>JAQMYG010000023.1:30614689-30639658 GCA_030014215.1 Clariallabes teugelsi | reverse complement strand
CTCTCTCTCTCACACACACACACACACACACACACACACACACACACACACACACACACACACACACACACACACTCCCTCTGGGATCTGAATGGAGGAAATTAAAAGGGGGCGGGTAAACAAAAACAAAAACAAATAAATAGACAAATACATGTAGTCGACTGTTAAACTATATCAGTGGATTGCAGTGTTGGCTCCAAATGAATAAATGATGGCATAAACACCATCTGCTTGTCCTAAAGCCTTTTGATTTCTCCAACCTGACCGCTGCTGTCACAAGTTTGCATTGGAACAATTCATGTATGCATGTTTTTTTTCACAGTGGAAGGACATGTCTAGCACATATGGATAAAGACCAAATAAACAAAACAAATAAATCCTGCAAATACAATCAGTTAATAAAATAATCCAACAAAGTCATAATCCAAGTTGTTGCTATGGAAAGTGAGACATTTCACTTAAGATTTGATCATGTATTAATTTTCTATGCCGCTTATTTTGGACAGGGTCATGGGGGTTCTGGAGTCTATCCCAGGAGACTTACAGAACGAAATGGGGTACACCCTGGACAGTGTGACAATCCATCACAGAGCACACACACACACATACACACACGCAGGCGCTCATTCACACACTATGGGCGATTTGGGAACGCCAGTTATTGTAATCTGCATGTCTTTGGACTGTGGGAGGAAACCGGAGTATCCGGAGGAAACCCACAAATCACGGGTAGAACATGCAAACTACATGCACACAGACTCGAGGAGGGAATCCTGGAGGTGCTAGGCGACAATGCTAACGACTAAACCACTGTGCCACCAAGATTTGAAGAAATTAATGAAATCTAATGAAAAACAAATTGAAGAAATAATTATTGGTCATATTGTTGTCATTACAACAACAATTTTTAATGTTCTTACTGTAGCATGAGCTCTGACTGTCCAATCTGTGAAAGTGTCAATGACGGCCAACAAACACCAATGCGCTGCCTACAGCGGATACAAATTTAAAAATGTATTTAGCGTATCTTACTGAATCTTTTTTGACCCGCTTTAACATTTTTAAATATAATTGAAATACTTTTGCTTGTGCAGAATAACAGAACACAGTCATGAGAGTAAAACCCCCCCTTTATTTTTCTTTATATATAATTCCCTGCTACACTAATGCACTTATCCCAGTGTCTCACTAGTGCTTGGATACCTTCAAGGTAGAAATCTTTTCTCAGTACACCGCAACCATGATCAGACTGCCTGCGTCATGTCTGAAACGCTGGCCTCCCAGGAACTCCTTTAATGGCCCAAACATGTGAAAATGTCTTGAAGCGAGGTCAGAACTATATGGGTTATGTGGCAATAACTCCCAGCTCAGTCTCTGTAACGTGCAAGTGGTGTTGGTGAATGATTGTGTATACAGTTCCCATGGACAGATATACATATATTCAAGGCCGTACTGCCTTCTTTAAAACATTTGGACCATTTAAAATACATATATTAATCACCAGTTAAACACTTTCATTTTAAAAAGAATTGAAAAGACAAAAAAAAACGAAAAATATTTTCACAGCATCAAAGCGAAATAGTTTTGGTATGTGATCGTTTCAACGCTAGAGACATGTTTAAAAGATACAGAGCGGATCTTTAATTCTAATGCGATATAAATATTAATCAATAGCACCAAGGTCTTTTCATCGCTTTAGGCAGACCTGACGAGTGAAGTGTAGAGACTGAACGTGAATGACGTAGACGACGTTTGTCCGGGGCGTGTCCATAATGAGAACATATCCGTGTCTGTTTGTTGTGGAATCGTGTTGCTCTTTGCTGCCACCTAGAGGTTACTGTGTGTGGTGTTCTCAGGTCGGTTGAAGTTCATCCAATAGAAACTGATTAAAAATGCATTTTAAAGCTGAAGCCCTGGAGACTTGCACCACAATTGAATCTTTAATAGATGCTTATGATTAAGTGGATGAGCACACGGTGGAACAGAACATTCGATCAGATTTGTGCATTTCGGGCCTAAAACTGTACTTGGATCTGTGTGTTTGTATGTTACAATTAGCATGTGAGGAAATGAATATGCGATGACTGTAGCTTGAAATAGCAGATTGAAGGGCCTGCAGGGTGTGTGTGTGTGTGTGTGTGTGTGTGTGGGACACAATCTGCCATTTTGCCATGGCTACAGCTCACACAGCCAAGCTGAGCCGAGCGTGGTGGAGCACACAGCCGTGGCTCTGCATACAGATGTAGCTACAACACACCCACCATGCGGCTCGTCGCTCAGATCAGCCCTCCAGCACACACTCCGCCGCTTAATGAAGTATAGACAGCTATAATTACACCCCGTTCGCTCAGAACCGGGGCAGTTATTTATTTATTTATTTTTATTTTTTGCGAGTACGTATTTGATCACTGCCGAGGCTGATCATGTTTACATGACTGCATGGTTTTCCATAAGGGTGTGTATTTGCTCTTTAATATGTATTTGTTGCACATGAGTGCCCTCTGGTGGATAGAGAAGGAATATCTGCATTGCACCTTTACAATGTGAAACCTCATTACCTTTAACAACCTTGTAATAAAGTCAGCACAAAAGAGAACAAGTTTTACAAGCATTTCATGAGTTATTATAAAGGAAATGTCGTTTACTTCTTGTAAAATAGGGGGTTGGTCATTAAACCATGTATGAGGAACACTATCCCTATCAGGGGTACAAACCCAATTACTGTAAGGGCTTAAGCACATGTTTAGACAGAGATTAGGAGCAAATTAATTATCATTTTGGTTTCCTGTTCGTGCATTCCACACCTCTCTCTATATTTGGAAAAGGGGTTTAAATAAAAATAAATTGAATCATGATGAATAGCATTCTTTATACACTGCCCGGCCCAAAAATATTCACCACCTGTCTTCCATTGAATAACTACTGCAGTGATTTATATGCTTCAGCTGCGACTCATGCAGTGAGTAGCTTCTTGTTTCTTAAACGATCATGACCTGTGGTCATGGCAAAGATGTTACTACATTTTAGAACATTAGAACATAGAAGTGTCCAATTCAGTGTCCATTATTAAAATCTGGAAAGATAGTGGTGAACCATCTTGAAAAGAGGTGGTCAGGATCTTTGTTTTTGAATGATCGTAATTGGCGATCAATTATACGTTTGGTGAAATACATAAACTGTGAAAAAACTACAGCAGAACTATATGGCTATGTGTAATAGAGAATGTCAGAGCATTTCCACATGCACAGAGAACTGAAGGGATTGGGAGATTCTGAAAAGAAAAAAAAAAAAAAAATTCCAATCTTCAGCTTTCCAGTTTGGTCCTGAGTGGATCTTGATGTGTTCTTATGCAGTTATAGATCGTCCATCTTACCACATTTGTAACTACAGAGTGCTTGAGTCCCGTGAGCCTTTCTGTCAGCTCAAACGAGTCTAGCCATTTTCTCTGACCTCCCTGATCAACACAGCATTCACGCCCACTGCTGTGTGAGAAAATCGCTGAAGATCAGCCGTTTCTGAAATACTCAAGAACAACCACTGAACAGTTAATGTCGCTTTGATCACATATGTGAATAATAACTTAAATTCTTGATCTGTATCTGCATGATGTTATGCGTTGTATTCTTTTTTAAAAAGTTAATTTCTACCTTTGTCTTGGCTATCAGTTGAATAAAAACAGATCCAAATGCAGATTAAATATGGCTAAAGCCTTAATAGCTCAGTGAGATTTGCTGGATAGCTACATGCCTATGAGAAATAGACCACAGAAGAATGGACCGAGTTTGTAAGATAGCAGCTGCCAGAATGTCTGCTGTGCTCAGTTGAAAGTTTTCTGTAGTAACCAATCATGTTTGTTTTGCATAATATTACTCTGTAGCTTACGTGTCTGTAACTGCACTACAAGAAGGTGCGCGTGTAATTTAGGTGGTTTGCGAATAATAGCCTCACTTTTACATGAAGAGAGAAAGACAAGAGCAGTATCTTCGATAGCTTTATTTTTTCTTAGTTTTTGTTGTAACTTAAACTGAGAATTTTTTATCATTAATTAATGGTTAATTGATTATTGATTGTTAACATGTTCAACTATCAGTTAAGAAAAACATACAAAAAATTGCGCCCCTAGCTTTTACATCCTATATACAGGTGACAACCGAAAACATGTCAACATGTTTTAATGACAAAAGAAAAGAAATGAATAACAGGAAAGAGAAGGTAAGAACAACCGAAGTAAGGCCTGAAACATGGTGCACACGAGAACACAAATGATAAAAATTTGATAAATTGGATAAAAAATATTATTATTATTATTATTATTATTATTATATTGTATAGTTATTATAAACAATCAGATTGTTTTCAAAGTTAGGGAAGTTAACCCAAGAAGTTGGAGTCAGTGTTCTTGTGTTGTTTCGTGCTATATCGCCCCTAGTGGCAACAGTGAGACTGCAGCTTGTGATTGCATCGTGTTAGGACTTCTCAGGTGACAATCTCACGAATGCAATGATGCATAACTGGCCTCGTGTAGCTCGAAATGTATGCGTTCACATACTTGTATGAACCATGTTTTAGGCATAAGTGATTGACCCAGTGATTATTTCCTTGGGGTTCATGTTACCATTTGATTTTTACCTCAGGTGACGAGTCTGAGACAAAATTAGGTGATGCTGATAATCTTTTTTGTTTTCCCTAAAAATAGATCAAATATTACATTATAATGCAGTCTTAATTATACATGGTTGTTTGAAAGGCAAAGCTCTGTCTGGACTAGCTCTTTGTGAATAAATTTACACACCCCTAACATACGGTTTCTTAATCTGCATTACTGTAAAAGTCAGTGAAATCTACAGATCGTTTGTGATGTGCTTTATTAGGTTTTCTATCAGAGATATTATTTACTTTTCAGAATGAGAAATGCATGCTGTGCTGTGATGCTTTTAGAAATCTGTTTGCTGCCAAGCAACAGTTGCTGAGACATACCTTATTGAGGTTATCTGTTGATAGCAGCAGTACTGCATTCTTGCCACCGGATGGCAATGTCACTCCAGATCACTGAAGAAAAATGGACGATCAGTCTAACCCTCAACATTAGAGCCATCTCAGCTTCTGGAGGAACCTGCAATACAAGACTTTTTCCCCCTCCGTCTCATCCTCCGGGACTAGAGTATTGTAAGACAGGATGAGTATCAGTTGTCGGCTTTGAGTTCATCTTGATTGCGAACGATGTCAAATCATAAGTGAGAACCATCAGGAGGGAGAAACGTCATTCATCACCCGACGAGAATAATAACTGGCAAACACAAAGCCTTTAATTTTAGGCTTTTAAAAAATGTCCAAGAGCAGGAGAAAATTAGATCTGTTCAGGCATTGATTAATAATTCACTGTTGTTCATCACAGCAGTGTGCCAAAAGAGCTAGAAAGAGTGTTGATGTGCGCGAAAATTATTGGCTCATTATATAGCAGCAAGAATACTTAAAAAAAAAATCAAAGTTAATTATTCTGACCAAGTTGCTGAACTTCGAGATGAAAGTTTAGCCATTTGAGACAATTTCTTACGAAACCTCAATGACACACTGAAGGTGATTATAGCATGGTTTATTAGTAGTAGTATTAGTATTAGTAGTATTAATGCCAGGCGCTTCTGATTGGGACAAAAACAAAGACAAAAAAAGGACATGTACATTTTATCCACAAGCACTATATATACAGTGTATTTTTAGCGAAGTAATTAAGTAAAGAAATTATGATCATTTTTGGGGCTAGATTGCTGTCTGATTGGATGATGTTTCCGAGAGCTCTTGTTTGCCTGGAACGAAAAAAAAGCTGAAAGCTATGCTAATAATCAGAAAACCCAGTTGATTAAATGAGTACAGACAGGTGCGGCTTCTGGTTGGCTTTACACAAAAATGCAGCATTTTGCCCTGCAACATCTCCTTTCTTTGCACAGTATGTGGCTTTGTCTGTGTTTGCAAGTGTGCTTCACCCCACCTGTGTCTATGAAAAAACTTTTAGATTTTAGATTTTGTACCTTTAAAAAATAGCCAGTTTGGGACTTGTCAGACAGGACATGTAGAACTCTTCCCAGGAATTAGTCTGAGCTCAGGATCGAACCCTGGAGCTTTGAGGTAGGGTGCTTAATCATATCTCCCTAATTTGCACGGTGTCCTGATTTCATTGTGTTATTGCCGGTCTAACACAACTACATCACAAACTATTATGAGTTTCTACTGCTTTATAAAATATTAGCTCGATTAATCAAATATAGAAGCAGCACTAGAGTTCAGATTTTCTAATTACTAAGCAAACATGTTACCACTCAAGCGCTACTGCTACTGAGGTACTTCTCAGTTGTTGAACTTGGATTACAATGTAAAGCATTATATACGGTTATGACCATGACTCGATGTTAGAACTGCTTTAAACAAATCTTTCTTCGCCATATTTTTAGTGCGAGCACTTCATGCATTACTATATAGTCCTATACAAGTACGTCTTGTGGAATAAAACACTAGTGATTTAATTATGGTAAAATAGGCTTTTAAACAACTCTGCCAAACTGGAAAACGTGCCCTCGATCTTTTCTTGATTCCCTAAATCTAAAGAAATTCCCAGTAATACTAAATCGCTAGAAATAACCGAGTGCACGAAAAGAGCCATTAGCATCAGCTACCAATTAAAGAGGAAGCATGGCTCTCAGTTACTTTCTTATTATGGGATTTGTATTGATATGGAGTTGTTAAACTCCGCCCCATAGACACGCCCCCTGATTAGATTAGCCTGTAGTCCCTTTTCGCTTTTCCTAATTCTGAACATAGTAAATAGAATTAGCGCTTAATTGAGGTTTGTTAAGTATTCCAGTGTTTTATCCGTCACGCTCGGTTCCATTTAAATGAACACGTCTGGAGTCACTCATGCGAGCGTGACAGTCTGTTTCCTGTGAGAGACCGACCTGAATGTGTGAGTCAGATCAGGTGAAGGGAGAAAGTGGAGGAGAGGGCAGGATGCTCATAGCAAGGCTTCTGCACCGCACTGCTTTTCCGGATCATGGAATAATTACAGAGTTGTCAGGTGTGAGTGTATGATGGATGAACTGTCCAGAGGGAGTGAAGCGCTCACATTTGTTTTTCATTAATACTCAGAGGGATATCTATCAATCTATCAATCTATCTATCTACTCTCCGTACTCTTAACTCTGATACACATACAAATACAAATGTTGCTCATGATGAGCTAAATACAGCAGGAGCCTTAATTCCACTCTGTACAGCTGTGAGTGAGACTTATCCAGGCTTAAAACAGGCCTAATTGTTGCTGTAGATCCGAGAGATGCGCTTCTCTCTCAGGCTCCTTGCGTGCTAAAAAAAAATAACAGAATGAGATGAGTATAGGATGTGTGCATGAAGCGGCTGGAGAGAACGAGAAGAGAGCGGAGAATGAAGGGAGGGAGGGGATGAGAGCGAGGGAGCGAGATAGGGAGGCAGCCAATGCGCAGCTCTGCATCTTGAAAGAGAGAGAAAGGGAGAGAGGGTGGAGGAGACAGAGAGAGAGAGAGAGAAAGGCATTCACTCTTAGACATCAGGAGCTGGCTGGACTGACCGAGTGAGATGCCACTGGATCCCGCTGCTGCATTTGCGCGTCCAGCCTGTTGTTGAGAGGTCGTCCGGCAAGTGTGCGAGTGTATCGTGCGCGCGGCTCGAGTCACTCACGTGAGTGTGTGTGCGTGAGTGTGTGTGAGCCCCCTGGAGAGGGGCTCAGAAGGTTGGGCTGGGGGGCGGTAAGGCCAGGTGGCTGTGAGCACCATGAGCGTGCCACTGCTGAAGATCGGAGCGGTGCTCAGCACCATGGCTATGGTCACCAACTGGATGTCTCAGACGCTGCCATCGCTCGTAGGACTCAACGGCACCACCGTGTCCCGTGCTGGAACCTCGGAGAGGATCGTCAGCGTGCGTAACCTTACCCTTTCCTCACACACCTCCTCTCCATCCCATCTGTTGAGCTTAAATTAAGTGTTTTAGAGCTTAGGGCTGATTAGAGATGTGTATAATTTTTGCTTAACAGAGATTAAGCTATGAGACCAGAGCTGGTTAGATGTGGCTGATTGCCAGTGATGCTCAGGTGGAAATGATTTCAGGCGAACAGATGCTACAGATCTCTGGAGATCCTGCTGAGATCACTTTGTTAGTTGAGATGTATCGTAAAGGCTCGTGCGATTTCTGACACACTGCCATGATGTCTGGTCACATTTACTCTGAATAATATGAATGTAGGATTGCATTGAAGAACTAATTTTTCCTTAATTCTTAAATGTACTTTTTGTTAATGATAATAATGAGGCACTACTTTCTGTTCGTTTATCTGCTTAATTTTGCTTTTCTAGTGAAACAACTTGTTAAAACATGCCGCTTGATGTCATCGTCTGCCCAAGTCATTGCTAGCTGCGAGTAACATTTAGGGGCGGGGCTTATAGCTGCATCGTCATACTAGTGATGAAAACAATAAGAAACTAAACAGGATGAGAATGACTGACTTTGCTCAGAAGAAAACTTCAATCTAGCATTTTTTATGGATTCATATCAAAAAGGTTAACAACTCAAGTGTCTACCAATGTCTGTAACGTGCAAGCCATCCTGACTGATATTAAGAGTGTTTTCATACCTGCATTGTTGAGTCTGGTTAAATCGACCATGGGGCCAGTTTTCTCCCATGGTGCCGGTCGACTTGGCAGGTGTTAATGCAGCTATCAAACTCAGGGGGCGGACCAAAACAACCCACACAGCGATAGGTACTGTAGCAAATCATCTCTGGCGTGGTTCGTTTTTTGGTGGGAATTTGATCTGACCTCGATTCGGACCGGCTACGAGGAGTACCCCGAGAGTTTGAGAAGGCAGGTGCATGTTTTGTGTGGTTACAGAACGTCGTGTAAACAAGCTGAAGTTCATCATGTCCTTTTAGATTCTCAATAGTCACTCTCTTGTTCTGCTCAAGCACGTACCTTTTCCACGCAAAGTGTAAATGTTTGGTTTGTTGACCAATAATCACCACAGGAGCAAATGCTGTTGTAGCATTGTTCTTCATGTTGCAGAATCTTTGTCCCATAGTTACTTTCTAGAAAGATGTCATCACATCGCTACTGGAGAGGCATTTAGGTTGGCTTGGGTAGTCTGCTATGTGATAAAACTGAACTTGGCAACTTGTAAGACCAAGTTTTAACAGGTCCACTAATTCAGACCACTTGAAACACAATGCTAGGCATAAAAACTACCTTATGGGGACTGTCTTAAACCACAATTGAGGTACATACTGTATTAGTAACATTACATTACAGAAGGCTTTGTTTGTTTTAAGTTTTCCTGCTCTGCACACCGAGCATGATGTTTGTCATCCGGAATGCGAGTACAATGTACTGTAGGTACAGTAATTCCACAACCATCGTTCCGTGCAGAAATGCATTCCAAATTCAGCTGAGACTCATATTATGCTACTGCAAGTCCAATGAACTAAATCAAGTTGGTGTCTTTCAAGGTTATGCCATATTTAGTATAAATTAAACTCTTTTCTCTTCCTGGAACTAGCTGTATGGATAACTAGAACTTGATTTAGCTCGGTGGGACTGAAGAAGCTAAATCAAGCGGAATTTGGAATTAATTTTTGCCTGATTACTTTGCGCTCAGTGCGCAGAACCGGAAAATTTATAACAACCAAACCATGTAGTAATTCAAAATTTTAAACCAGTTGTTTAAATTCTCAATGGCAGTATGAGAGATACTATAGAAACTTGGTGACCATGGGACCATGGTGATGTCTTAGTTTCCAAGTCCAACTCTTATGAAACACAACAGCACCACTCGGCTGTTTTATGTAAATTTATGTTTTGTAAAACCTTTATACGTGCATAATTTTTATTTTCAAATTCTAATTTTATTTGTCACACCCAACCATACATAGTATTATACTGTGTGCAGTGAAATGCTTGAATATCCGCGACCCAAAAACAGAAAAATTACACTAAAATTAAAATATTGACCTAAAAAATACAATTAAACTAAAAAAAAAAAAGATGAAAATTAAGTTACAAAATAAAATAGAATTAAAATAGAAATTTAAATTTAAATTATACAAGAGAAAAAATTTAGAAAATAAATAAAACATTTTTTAAAAGTATAAAATTATAGAAATGTAACAAAGTAGTGTGGGTATAACAGCCGCGTTGTGATTTGAACCACGATGTAGGAGATGATAAGACGTGTCTGTGATATCAGCAGTGTGATTTTGATGTCATTTTAAAGTGATGATTGTGTTGTTTTGCTTTTTTCTATCACAATCAAAGAACCTTGAATGCACCCTGCTTTGTATTTCTGTTCATTCTGTAATTAGCCTTAATATGGTGCCTTTAAAGGGAAAAGAAAAGAAAAGAAAAGACAGAAGAAGAATTGTGTCCTGGGGTTACTCGGGCTGACTGGCATCTCCCGGTCAGCCTCAATCAAATTAAAGAAAGAGGCTGCAGTGCTGGAAATGTAAGCAAATTTTCTGAGAGCTCAGAATATCCTAAAAGGTTCTTAAGTGGATGCTGGCTACAGACTCACAAGCACAAAGTGCACAAGTGTGTAGAAGGGTGCGTCTGCGTGTATGTGTGCGTCTGTGTGTCTGTGAAAGAGCGAGTCACGCACAATGTGAAGTCGGTGTGAGCGAGGTGAGTGCCTTTGACATTTCCAGGATCATTAAAGGTGAGTCATGGTGTTTTGTGTCTATGGTGAAGAGTGCTTTCTGTGAGCATCTGCCCCTCTCTAAATGCCCCCGGCTCATGAGAAGAGCAGCTAGATAAGGGGGGGAAATTGACTATTAATCTAGGAGTCCATCACAGTCCATTTCCCTTTCTCATCCATCAGGGGGAAGGAACACCAGCCTTGTATCTTTTAACTTCATCACAAGATCAAGCCAAGGATTTCGACACTGACTGATTATGAAAGTGGATAAATTATGACCATGAACAAAATATACAAATCCTTCTGACTCGGTTCTTGAATCTAATTGTGCGGAAGGTGTTGAGATGGTTATTTAGCATTTACAGTATGAATGGACGGGCTAGTTTAGCATTTGAGTAGCGGACTAGCAGCTGTCAGCTTTAGATTTCACAGCAGTTCATGCTTTTTATTATTAGCATTACGAGAAAATTACGACTTGTTTTGCAGATCACTGATGATCATGTGACAAGGCAATAGGTGGCTGTTTGTTTTCTGTGTAAGCTGCGTGACTCAGAGCTACAATTATGGTGTCAGCTGTAAACGACACTGAGACACAACAACAACAAGTGACATTTAGATTAAGATTTTTTTCTCTCGCTGTGATATGCAAATTAGAAATGATAAAACACAAAATAAAATAGAACTATTAGTTCGAGTTAACATCCCAGACTAATCCTACTGCATGGGTTGTTCATCATCCCAGGAAATGTCAACTCTCACAACTTCACTTCCTACCTGTGTTTAACTGCTTCATTAGCCAACACAGAGTACAATGTTCCTTTTAGAACAACTGGATTGCACACTCCTGCACTTTCTGCAAGATCATAGTCGCTTGCTATTGTTTGTGCATGTCCAATTATCCAAGCCCTGGATATTAAAATCCCAGCAAACAAGCAAGTTAAACCGTAACTGTGCTAATCTGGATAAAGAATGAATCAATGAACGTATCAGATAGTGCACCGTTCTTTGTCCAAGCTTCATACCTGAACATCTCCTCCATCGACTTTTCAATACTTCAGTCCTACTGGACACGTCTTATAATATCTCACATAAAAAAAAAAAAAAGCTAGACAGGCCACATCCACAAGCTTTGATGTCAGCAATCACCACACAGGCTCGCAAGAGATCGCGTGATGCTACTGTAGCTTGGAAAGTCTTACTAATGAGAGTGATTATGAGATTAAGTCATACCAAATCAGAAGTTTTATGTAATGTTTTTTGCATTGACCTCGTGCTTCACTATCAGCTACACTGACTGCATACATAAAGCAGAACTCCAAATTCTTGTCTTATCTCGGAAAGAATAAATTGGACACTTTTTAAAAAATAAAAGTTTATTGACCGCCTTAAGAATTGCCTTTCGGGAACATTCATAATGCACTGAATCGAAGCTGTTTCTTCTCCCACAGTTTGGGGTTGTTCAAAACAGCATGTGAATTGTGAACCGTCCACAAAGTAAAGTGCATGCAGATACCTAAGCAAAGCAAGGATTGAAATAATCCTTGCTTTGGAATATAATTGCTTTTGGATATGTATCATCATATTTCTAATAAAAAACTTAATAATAATAATACATTCCTTTCCATTCATTTTTAATATAAAATAAATTCCATTTTACACCAATGTTTTTCTTTGTACTAGTATGTGCGTATACACTGATCAGCAATAACATTAAAAACATTCAAATTAAAACCACCTAGGTTTTGGGTTCTGCTTGTGCCACCAGGCCAGCTTTGGCCCTTTATGGTGTGACACCTGGCAGTGGATCCTTTAGATGCTGTGGGTTGTGGGGTGGAGCCCCCATGAATTGCGTCCGATCAGATTAGGAGATCTGGGTAGTTTGGTGGCCAGGTTCTGTTCTGGTGTCTTTCACTGGTGTCCAATATTTCGCAATTTGGGCTGCGTTGGCTTTCCTGTGGGATCAGACCAGACAACTGGCTTTTGGTGAGCATCAGTAACTTTATGACTGATCAATGTATATTTAGTGGTATAGTTGCTACAGTATGTTGCTTTTGTGTCTGTCTCTGCCAATTTACTCTCACAGCAACACTCACGGTGACTTGGCTGTGAACACGGGTATTACTCATGATGGGAATCTGATCCGCTGAGATTCATGTTTCATTTGCATAAAGTTAAGAAATCCTTGACTTTTTGTACCTGTTTCTTCAGATCCCCTTTTTATCTCACACTGTCACACTTTAATGATGAATGAATTTTGATTTAACTTGGTGTTTTCACCTCAGTGTAGGGAAATGTGTTGATGTATGTGTTGTAATCGCACATTCTCGAGGTGTAGCACAACAGCACAATGTCTGTATCGTCTTCTTGTTACTGGTCCAGATATTTATATCTCTATCTTTGGTTTAAAACAGACATTGCCTGAACCAGCAAGGGTTTTTTTCCCATTTCTTTGCTTTCATTCATTGAACAGAATTAAAAGAACCATACCACTATTTTCCAAAAAAACACTGGGAATAAAAACAACCTAGTCACACTTCCTCAACCTCAGATGCATCACTTGAGATCGAAATTGAGATAGAAATATGTTTGTGACTGTTTTTTTAAAACTTTTTTTTATAGTCCGGCTTGAGCAGATATCATTACTATACCCGCCCCCCTCCCCCAAATAAATCACCAATCAGCCCATCTCAGCCTATCATACAACACCTAGCAAAATCTAAAGAGAAACACAATGGAGAAAACGGTACCTGCCCTCTTCTGTATACATGAGTTGCATACGATTGGCAAATGTCACTGTGATTGACAGGGGAGACAGAGCATGTCATCTCTCTCACCAAGAAAGGGACAATTTTGCTGTGTTGGAGTAAATTGTGGTTTTGCCATGTGAAACATGGCTCTTTGCCCTTACCTGCTCACATAACCCCCTTCTCCTCTTTGTCTGGTTCACTGCCATCTCATTCACAGGCATCTCCTTGTCTGTACTTTGCCTGCATAATGGATGCAGCAGGAAAAATGAAAGGACACCAACCTAGGAGTTGCATGTAGGACTCAAAATGTTTTCCCCAAAATTGGTTCATCAATCCCACCACCCCATACAAAGGCATATTCTCACCAGTAAATTTTTTTAGTCAATTTCATTCAGCTAATCCTTCCCCTTCCCTAGCAGGAAGAGAGAACTGAAAAATTAGTGGACTATGGAGGGCTTCGCTAATGGATCTCAATCCTAGGAAAATGAGGAGGCCTCACCTGCCTAATCTTAGGCCAAAAAACAGAGCTCCCCTGCTGAGCTCCAACCTGAGGCAAGTAAAGCAGCCTCACCTGCCAAGGTCCAACCCTTTAACCCGGGTTCCTTGCCAGGGAAATGACTTTCAACCACTCACCCTGCTATTGTTGACAGGGTGTGCTCCCTTTGCCTCTAGGAAATGACGACACTTTGCTTACTCTGCCTTCTGGCTTTGATGACATCACTATATCTCTGCCTTCTGGCTTCATGATCATTAAACCTCCTGGCTTCAGAAATAACTGTAACCACACCTCCATCTAAGATGACACCGTCACTCTCATGCCTCTTTGCTTAGCTTATGAAAGTCCGCCACCAACCAGCTTGCCTGAGAACACTCTGCCTCCAAACTCAGCTGACAATGTTGATGATGATGATGATGATGATGATGATGATGATGTTCTTCTGCCTCCCTGTTTGGCCGAATGTCACTCCACCTGCCCGCTCAGTTTGGACATTGCTCCACCTCCCCCTTTTGACTGAGCAAGTCTGCTAAATAATGTGGCAAAAGACTGTAGAAAGAAAGATGTAATGTTCACATGGAACTGATGTACATGTTGGAATTAAGTTATTTTTCTCTTATCGCAACATTTTGTTGTGTTATACACGATTGTAATCGCTTTTAGTTACTTTGCATCTGTCATGCATGGGCTAAGAATGTAGCATTAGTCATAACTGTTGTCATGTTCCCTTAAGAGCCTTCTGAGCTCCTTCTACAACTTCCTCTAGCACTTTCACACCCTCCTCCAGAAGGTGCTACTACCATTCACTCCTCACAGTGCTACACTTTATCCAGGGACACTCCTGTATCCTGTGGCTTTTTTCCCCCTACCGGCTTCAATTTCCATCGCTCAGGATGATCAGAAGCACATCCCTACACTCACACGGTCTATGATTAATTTATGAGACTGGAGCACGTGGGTAATTTCCAAGCACAGGTTTACTCGGTATGGACAGACACATCTCAGTGAGGTAATAACGCTCAATTTGTTTAAATAGCACAAGCCAAATACAGTCATCTGCCTGGGGATGAAAAATCGTGACTGTATGGATGTTTTGTTTCATTTTCTAATCTCCAAAATGTTGATCGTCCTAAAACTCTTTAAGGGTGCACCCGCGTTATGAGAGCAAAAGTTAATATTCCCTTTGGTTATTCTAGGAAGAGTACTTGACATTTATTTTAATTTTTCATCACAACGAAGTGATGTTATTCAAATTAAAACACACACACACACACACACAAAACATAGACAAATTTTTTCTTTTTCTTCTGACCTTCTCAGTCTAAGGGCCTGATCTGACCTTGTAGAAGTGTGTAACATCTACAACAGTAAGAAAGGAAATTTTAGGAAGAATCTGTGGGTGGTGTGGTACCAGGGGTCTGAATATTGCAACTGAGAAGATCTAAAAGCTACTCTGAGGATATTAAAGTCATACTAGATGTAATGAGGGCAAGTTGTGGGTGTATATGTCATTAAAGAACATTTATAATCATAGCACAAAGACGGCTGCAAACATTTGAACTAATATTGTCTTATTACATAATAGTCTTTATATACACACACAACACTCTCTCTCTCTCTCTCTCTCTCTCATTCTTTATAGTGTTTGTTCTGTACGGAATTATAGGAGGCTTTGAGCTTATCCCGGGGGACTCAGGGCATTAGGAGGGATACTGTACACCCTAGACTGGTGTCAGTCCATCCCAGGGCACAAACATATACAGTACATACCCACACACTACAGGAAATTTGGAAATTCCACTAAGCCTAATCTGCATGTTTTTGTACTGTGGGAGGAAACCGGAGTACCCGGAGGAAACCCACCAAACACAGAGAGAACATGCGAACTCCATACACACAGAATGATTTCGAACCCTTGACCATGGAGGTGCTAACCATTATGGCACCGTGCCACATACATACACAACAATCATGACTATTGTCATATCACGGCCAGAATCTTTTTCCCATGCTGCATTGCAGCCTACAAACATGGCCACTCCCACACTTGTCTGTCTGTCTTGAAGTAAATGGACTCCACCTTCCTCTCACTGTGAAGTATTGTTCAGTGTGGCTTTTCTCGATAGGTTAAGCTCTTGTCATTGTGAGTATTTTTGACTTAGTTTTTGTTTGGTGGGTTTTTCTTGTGATTATGGGTTTCCTAATCCGTTCTATTTGCCATTGCCTAATGTTCTGCCTGTTTGTCCATCTACTTTTAAATAAAGCACTTTTTTGTCACATGGCAACAATTTAGAGTGTAAGGATGGAGAACTTGGTGATTTGAAGAAATAATCCAATTGCTACCAAAATACGTAGTGCTTTAAACATTTGCCCTTGAAATAATAAAAGTGTAGGTAAAAAAAAAGCATGAACATGGGTACTGTACTGGTTACCACAAAGTAAATACACTCCCTTAGAAATATTCTCCTGTCCATGGTCACATCATTGCTGTGAATGGGGTTTTATGGAAAACTGGTATCAGAGTAAGAACAGATACTTCTGGATTAATTGAACTTAATGAAACTACACTGTGCTATTTGGGATGTTTTCCCATGTTGTATTTCATGATATGAACCAGCATTTACCAAGTACCCATAATGCACTTCGGTATTTGTGTGGAACAGTGATTAGGGCACTGTTTTGGATGCAGATGATGCACAGCAGAGCAGCGGAGCCAGACTATCAAAGAAATGGGCTTTCGAACTCAATATTCTTTCAGTGTTTTGCTAATGGATAAAAGTCCACGATATAAATCAAAAGAGAACAGCATTTTCCTTTCAGTCGCAGTCGAAATGTTTACTGTTCATCCTAATCCATTTTAATCCGATCCGATTCAATAAACTGCAATTTGCACCTTAAATCGAAGTCTCGATCTGTGAAACGGGACTCAGAAAGCTGTGTGAGTGTCAACAACTTTCTTATGAAGTGGGAGAAATGAACAGCAAATGAAATCTAAAGAAAATACATTAAAAAAAAATTTCCGATTGAGTGATTGCTGGGACATCTTGGCAGCCATCTCCGGAAAACTCCAAGCTTACCAGCAAACAAAAATTTAGATCTTCTTTTAAAGTTTTAGTTTCATACGGTGCATATTTGGTGGTTTTCAGCACTGAAGATCCTCTCTAGAGAGTCTAATTGAGTTTCATCATCAGCTTCAGAGAAGCCAGCAGGTGGCTGAGGATGCAGAAATAATGCTGGAGTAAATATAACGACTTTTAATATGAGAGAGCAGCACAGTAAGTGAAGAACAAAACATTGGAGGTGTGTTATGGTACAGTAGGTAAGTAATCACTGACTGGGTGTCAATGACAAGTATTGGTGAAGTCCATGCCGAGGAGGATTAAAGCCGTGCCAGATAACAACGGTGCTCACACAACATATTGACATTTTGGACACAGTTTTGAAATGTTCACTAAGGATGCACTTATTTTTTCTTTGCCAGTTATTTAGACAATAAAGTCTGCATGTTGAGTTATTGTTAGAGGACAGTAAAGCTGTACTGCTATACAAGCTGCACATTGACTACTCTAAAGTATATTCAATTTTCATTTCTATAGTATTGTCTCTTCAGGACATATAATTACTGTAAGTGGCTGCTGAAATGTGAGGGGTGTACTTACTTTTGTGAGATATTGTAAGTGCAGGTTATGAAATGATTAATTTGGGTTACACAATGGCAATTTAGCAGATTGCAGTTTTTAGGTTAATCATTAAGGAATGACATCTTGACCATTTTCAATGACAGTTTCATATAATTTTGCAGTTTCATATAATGTCTAATAACGTCAACTCTCTCATTCACTCCCACTTTAGGCTGATAATCAGACATTATTACATTTCAACCAAATAACAATAAATAATAATAAAAAGAAAAAAACTGTTTATGAAGAATCTAATTCTATGGAAAACTAGCACTTTTCAGCCTTTCTGAACACTTTTGCTAACTGCACATTTTTATACATATGCTGTACCTTTATGTGGAGCGTGCACTGTAAACTAAGTTGTTACTACAGAAATGTTAAAATACTCAAAAACTCCCCGGTTTCTTCTTTTAAATACCCATCGTGTGTATGTATGAACCTAATCAAACCTAATCAAATATAATATTAAAATATAATAATAAAATAAATGCATTATATAACTGTGATATGCCTTTCAGCAAGAACCACTGTCCAAGCTGCTGATAAGGAAAATTAATCAACATCCTTTGATCAGTCAGACCTGGGAATTCAATAGCTATAATTTCTTGCAATTATGTTGATGTTTGTGTTATGTAACACCCTTTTTTTTTTGGCTCATATAAAGATGCTCATCAACACGGCTCCATTTTGAGCGTCTAACCTTATTCGCCTCACTCTCAAGACAACAATAGACAATTTAGGGATTTGTTTGGAGGGTTTGCGTATTACAGCTTCTGCTAGTCACAATTACCAAATGATATATCGTGCAGCTCTCATTTGTGTAGTGTGACAGATTCGGTGCTGAAGCATATCCTGCAAATGTTGACATTATCTTTAAATGTGCAGTAATAGGAAATGTGCCTCGGTGAACGTGCTCTGAGCGTGCTGCTTGGAAACTGAGCTATTTCTGAGAACATTTTATTTTCGCACGAGTTTACGGCACTGTTTTTCGCTTCTATCAGCCATTCTCTCTTTTCACCCTGATGGATGCTTCTGTGCTAAAAACTAACTGAAGAGCTCTCGTTGGCAGCTAGTCACAGAGGAGCGCATGCAGTGGAAGGTGATATTTATATGGGAACTAAAAGCAAAAGAAATACAATTTTGCTACAAGACAGACAGTTGAAGTGAGGAATCATGATTATGTGCAAGAGGGCAAGAAAAGCTTCTAGCATTTCAACAGCTATTCAAGCTTTAACGCTCAAGTTCACCCCAGAGCTTGGGGCTTTTATAGCAAATGTCAATCTGACCTTGACAGCTGGATTGTTAAAGCTGCTCTTGAAAACAAAATGTCCAAAAACCCATCAACACTGGAAAACAACACTGCCCTCGACCCTGGGCCCCAGTTTTGGCAACAAGCTTTCAAGCTTTTTTGACTAATGCATTTAACTGTACACCTTGCAGCCAGAACATTAAAACCATTAACAATAAATTCCCTTGGGGTATTGGGGCTCCACAAGGTCTCCAAAAGTGAGCACCAGGACATTGGCAGTAGATCCTTTGCGTGTTGTGGGGGTGGGGCCTTCGTCGATCAGACTTGTTTGTCTGGTGCATGGATGCTTGATCGATTGGGAATTGGGGAGTTTGGAGGCCGATTCAGTGGCCTTGAGCTCTTTTGTCTGCTTGGGCCCCTATGATGCTCTTGGTGTTCTGGTGCCTTTTTCTCACAGAGTGTTCTAGTGCCTAAAGGACTGTTTTAACAATACCGTTCTACAGTACATTTTGTTGACCTATTATGTGGAATTCATTTTTAAGTCATTTTTAGACATACAGAAAATATTTCCTCTGATGTCATATAAGAAGCTGCCAGTTGTTCTCAGATCTGCCTTGACACTACCTTATATAGCTACTGTAGCTTGGACAGTAGCTTGGAGTCCAATCCAAACTCATTACAGAGGTCAAAACATTGCAGGTGAATACCATCAGCCTAGGAAAAATTCCTAGACATACTACAGACATTCTGTAGGTAAAGAAGACATCAAGCTGTACTATAAGGCACACTTGAGTTATATCGAGATACATGAACTTCCATACTGTACTCTCAGCTCCAGAAAAAATTGCTTCGTGTTTTACTGATGGTAATATAATAAACACACAGGTATTATTTTGTATAGTCATGACACTAATATACGTACAGAGGGGCCCAAAAATGTATACACACTTCAACATAAAAAAAAATATATGTACAAAAAATCATGGTCACCTGAACAACATCAACAATGGTGCGACTACTGACATCTTTAGAGGAAACATAAATACTACACATAGCTGAAATTAATTGAATTAAAGTTTTTAAAGGCATAGATAACTGTTGGAGTGTGTATACATTTTTGGGCCCCTCTGTAGTTTACAAATGTACCTGGGCTGAAGACACAAATTGAAATAGTCCTTAATCTACTACTTTTTTGAGCTTGAGATCAGTTACGCAATAATAAAAAAGATACCTTAGCAAGTGAAAATATTTTGATTATCATAACGAATATCCCTGTCTTATTTTGACACTGTTATCAATTATCATTGGATTCCTGCCTCTGGTCTGTGTGCGTGTAGAGTGCATTCTCTCCGCATGGTTGGTGTTTTTTTCCCCACACTGCAAAGAAATGCTGAGTAGGCTAATTAGTGTTCACAAAGTACACATACTGTAGTGGATGGACTTATAAGGATTGGCACCTTGACCAGGGTGAACCTTGGTGCACATTAGATGCACCTTCTGTCTTAAATTTCCTACAATAGGCTTCAGGCAGCCCTTGACCCTGCACAGGACAAAATTAATAAAGAAACAAAATATAAGCCTTTTAGTCATTTATTCTAAACATTTTACTGATAATGTACAGTAGTTACTTTCCAGATGTAAATGCTTAAAGTTAAAAACAAAAAGATTTCAGAATTCCAATAGAACAAGATTATTTTGAGCTTGGAACTAGTCAATGATGAGTCAATGACTTAAATACTTATCACATGTACCTTATAGGACAGTAATATTAATATTACTTTTTTTTAAAAGAAGCTGGGGTCAGAGTGCAGGGTCAGCCAGGATACAGTTCCCCTGAACAGATAGGGTTGAGGGGCTTGCTCACAGCCTCAACAGTGGCAAATTTAGTGGTGCGGTGACTCGAACCCCTGAACATCCAATCAGTAACCCAATAACCCACAGCCTTAATCGTTGAGAAATAAGTTTATTAATTATATACATTTCGTTTATTTTAATCTTATAACTTGTATAGCAAAAAATTTATAGTTGTACCCTATGAGTAACAAGCTTTGCTGAAATATAACTTCTTAAGTTCAGCAGTACTTCTTTAAATTGTTTTCCATGGTTTGGTTTGAAGAACATAGATTTGATCCACCCAGAAGAGAAGGATTAGTTTCATCTTAGGGTTTCTTCCTCATGTTATCTCGCTGAGCTTTTTCCTTCTGCTGCAGACTCCAGATTGTTCAACAGGGACGAGCAATCAGATTTCTGTAAAGCTGCTCTGTGGCAACGTCTGTCACTAAAATCACTATACAAATAAAATGTAATTTAATACTGCAAGATTTCCAGATCTGTCTATAGATTTTTTTATTTTAATTTAAGATAGAAGAAAGATAAAGGTCAGGGCAACGAAGCAGGTCCACCCAACTGGCATTTTTAACAAAGTAACTTAAACAATAGCATCAAATCAAAAGCTGACTAAAATCCAATTTTCTGTGCTTTATTTAAACGGCCTGGATATTATCACAACTCTGTATAAGATCTCATATTCGAATGGATTTCCTGATAATATCTCTTGAGGGGGGAAAAGTATAGACTTGAAATATCTTTTGATTAATAAAATGTATCACACAGATGAATGCATATGTTTTATTCATTTAAAAGCTTTATTCAGCCTCAGAGAAAACTTTTTCTCTGATCTTTTTTTTAGTTTAGTGAAAACTTTGGAAAGTTATATACAAGTACCAGTCAAAAGTTTTTGAATATTTTTTTCGATTAAATTTTTATTTGTATAGCGCTTTTAACAGTTGTCATTGTTGCAAAGCAGCTTTACACAATCAAAAGACAATACAATTTCTGTCTGTATGTCTGTATATCTGTATGTCTGTCCAGCTGATTTTGTCACAGCATTTCACAAAACTGCCTCAAAATACTTCTGCCATATTATGTCACAGAAGGCATAGTTTTTAGCGCTTTTGCCCTCAAAGTGAGCGTGGCTTTATGTGCCACTCAACAGAGCCAATCAACTCGATAGTTTATTAGCTACAGTAATGATCATGTCTGCAAGTGCAAAATATTTTATATAACAGCACTTACTGTATGTACTACCAGAAATGTGCTAAAACATTTTCTCTGATATCTTGCCACATATTTATTTCCTTATACATACATGCCTTATACTGTGTAATTTTTTTCTTCATCTTTGTATGCCCATATAATAAATTATTATGTTTATTTATTATATTTAATTACTGAAAACCAATAATTTGGTCTTATTATAAGATCTTTTTGGCCAGGCAGTGTTCACGCGGTACATGTGAGACCTAATGCCTAAGGTAGTTAGGTCAACCCCTGGGTTTTGTCAAAGTATCCACTGAGCATGATTCACCTGTGTCTGATTTACAGTAAGGAAGCCTATTTCAAATGATCCTGGATTTTATGAGCAGGCTTTGTCGAGTATCCACAACCGCATACTGTATGTGGTTGTATTGAAAGACCCATCAGCTTTGTCGCTAGCTTGGGTGTGAGTGTGTGGGTGGATGCTGGGTGTGCGTTCCTAGTTCAAAGGCCAATACCAAGGCACACTTTCTCTTTGATTCTAGTCTAATAAGAGAGCAATGAGGCACAAGCCTGAGGAGAGTACACGTCTGCTTCAAAAGAGCAAGCCCAACAAAAGCAGGATCCTCGTGCACAACAGCAGCACGGCCTCATTAGACCCAGAGATGGAGCGTTAATATTATGTGTGTGGACTGATCCAGTGCCATAGGGAGACGATTACGGTACCAAACATGGAAAAATAATGTGAGAAATTCCCATTACTGGCTAAACTAGTGGCTAAGTGGGAATTGGAGCCATGTTGTTGTGGTGATGTGCCTCCTGCCTGTATCTGCCTGTAAAGAGAGCACCATATGGCCAGAACACAAGCTGGGCTGAGTCAGAGCGTGCAGTCTGCTTAGCAGGGACCTCAGCATGGGATGCAGCCAGAGCCAGAAGCACCGCCTGCGCCAAACCCACCAACGCACCAAACTGGCACGCCAACGCATACACACGCCAATGCACAAACATCAACTTATTTAGAGAGTGGTTCTGGTCATAAAGTGAGGTTATTGTGGGTAATGAACATGTTATCACGTGAGAATACAAACACACATCAGAGGACAACATTTGTTAAACACACTGGTACACCAGTACACTACTGTAGCATCCCAATTAAACAATTCATGCTGCTATAAAAATGTAATTAATGCAGTGGTGAAGTTACTATTAGCATTTCAAAGGTTTTCAGAAATGTTTAAAGTTTTCCATTTCACTTATTCCATAGCAACTTGGTAACACTTACAGTTTTTTTTTTTTATTAGAACAATCATGGCGCAATGTACCATTTGTACATCTATAAATTTATAAAATGTTGACAAATGTCCAAGGAACGATTAAGTTACGATTTCGCCATTGTAAACAGAACATTCCTTTCCAACCGTTTTTTTGTTGTTGTTTTTTTGTTTTGTTAAAAGGAAAGAAATATGCAGATTGTTATGTCATAAAGGAAAGAAAAAAAATCTAAGAAGTTCTCCATCCTGAAGAGTTTCCCAGAAAAGCTTTACTTTCAGTCAGGATTTTAATGCTTAACCAGCAAGGTCCTGAATCAGATTTATTTATCAGGTTTATTGTCTAGCAGGTTTTTGCATACAGGGACGTTGTCTATGGTAATCTGGTGCAAACTGTTAAGAATATACAGTAAAACAAGTGCTTGAAATGTATGTACAGTAAAGTATACAGTACCAGTCAGATTTGGATTTATTTTTCAACATAATGTAACAATACTGCAATACAACAGCATATGGAATTAGGTAGTGAAGTAACCATAGAATTAGAAGGTGGGTCCAAACTTTTGACTTGATGATTAGATAACATGACCAATGCAAACGCAACTTTTATTTAGAGCATTTATGGCGATTAACATTTATTTGCACTATGTCCAACCACATCCTTGCTCCCTTACGTTTCTGACAGGGTTTGAGTTTGAGACAGACATAAATATAAGTTTATTTCTCCTGAAAGAAACTAACATACACACTATTAGCGTGTTGATTTACTACGGTATGCGTAATGTAAGTGTTCGAAGTGTGTGTATAGACAGTGTTCATATTGTTCATGCAGATTCTCTACTCAGATTCCCGGATCAAAGGTTGCTGGAGACTCCTGCAAAAGGGGACGATTTGCTCGCATAATGCAGGCACGGTTTGTGACGGATCTTCACAGTTGAACACACTCTCCTTTAACATTCCCCACAAATAGGCAGCAGGTAGTGTAAGATCAGGGGACCGGGACAGGTATGGGAAGGAATTGTTCTGGCATGTTTTTAAAACTTGGTCCACGTTCACGACCACTTCCGTATGAGTGGAAATAATACTCATCTATGAATACTTTTTCCTCCGTCGAGAGACCCATTTTCAACAACAACTGCACAACACAACTTCCTTTTCACTACTGGGAACAAGTGTGTCTGGAGCTACAGTATGCCCCGTTGACAAACGCAAATGCGCGTCTGAGATGCGGAAGGTTCAGTACTGTATATTTTGGCCGTATTACCATGCGGTGCGTCTGATCTCCCAAATTCTTCTACAGTACTATGGTGCTTCATGTTCTCTAGTGGTACAGTCATAGGCAAGTAGTGCTAGAAATAGACTTCAGTTTAGTATTAACATTTGTTTTGAAGTCGTTTTTGCAAGATTGTGTTGGGGCATCCCCTTAAAGTTATTTAACGGTAACAAAAACAACCTAATACGAGCATTATGCCAACGTCTGTAACATTGCCAAGTTAACGGTGTCTTCTTGCAGGGATGCTCTACAATAACAGCCAGCACTGGGTGTAACGCGTTACTTTGTAGAGTGCTTGGATTACTTTTTCGATGTAACGATTAATCTAACGCGTTAGGTCCGCCATTTAATTACTCAGTTATTAATTTTTTCAAACATGTAACCCGTTAATCAGACAATTTATGCAATCCGTGAGTCAGACAGCAGTCATTCCTAATCCGTTAGTTCAATTCAATTCAATTCAATTCAATTTTATTTATATAGCGCTTTTAACAATGGACATTGTCTCAAAGCAGCTTC
>JAQMYG010000023.1:30543042-30596786 GCA_030014215.1 Clariallabes teugelsi | reverse complement strand
ATAGATAGATAGATAGATAGATAGATAGATAGATAGATAGATAGATAGATACTGTAGATAGATAGATAGATAGATAACTTTATTAACTTTATTTATTCTTAGATATTTTAACATTACAGCAGCAAGTTCACAGATTATACAAGCAAATACAAGTAACAAGATATACTGTAGAAGAATATTTAAGCTAGGTTAAAATTAAAAATCACAATGAGAAAAAAAATTAAGAAAAAACTATGATATACTGATTATAGTAGTACAGTCATGTGGGAACATGAGAACTGCACATTAAGGTGTACTAATGTGCAAATTTTGCTAAAAAATGTGAATGAAGATTAAAGAAACTTAAATAACTATACCAGCAAGTTGCACTATCAAGTTGTACTATTAATAATAAGAGAGAATGAAAGTACATGATCATTTCGGTAGATTAATATGCATTGATGGGATTGTAACAGTTAACATTATGGTTAATAAATACAAAATAGAACAGAATGTATATGATCCTTTTTATAGTGATGTCAGAAAAGGAGATCCCTAACTTGACACAGAGCAGTGTTATTAAAAAAAAAAAGTTTAATAATCTAATTTGTTTATATTAACCGAAAAAAAAAGAGAAATACCACATTAATCTGCAGAGTTTCCACTGTACAGTAATTGGTTAACCACCAGAGTTACAGAGCAATACCTTTATAATAATAATTAGAATAATATATTATAACAATAACATTAGAATAATATATTTTAAAATAATTTTAACTCTAGATACTATTTACATATCCTGGTGTCCTGTTTCTGTTTGGAGATCTCTCTATCTTGCATGGAGGCCCCGTGTGGTCAGCTTGGGGTGCATGCAGTGACCGGGGACTGTTCCATTTTACCCTGAAATTCCTACAAACAGTTTCGTACCTGGACTCCATATACTGCATACTTCAACACCTCTCCTGTTATACTGAACTTCCAGCCTCCTAACACACAGTATGACTGCAAATCAATCCCTGCTATCTGATATCACTCAAATGAGGATGGGTTCCCTGTTGAGTCTGGTTCCTCTCATGGTTTCTTTCTATTGCCATCCTAGGGAGGTTTTCCTTGCCACTATTTATACATTTATACATATTTCCTGACACATTTCAAACTCATTTCCCTAATTTTCCTTTGATTCTGTAAACATGCTCTGCAACAATGATCACTGTTGCAAAGCTACAGTATATACTGTAGTGCTATACAGCGCTACGTATATACAGTGCTATATAAATAAAATTTAACTGAATTGAATAGAAGTAGATGTAAATGTATAATGTTAAATCAAATCTAGATTATATTTCCCATTGATGAACTGAAGCCATTCTCCATTTACCTCGACAGAAAGCGAGTGTGCCACATTAGTGCATCTTTCAAACAGGAAAGGCGAGTTGAGATGAGGGCACCAGCTGAAAGGTTACTAATGTGATAGGAGAAGAATAGGGTGGGGCAAGTTAATGCTGGAAACTTCCAAACGCTTATGCAATCAGTCTGGGTTCATCTTCTATCATTTTTTTTTTTTAGGGAAACAAATGAAGACACTTTTTTTGACTTATTTTAGAGTGATGACTTCAGCGCTAAAGTGTAGAACTCCTGCACCAAATGTGTGAACTTTATCAGGTCTGGAAACTCTCTCTCTCTCTCTCTCTCTCTCTCTCGCTCTCCTTTTTTCTATTTCACACACATTCACATTGCTACCCTCAATGAAATCAGATAAAGTGTGTGTGGGGAGCTTAGGCAGCAACTGTGAGACCCGTACACCTCTGTCTTATAAAACACACTAATGAGGACACCTGGGGTCAGTCCCTCTCAACACGATATCTCGAGGCTGCCTTCAGAATGTAACAACTTCTACTGGCTCCTTTTATAATAACACTCCATGCTGTGTGCTTGTCTGCGTGTGTGTGTGTCTGTGTTTGTGTGTGTGTTTGTCTGTGTTGAACTGATAGAGGCGTGAGGTAGAGGACATGCGATCCTTTCAGACCCAAACAAACTCAAAGGCTTAACTTGCATTGACCTTGGTATTTGTGTGTGTGTGTGTGTGTGTGTGTGTGTGTGTGTGTGTGTGTATCGACAGGTCCAGAATATTACCCAGTCTATGGAGGTTCTGGATTTAAGGACATACCGGGATTTGCAATACGTCAGGGATACGGAGAACCTAATGAAAACGGTGGACGGCAAATTGAAGACAGCTTCAGAGAACCCTCGCAGCCTCAACCCCAAGAGCTTTCAGGTATCAAGTCTGTAGTTATTGTAATCTCATTCCTACTGTATATACACAGACACACAATATGTGGTTTACAATTTACAGTGAGTTAAAAATATCCAACCTCTAGTATCACATGATAACCTGAATGGACATAAAATTGTGGAAGGAGAAATACAAGCGACAACAAATTGTATGTATTAAAAAAAGCCCACAATATATAAATATAAAACCAGAAATAATTCCACAAGCCTAAAGTAATATGCAGTAGAATATTGCTACAGGGTTATTTTTGTATATTAACATACATAAACAGCAGGGAATGTACCAGTGCGTGTAATCGAATTTGTAGCGCTCGGAACAGGACGTTCGGTTCGTGTGTGCCGTGATTGGAGCAAATTCAGTCTAGATTTAACTAGTGCTAGGCGAAAAAAGAGCTCACATAGTTGTGCGAAAATAGTAACATCAGCATCACTAGTAGCAAATGGTGCAAATAATAATGTTAAAAAAATATTTTTATTGTTTATCCCTTTTTAAAAGAACTAATGTATGCAGTATTTGTTATTTGATATAACTCATGCTCTTACTATTCTTAAATGGCTTAGTGCACCTTGGAATTATGGTCTGTTTGTCCCTGCTACAAGCTTGTATACAATTCTATGTTAACAAGTTAAATTTATAAAAATTGAAATGAAAATAAATGGTTTTATCCTTTCACTTCACTGTACTAACTGTGAAACTGTAAACTGTGAAAGCAGGAGAAATGGGCAAGCATAAGGATCTAAGAAACTTTAACAAGGACCATACTGTGATGCCTGGAAAGCTGGGTTAGAGCACCTCCCCTCAACTGCAGGTCTTCTATCGTGTCCCTGGGGGATACGATAGATGCAGAGGTTAGTACCTACCAAATGTAGTCCAAGGAAGGACAACCGGTGAAGTGGTGACAGAGTTATTGGTCTGCAAGGCTCATGAATCCACATGGGAAGCAAAGGCTAGCCTGTTTTGGCCAATCCCACAGAAGAGATACTGGTTAGCTGAAAAAGTTATTTCCGCCAATGACAGGAAGGCTTCAGAACCCACAGTGCATCACAGCTTGGTGTGTATGGGGCTGAGTAACCACAGACTTGCCAGAGTGCCCATGCTGACCCCTGCTTCACTATAGGACGAAGGCATGCCGGTAACGACAGTGTGATGCTCTGGGCATTGTTGTGCTGAAAAACCTTGTGTCCTGGCAATCATGTGGATTTTTCTTTGACACATAAGACATGCCAAAAATTGTTCCAGTCCAAGTATTCCCTGAAGGCAGTTGCCTCTTTCAGCAGGATAATGCACCCTGCCACCCTGCAAAACCATTTAGGAGCAGTTTGAGGAACATGACAAAGAGTATAAGGTCTTCAAATCCTCCAGATCTGACTGAGCATTTTTGCGATGTGCTGGACAAGTCTGATCCATGGATGCACCACCTCTTAACTTAGATGACTTAAAGGCGCTGCTGCTAACATCTTGGGACCAGATACCACACCACACCCTCAAGGGTCTTTTGGAGACCATGCCTTGGTGGTACAGATTATTTTTGGGAACACAAGAGAGACCTAAACAATTGATTTCATTGTTATGGCTGATGTACAGTACATGTCCATACAAAGCATATCACATTAATCTTAATCTGCTGTAAGATTTTCCTCCTGGCGGTTAGTAAAATGTTAATATAGTTAAGCTCAGAGCGGTTAGCTTCATGCCAGCTAGCATTCAAATCACTGTCCACTACAGCACTATCTTTATCATTTGAAAAACAACTTATTTGATCCAGTATGTGCCTTTTTCATGCAAAGAAAAGTTCAAGTGTTATTTTAATAACTAAAAAAATAGCTAAAAAATGAATAATAAAGAACAATACTGACCTTCAGATAATAACGTACGTTTTTATTTTTTTATATCATACCAAAATTAGGAATGAGTCAGGCACTATATTGGTGTATCTCCGGATGTATTTCCTCCCCGATGAGTCACTCAGGTGTTCGAAAGCTTCTCAGAAAACCCACAGAATCGCAGTAGTTTGACTCAATCTCACACATGCACATCACACACATACGCATACAGAGAGACAAAAGGAATCCTTAAGACTAATGGATATAAGTAAGATAATGATATCTTTCTAGATAGTGAAGTGCTTTAGATATGTCAGAAAATGTACAGTACCTACAACATGCCATGTACAGTACTTGTATCTCATCTGTCTTCATGTTTAACTGTAAACTCTCAGGGCCTCTTAGTCAGCCGAGACTTTGGAAGTCTAGAAGTTACTGCATAATACGCTTTAAGATGAATAACTAATATGAATAACAATGCAGGACTTTAGGAGGTTGAAAAACTGCAATGAATAAGGGTCAATGAATTAAGTGAAATGCTGTGGTAATATTTATGCACATATTTGATTTTCTGCGCTCTCCGTTCAGATTATACAAATGGCCTGCGTCTAGTTCATGCCTCGAGGTTGTCAGATGTTTTCACAACATACTGCCTTTGTGAAAATCTTTTTCAGACGAATATACCTCGTAGTTATAAAACATTATATGTCTACACCAATCAGCCATAACAGCAACACCATATGAACATTAACACATTAACTTTATCAAATATATACACCAGTAAACTGATGACAGGATCATGGACCCCAGGCTCACCCATGCCCGCCGGGACTAAAGACCAATCTGTCCGGTCCGATCCCACAGAAAAGCCAATGCAGCATAAATTGCCAAAAAACGTCAGTGATGACCATGATAGAAAGCCACTAGAACTCCCAGTCTGCTGCACATGGAGCCCAGCAGACAAAGAGCCCAAGGCCTCCAATCAGGCCTCCAATCTCCCCAGATTCCAATCTGCACCAGACACAAGTCCGATCCATGGAGGTCCCGCTCCACAACCTACAGCAAAGGTTCCACCAAGGTTCTGGTAGAAGACACCGCAGCACATTTCCAGAGGCCCTGCAGAGCCACGCCCTGAGAGGCCAGAACCACCCCAGTAAACAGTACACAGAAAACATGGTAAAAAAAAAAAAAAAGAAAAGTTGAATAGAAACAGATAACAGCAGCAGCATCATGATAAACTGGGTGCAATAAAGACTCAAGCAGTACCTTAGAAGCCGAACGTGAACACATGCCTGATTAAGCTGATGTAAGCTTTGGTAACTAGCTGATTAGCCGAAACTGGTTAAAGGCCAAATCGTGCAGGCACTGAGGCACTGAGTCCCTGTGGTTCATGGACAGCTCTTTGGAGAGATACATCAGAAATGGCAGAGACATGCAAACACTAAAGCACACAGCTGATTTCTGTGTTTAATCAAACCCTTTAGCACAGCTCCTTAGAGGGTTTTCAAAGGCATTTAAATGAGGACCTAAAGCCAGATTTAGGGTTTATTTCTTTAATAAGCAAGCACACATGCATGAGTGTGTGTCAGTGTGGATAAAAGCCTTTCTCTGCTTCTGCATCCTTTTAAGTGATAAGCTACAAATATTAACAGTTATGGTCTACTTATCTCACAAAGACTAAGAAGGGCTTGTGATTAGTCCTCTTTTTTTACATCTTTTTAAGTCCATGCGTTTGGTGACCCACTCATCCTAGAGGATCTGAGATTAGCCTGAGCTCTTACATGTACAGTATGATAAAGCAGGCTTTAATATTCCAACTGAGTCCTTCTTGCCTAATGATTGGAGGAAAGACTGGGATAGTATGTCCGCCTCAGGGGTCCAGTCATCTAGGAGACTAAACTCAATCATGTCACCCGACCTCTCTCACCATCATTCCAAAGAGAATTATTTAAAGCACATCCTCAAAATCATAGTTCATCTCTCAATAAGTTTTCAATGAATAAAGAATAAAAGTCTTTCTTTCTTTTCTTTTTTTTTTGTTGTTGAGGAAAGTCTCTCTGTGTTGCTGTGCATCAGTTCAAAGGGCCAGGCTGCAGAAGGCAGGCTTTATTTTACCATGAGCAAATGATGAATATGGGGAGCTCAAAGTCGCCTGTGGCAGGCCAGCAGATTAATGAGACCAAATTTTCATGACTCAAAATGGGAAAATGAGATTTATGAAGCAGCGCTGCTGGTCTGAGAGGCCCTCCATCACCAGATTTACAACAAACCTTAACAAGGAAGAAGCAGCCGCACATCCTGTGGCTACCATTAGTACCAGTACACACCTAATTCCTTTAGATCAGGGTGTCATACTACTGTACTGTAGATCCAGAAAGGCTTTCATTCCAACCAAGCAGAAGCCACGCCTGTTTAATTAGTCGTTCTTGGTTTCAGATATAACTTTTGCTTGGTTGGAATGAAAGCCTGCACCCACATGGCCCTTTCTGCATACATTTTATTCATGATGAACCATGCATACCTCACACGCAGGACATTTTACACTGGGGTGGTCATCTTAGACCCCTGGCTTTTTTTTCTCTCCTATTTTTATGAAATGATGTAATCTGGCTACCCCTATCTGTGTATGGCTGAAGTAGGAGAATAGCCACAAATCTTACCAACAATATTATGTTATTTTACCAGGTACTAAACACTGCTGTGTCTTAATTCAGGGTCCACATGCAAGTGGTCTACATGGTCTTCGTCAGCTTGTTACCTTTGCTGCCAAACCGAAATGAGATGGTTGAGACTATGGAGGGTTTCCAACTTGCATCAGCTGTTTCTGCCCTTACTGTCACATCTTGAAGCGCTGTTCCTGTCATATAGCAACCTTCACAGCTGTACTTGTTATGTATATTTTATATTTAAAATCTTGTCATGGGCATTGGTACTGTAGGTTCCTCACCTGCTATGTGGAAATCCAGGGTTCAATTCCCAGTTGGCCCCAAGAACAGATAAAATGGGAGCGTCACGTTGGGAGGGGCATCCTGTGTAAAACCACTGCCACGTTTTGTGCAGACTGGATGGTCCGCTGTGGCGACAACAACAACATTTAATATATTTTAATATTTAATAATATTGTTAGAAATTTAATTAAGTTGATACATACTCATGTTACTGTATGCCTACAAAGAATGGATGCTACATGAAGCCACAAAAAATTATAATAATAAGTTTGAAGTGTCAACTTCCACTTGTTAACAATGCTTCCCAGATATGCGGGAGTGGGCATCCCAATTACTATTATTATTTAACTATAATTATTGAAATTTAACTATAATTTGCTCTTTAACAGCAAAATTTTGTTTTTAAGTCCTATAGTTTACATCATATAACAACAACAACAGTATGCTACAACGCTACAATGGCCTGGGCCACCCCTTAGCTACGCTCATGATGACGCTCCACAATTCCGGACTGAAAGAGCTGACAGAGCGTGACATGAATTGCCCAGACCCTGGCGCCTTTAAAGAGAAATAATGTGCAGCTGAATAAGCAGATACATTCTGATCAAAAGAGGTCAAATCAGGGGTTCGGTGGAGATGCAAGGCTGGCACCACTCTGAGATGAAAAGGAAAATGGGATTTTGAGCAAAGTGAAAAGCTGAGGAGGGAAAGAGATCATCTTGAGTTCACTGAGTGCCACTAATCACTGATTAGAGAAATCATCAAGCTGACTGATGCTCTTCAGTTATTTCTTCAACATGCCGAGTAATTGTAGGCATTTGGAAACGTGTCCTCTGATGTTTTGCACTTTTTTTCACCCGCATGCTAGAATGTTTACACCTCTAGTTTGTTATGACTGCTCAGTGTTAAATCGGTTTTGGAACCCAGATGTGGACCATAGCCATCCTCGTGAAACCAGAGTATTGCACTTACAGATCAAGGAGAGGATGATTTCCTGTTTTAGGTAACACAAAGAAGCATTAGATCGTGTTAACCACCTCACAGCTCTCCAGTTCATGGTCACTTGTTTCTGAGTTTCGCGACGTCTCATGATGCATGCACGTTTTTTCGAGGTCTCCAGTAGACCTGTGACTAGTCCAGGTTTTATTCCCATCTTGGGTCAGGATAGGTTTTAGATCTGCTGCATCATCGACCTGGATAATGGGTGGAGATAATTTTAACAGTAACTCGAAAAAGCTTGGGACAAGATGATGGGCTATCTTGGTTGTTTAAATATGGATGTATGGATCAAAGAAGGCATTCAGTTGCAAAAAACATTTTTGTGCTGTTTGAACTTGAACTGTTGGCCAACGGTAAGAAATGGCAAATGCGTAATGGCACGTTGAACAACATATGAACGTCATTCTCGGAACTGCTCTTGCGTTAAGAATTGAGCACGAATTCGTGAGACAGATTTGACAGAAGCATTTAACCGCAACGGGTTATAACACCATGCCGAAGCAACACAATCCAGAGTAAAAAAATTGCTGGACTTAACATGTCTATGTTGATATGCCAGGAGCTCTACCATGCTATCCAGTTAAACGGCCTGAGGCACACACAGATCCCTCTCTCCCAAAGCCTGCCTTCTCCGACTGCATGCTGTTTTGCACATCCACTCTGGGTTTTAATTATTAATCCGATCTACTGCTCCATCTGTTCCCAAGTCCTTTCTCAATGTCACAGATGCCACATGTGGATTTTTCCATGAGGGCTTACTAACTACTAACATTTTTCTACCAAGACAGATACCAAATAAGTCTGTAGTGAGGACATCTTTTCAACAGATGTGCGAAATCCACACGGACGGTTATCAATCTGAGATGAGTCAGCGTTGTGAAGACTTGTGCCTCAGTGCGCGCTGAAGTCATAAAAACATATACTGGCATGATAGCAACAGCAGAAACAGGACCATAAGCCCTCATGACACTTTTTTTTTTATAAATTCACAACAGACTGTTGAAGATGACTACATGTTGCTTGTTGATGTAGTTCAGCAAAACTGAATCTTACTTTCAAAAACAATGTTGTCCTGATGGTGAATGTCATCACTACATTGTTACAACTATATTAAAACGTTTATCCACTGTTAGGGTTCCTGCCGCGTATGCTGTTAATTCAGCGTTCGCATTCACTTCAGTATTTGGTTATTTCTATACATTACACTGCCACATGGCAATTGTCACGTTGTTAAGTCATCTACTGTATACCATTGCTTTTGTACTTTGATCACACCGCCATGCATGCCTTGTTGAATTTGTTAAATTCTGTACACAAGAACCCTAAATTAAACACTTTCTAGTCAAGAAACTTAAATAGCTTTGTACGCTTTATTTTCAAGCACAATCCATTTTATCCATTCATCCATCAAGCCAACAATGGTTGGCTGCAATGACCCATGCCCACATGCCAGCTGGCGCTGCTGTAGGGGAAATACATTGCTAAGGACCCAACCTCTAACAACCCACACACTCACACACACACATACACACACACACAATCATACTGTATACTGTTAACAATATGGAAATGCCTATAAGGTCACAATGCATGACTGTGGACGAAATTCCACCAAGCAGGAGAGAACTTTGCCAGGCCACAGTTGTAAATAAGAAACCTGTTCTTAATCTGTATTGCCTGGTTAAATAAAGGTAAATAAAAAATAAAAAATAAAACTTGCAAACTCCAAAACAGTGGTGCAAATTACCTAAGCCATCATTCCACCATCAGTTTTCTTTATCTACGAGGGGGGTTCAAGTCAATCTGGGGCTTGTGATAAAATGTCTTATGAATGAATGCATAAAACATATTGACTTTTGCAGAAGACTCTATGCACAGTACGGTGATGAGACTCTCAGCTGCAATAAAACATTTTAATGGTGGAAACGTTTAAAGAAGGCTGTACGTCCCTGAATGACGATCCCAGTCGAGGTGGCAGAGCCCACTGCAATCGTTCCCATGCCTTGTATTAGCTTTGTGTCACATATTACAGTAGCTGTGAACAAAACAACATGGATGGTTCAGAAGCTAGTCAGAATGGCTTAGGAGCAGTTACTAAGGAGACAGTCCTTGGCCCTTGCCCAAGGAACTTTCTACAGTACCTTGATGGTATCCAAGCACTAGTGATACTGTACACTGGAATAAGTGAATTAGTGTATCAGGCGATTATATAGAGACATAAAGGGTTTTCCTTTAGCAAGAGATTATTGGATATGGGTATACTATATGGAACGTTGCACAGCAACAAAACACATATGGACCATATTTCTGCTGATATGCTGCTACTGTAAAGCAGGACTCACCAGTATGTTCTGTTTGTTTATTAATTTTTTTTGTAGATGAAGTATCATACTGGTGTCCATAAGACTAGGGAACAGGTGCAAAAAGTTCTGAAACATCGATTCAGATTACAGGGTCACTTAATTTTCAGGTTTACATTTTTTAGTTGAACTTGATATTTTAGCATACGTAATGGAAATAAAATCAGACAAACACTTTAAGCTTGACTAGCTCTTCCTTATTTTGCTTCATTGATTGTGATATTGAAGAGCATGTATATCTTCCCTACCCTTTCTAGGCTGCTTGGGATTGGACACAGCCGGTGAACTGTAGCCAATTTTCCGTTTGGTTTCTTATCTTTCCCGAAGAACCCGAACCAATAACAGCAGTGGAATGAGATGAAGCCTGACTTTTTCATCTCTTTCTGTCTACTAGGACCTAAAGGACAAGGTGACTCAGCTGCTTCCCCTTTTGCCGGTGCTGGAGCAGTACAAGACGGATGCGCAGATGATCCTGCGGCTTCGAGACGAGGTGAGGAACCTGTCGCTGGTGCTGATGGCCATCCAGGAGGAGATGGGAGCCTACGACTACGAGGAGCTCCGGCAGAGAGTCCTGTTACTGGAGACTCGGCTGCACTCCTGCATGCAGAAACTGGGTGAGAACGAGGGAGAGTGTTTTTGTGTGGGTGCCGAGTGAGTGCGATCACATTATTAACACTCATATTCACACTGATAACTGAGAGGAAAGCCCTAATGCTAAATGAAGAGCCGATTATCTTCAAATTATGCAACTTTACAGCTTTGCATACGACTGTAATTACCTGAAGATGAACATAACCTTTTGCGGCAATTGCCTTGCAGTGTTAATCCAAGCCATTTTTCCGTTGTCTCATTTGCCTCGAGCTGCAGAACTTCAAAGCTTTAATCAATGAGAAAATTATAAAAGGGACATATAATAATATAAATCTGCTTATTGCTTTCCATTGTTAAATGAGTCCATTTCCTTTGCTCATTTATTGCCTGAGACTATGCATCAAGTGTGAGAGGCCTGTGACAAACTTCTAAACTTTTGACATCTGGAACCATTTGTTTTGTTAGTTTAAAGTTTGAAACCCTATATAACCGTATATAAATGTCTTTAATGTCTGCTTGTACAATTGCATGTAAAGGGGGAACACGTCAAATCTAATGAAGCATTTGAGGACACATGGGATGAGGTTAAAGCACAGGCATGCACCGTACTTAACAGCTTGCGGACATCAGCTGGCAATGTTCAGGACAAGACCCTGTAGCCTGGTGGTAGGGGAAGCGACACAGTCTCCCCATACTGTCTGCACTTTTAACACATACAGTAGCTGTGTGTACAGTCCTCATCAACACCATCTGAGAGGGTTTTCTCTTGTGCAGGACATACAATAAGTCAGGAGAGGTGTTGTGTTTTGCCGGATAAGTAACATATTTTCTGTTCATATTTCAGCAAAAGAATTGCTCAAATGTGAAGCCGGTTTGTAGCATACCAAGAACACCAAACATTGTTATTGGTGTTAAATTATTGTAGTTGGGTTAGGTAGTGTGTAAATTTGTTGTGTTTTGTATTTAGTTATATTTATTTATACTTTAAACTTTAAATATATTGTTAATGTAATTTTTTTTTCAGTAAAAAGCTGTTCTTTAATGTTATCCAACATTTTTTTTTTTTTTTTTTTAAAGTATCGACTTGTAAAAAAACCCAAACGATACCCAACCCTAGAAACAAGCGTGTGAATTGGATTAAATTGGATGAAAAAGTTAATAAGGAGATGAATTTGCAGTGATTTCCTCAGACGCGATTATTTCGCGCGTGCTAACGATAGCATTTATTCATTTGTTGCTTCTTTTGCAAATGAGACGATGCTACAGAATACGCTGTGCTTTATACTGCTTCAAATGATGTGCAGGTAACTAGCTGTTCCATACAAAGCTGGTGTGCTACAAGATGTGCGGTGTACAGTTACTTGTTCCAAACACCAAGTAGTACTTTGATCTGGGGTTAGAGAGGGATTTGGGATTCAACCTTGTGTTAGAAGATTAACAAAATTAATGTGTGTTGGCCGTGAACAAAACAACAACTTGGACGGTTTAGAGGTATTTCAGAATGACTTAGAAACAATTACATAGTAGACAGAGTGTTGTTTAAGATCTCATGATGCGTGAGTGGTTCTGCATGTGGGATTTGGTACTGGCATCCAGTAAGTAATGTATCTATTGCTGTTCAGAAATAAGCGAGATCATCGCAGAGAGACGTGAAGATATCAGGTGCAAAAGGTCTGTTGTTCCAAGACTCAAGCTCAAAGCTTATGTCCTAATATGGGCTCTACAGTACAGTACATTCAGACCTACACCCACCGCAACTTTTAGTGTACCTACTGTGACCTTCTCTAAGATCTACCCATATAAAATCTCTCCCCTTCAATATCCTGCTATCTCAGTGGCAGGCTCGTCCTTCAGCCCGATTAGCTTGCTCACAAAAGTCTAAAGACAACGTATTCAGACGTGATCTAGGATGACATTTCTTTCTATGTCACCCCCATGACATTTAACATTTATAGATTTGCTTCCACTGGAGTCTGTCCCTTTACTTTACTGACTAGACAGCTCTAGCACTTGTTTGAACCACCATTAATCTATAATCACATTTTTTAGTTACCCTGGATTAGGGCCTTTGCCAAAAGATTAGACAGGGCTAAGCCCATCTGTCTCTCTGTCTTTCAAACACAAAACATTACATCAAAATAATGTTGCATTTTTGGGATCAGCCAGAATCTGATTACAAGCGGAACTGATTTAACTCGTGTCTGTTTCACTCTGGCACATAACTATTAAAGCCTGACATTTCTTAAAGTTAAGATGTCAAAGTATGCTAAAGGCAAAAAAAACCTCACAATTTTGTCCAAAACTTGATTTTTCATCTTTTTTTCCCTTTTCTTTTTCCTGCAAGATCAGGTTTCCCCATTAGATAGGGCTTTAAGTGTAACACTTTCAGGACATTTAACTGTTCAAAGAACCCCTTAGGGAACTCCTTATCTAAGAGCCTAGACATTAAAGAAGATTTATTTAAAACCTTGCATATTTGTATTGTGATGTATCATTACTATATCCTTGGGATCCCTGAAAGGCACTTATATGTTTAAATTACTGTTATTATTATTATTATTATTTATTTATTTTTTTGTTCATAATGAATAGACTTGTTCTGATCAGATACAAAAACAGATATAAAAATGATGTGCACATTTTAGGTTAAACTTATTTTTACCATATTTTAAAGATAGAGGTCATTACTGATTCTAAAAAAAACAAAACAAAAAAACAACAACATTTAAGTCAAAATGCTAAAATTAGACAGAGAAGTGAACATTTGAAACTCTAAATACATAGAGATATGCTATTTGAAAATTACTATTATTATTATTATTATTATTATTATTGTTGTTGTTGTTGTTGTTGTTGTTATTATTTACTACATACAGTATATTTTTCCACCTAAATTTTTTGGAAGAGAATCTTCTGGCACAGCCCTTTTTTTTTTTTTTTTTTTGTTCGACTAAAAGTGTTGCCATTTTTTGGTTGAACAAGTTTTGTGTTCAGAGGAAGCCTGTCTTGTCAAATTTTGCAACTTTTGAGATCGCTTTAATGAAAAAAAATCCTTTTTGACTTGCATATAGACAGAAATAACTTGATTCCAGCTATTATACACCCATGCACAGCATCCTGGTTTTCCTCTGCTAGTTGCCATGCCAAAACGTTATGACATCATACTGTACCACCATGTGACATCATCTAGTAATTTTCTAGGGGGACTTTATCTACTTACTGTTGAAAATACTTGGCAACCCTGGAGGAGACACAGCATAAGCCAAAGCATGATGGACTATGGCCATGAATTAGAAATTAAATTTGCAGCAGCCTAAGAGTTTTCTAGTGTTCTTTTATATTAGTTCGTCTCACATCATTCTTTTCAAGTCATCAGTGAGACCTTGTGATTTAATTCATTGCTCAAGCCTACAGTAAGAGCTTCATTGTCAAGATACTGATTGATATTTGATTTTTTTTACCCCCGCATCTAATATCACGACCAGCCATAACTGCGAAAGGATTCTTATGCTTGAAGGAGTAAGTGACCTTTGAAATATTTGACAACCAAGCAAAAATGTCATAATATGAGACACCAGCCTGGCTATTCTTACAGACTTTTGCTGCTGATAAAGTCCAAACAGAAAACTTGCGCTATGTTAAAAGTGCTGTCTTTGGCAGCGTAGCTTCCGCTGCTTCAGCAGAACACCATCAAACTATCTAAAGGTCTTCAGTTAATGAACAGCGCTGAGTTTAAATCAAACAGAAATGGAAATATACTGTAGATTGGTAAGAAAGATGGTGACCTGGAATTCTGCAAAGTTCACATATACAGTAAGAATTATGCAAATCCAAGCCGGCACAATTAGAATTAAGCAGATCACTGCGTGTAATCGGTGCTTACTCGTTTTTTGTTTTGTTTTTTTCATTTTTTTATCAGTCATTTAGCTTGAATATTACATCCAGGTTTCTTTTAATGCCCAAACGAACTTTATCATAAATCAATTACAGACATACACTGTACAAACACAAACACTGAGTCATCGTAGCTCGGCTAATCGCACCAGAACTGACTTCTTCCGAAACCTGCACTGGCATGTGACAAATTATGTCGGTGTATTTTTATCATAAAAGCCCTGCGCTTACAGATAATCTAAGAAAAGGTAATTTGTCCTCGCTCAGGCATAAATAAGCTTGTATTATCAGAAGCAGTCGCTGATTCTGGATGCAGGAGCCGCGTACCTTCCGTGTCATTCAATCTAATTTGGATATTTCATTGTTTAACCCTGTCAGACCTGCCATGTTGTTTTGAGAGAACGACGGCTTCTTGATTCTTCCAGTGAGATGGATATCAGACTAACTAGCAAGCACAATGTGGTCAAGATTTTCTATTGGCTGTTACTGTCTTTTCGCTTAAGGGTCTGCTCTGTTTGTTATAAATACAATTGCACATCAATTGTTGTGATGCATTGTTTCATTATTTATATACAGTATTATTGTAGTTGTAGCATTACATTAGTAACTTTGGTCTGCATTCGGCACAAGGAAATAAGTTCAGGCTTCGTTCCCATTGCAAAGGGTTATTAACAGTATCTTATAAAGAGTGTAACATCTAATTGTGAAATATTTCTACACACATTAATGGGATCTAATGATATACAACCAGAATCTGATGGCTACTGTATGATAATAACCTGAGCTTGTTTCTGCTGAACTTATGGTTGTGTCCAAGGAAACGCAGAAAGCAGTAGCATTTGTTTTTAATCTAGATATAACTGGCAAACCTCAACAGTCAAATCACAACAGTTCTGTTTATTACACAGTGAATATATTTTCAGGCTAAGTACTTTAGGATGTAAAGGTTATGTGTTCCTGGAATAGGTTCCAGATCTAAAGCACTCCTAATCATGTTAAATCCATTACTGAAGATGATCAAATGAATGAGTTACCTTATTCTGGAACTGTGTCCGAATCAAAAGTAAAAGAAAGCATTCAATTAATGAGATATTTGACAAAACAAATGACAGCTGTAAGATTCGTTTAGAGGCAGGAAGCAAGAGTAAATTCTTTACTAAGGACAAACCGCAAATTATTGTGATAATTATAGTGAAGAGGATAGTCTGAAAATCATGACTGAAATTTAATCAATTCTTGCAATTAGAAAATGACTTAGGAAGTAATAAAGAGACAGATTACTCGTTAAAACTCAACTCAACAAAACAAGGCAATTTAAATTAGATGCAGTTCTAGGACAAGTGCTATAGAGACATATAACTGTATTTACTTTGTGCTTCTGGTGGAACCCATAAGGTTCTAGACTTAATCTTTATTATAGAGTGTGCTACACTAAATTCTGTATGGTGGCCTGGGAAATCCCTTCACCTGGTCAAATGTCAACATTTTGTCCAATCTGCATTTCAGAAAACTACAAGCTTTCTTAAAGGTCCCATAATTTGCCATTTGTATAACAAATTAACAAAGATCTGCGGGGGCCCTGGAGCCTATCCCAGAAGGCTTAGGGCATGAGGCGAGTACACCCTGGACAAGGTGCCAATCCATCGTAGGGTGCACACACACACACACATGCACACAGAGATGGGGATTGAACCCAGACCCTGAAGGTGCAAGGCAACAGCGCTAACCACTACACCACCGTGCCACCGAAATACCCTTCAGATAATACATTTTTTTCTTACTTCAAACTGCCTTCGTTTCATTCCTCTTTCAAATGTGACATCATATTGCCTAGGTTGTGCTGAAAAAAAGAATGTCATTCTATATTGCAAAAACATAGTAATGCAAAAAAAATCTCGGCCAATACAAGAAAGGTGCCGTTTTTAGACGTACCCTGGAGACCCATGTAAATGTCAAAAAATGACAAAAAAAACATCCATTTTGCAAAACAGGCCCCCTTAAACTAAGACAGGTTTCTCTTTTGAACTTATTTTAAATAGTGAGACAGAAAGTCAAAACCTGATTCATCTTCCTTTCGTTTTTATTTCTGCAAGACAGATTTCTCAATTAGAGATGGATTTAAGTGTAAGACTTTTGTTCAAAGAACCTTTGAGGAACTTGTTAACCAAGAGTTTTATTATTTTTTTAAGATCTTATTGCCTTGCATATTACTCTCCCATGTTGTATACAGTAGTACTTAAATTATTGAGACCAAAGTGAAATTCGGAGTCTTAATGATGTTTTTCAAGTGTTTAAAATAATGACACTCCAAGATAATATGAATAATTTGTCATTTCATGCGATGAGCTTGCTATACACTTGCTTTATTCTTCTAAACCTGTTGGATCCGCCTGGACGTCGAGTCACAAAAATGTTTTCTTAGGTCACTTGCTCAATCCATGCCTGCTTGATTGTACATGCCTGAAGATCATGTACAGAAATGTATCACGGATGTTTGTAATTGTAGCGCTATTGAAACTCTTAGTAGTTCTAGTTTAATATATTGTTAACATTAATGTGGCCTTAACATGCTATAATAATATTGGGCTTATATTGGGCTTGTTTAGATATTGCAAGGTTGCATGAGAGTTGGCAACCTTGACACTCTGGAATCACAGGTAGTATACAGTTGCATATCTCTGGAACTATATGCACTTTCATTTTTTGTCAAGTTTTGTCCAGGAAAAGAGGAGCATCATTCCTCCTCTACGCCACAATTTTTTCAGGAACTGTATCTTATTATTATTATTATTATTATTATTATTATTATAGTGTAACTGTATAATTTCCATGGGATACCTGAAAGGCACTTATAAATAAAATGCTATTATTACACACTAATCATCCATAACATTAACACATTAAAACTAATGATCAATGATATACCTGTAAACTGGTGACAGGATCCTGGGCCCCCAAACGTCAACCTGTCTAGTCCAATCTCACAGGAAAGCCAATGCAGCGCTTGCTGAAAAAAGTCAATGCTGACCATGATAGAAAGGCACCAGAGCACCCAGTGCACCACAGCCTGTTCCACATGGAGCCCAGCTGGCAAAGAGCCCAAGACCAGCAACCCAACCTCTAAACTCTCCAGACCCCCATCTGATCAAGCACCCATTGGATTCTAAAGTCTGATCCATGGATCCACCCCACAACCTACAGCACCCAAAACATCTGGTGCCAGACACCACAGCAACCCCCAGACGTCTTGTAAAGTCATGCTCCGATGGGCCGAAGCCACCCCAGGGGCACAAAGGGAACCTAAACAATATCGTTATTATGTAAATCTGAATCAGTATTCATACGCCATCTTCGTTACACTAGAGATTTTAGTAAAGACGAATGTGTTCTGCACGAAGAGCAGATACGTTCCAAAAACGGGGTGTACTGTTATGGTTATAATGTTTTGTTTAGCGTTTTTATGTGGTAGAGGTCCTGATTAATTAAGAAAGAAGACTTTAAATAAAAATCAGACATTTTTAAGCACAAAGCACAAAGGGTTAACAGATTAACATGTCTATGTGTGTGTATGTGTGTGTGTTACAAATCCAGGCTGTGGGAAGCTGACAGGCGTCAGTAACCCCATCACCATCCGCGCCTCAGGCTCTAGGTTTGGTTCCTGGATGACGGACACCATGATTCCCAGCTCTGATAACAGGGTAAGACCGACCAAGCCATTCTCCATCCTGCGAATCACACAACCACTGTTCAGAATCTCTGAAAGAGAGCACTTAAACTCACGTGCGCTTACACACAAATACACACACACACACACAGGCACATGCCCACATACGCTCTTACTCACACACACACACACATAATGAGTCTCCCACAGAGTCTGAGTCACGAGCGCTGGAAAGCTGTTTTCCAGCATGAAGAGAGCTGAGTCACTGTTAGATAGCCATCTCTCCTCCTCTCCTCCTCTCCTCCACTCACTCCACACTCACTCAACTCAATCTTCTTCCTCCATCCCTCACCATTTTTTTCCCGTTATACTCCCCCTCCTCCCCCTTCCCTCTCTCTCTGTATCTCTCTCGCTCCGTAGCCCCCTCCTGTCCTTGCCTGATTAATCGCTCCATCACTGAGCTGGATATTAACAACTTGTTTAGGCTAAAGTTGGCCATAATTAGCAGCAGCTCCACTGCAGCCTGACACAGCATAGATGATGTAGTAAAGCTTTCCCCTACCGGCCACCGCACATAACAAACAACCCAAAATAACTACTGCATGGGAGATGAGAACAAAGACAGGGGTAATAGATGAAGGGGAAAATGCGAGGCAGAGAAAAGAAAAATAGGGCAGGAAAATTAAATCGAGAGTGCGGAAAGGAACAAAGAAATAATGTGTTGAAGATACAGACTTTTTTTTTCCTTCTAAATGGAATAAAATTTGACGAAATATCCAAAGGAAGAGTAGTCATACACAAAGCCAACAGTGTAACAAGCTCCCCTAACTTTGAGACTCGACGATCAGGACATAAATGCAGCGATTTTGGATTGTGGATAAAATGCTCTATTCGCTCACATATCAGTCTTAACTTTGGGCTTAATTACTGTAACTATCATTATTTATTATTCATCTAACACAGCTAACTCAGGTTGTCCTGTACTGTATTATGTAAAATATTAGGAGGGGTTTTGATTTTTTTAAAGATGCATGCACACTTCCTGTCCAAAAAGAGGGGGGAAAAAAGAGGTGCGTTTGAATAAGTAAGCAAACACTTACAAAGAGGCTTTAATTGGAAAATGAATCTGCTGGTAGTCATTTTTTTCACCCAAATTGATGCAGGACAAAAGACATTACTGTGTCTCAGAAGGAACAACTAATTCATCTGCAGCAACCAAACAAAGGAAACAACTAAGGAGATATCTCAAATGACTGGAATTGGGTTAAGACCTCTCCAGCGCATTTTTTAAATCTGGAAGGACAGTGTCGAACTGTCAATGGTCCGAAAAAATCACAAATGACAATGATTGAGATCATGGCACGGACGAAAAATGGACAGTAGACATCACAGTTATATTTATTATTAATGAAATAAAGAGCAGAATGAGATGAGAACTCACAGAATCAGGACTAGACAGCTGTGTGTCCATATGAAAACCGGTTGTTGGTGAGGCTCATCAGAAAAAAGTGTTGAGTTTACTAGGAAGTATAAGGATTGGGATTTGGAGCAGTGTAAAAAGGTCATGTGGTCTGATGAGTCCAGATTCCAGAGTGATGGCCGTGTGAGGGTAAGAAGAGAAGCCCACTGTACAAGTCTCTGGAGGCAGTGGTACAGGATGATCTGGGGTCACTTCAGTTAAAAAAATGAAGTCAGCTGATGACCTGAATGTACTGAATGACCAGGTTTTCGCATCCACATTCTACATATTCCAGGACTCAGATTGTGAAAGAGTGGTTCTAGGAGCATTAGAAATCATTTTGACACATGAGTTCCTGAGCTTAATCTCAGTAAAAGTTTTTGAGACTTGCTGAAGAAGACTTTACAGACGGGTTTGAAATGTTTGTGCCCAGGCGATGTATTTATTTTTGCATAACATAACCTCAGATTGCAATCTCATTTGATGCAGCTAATCCCTATCCAGATATAATCTTACTGTAGCATTCAAGATGCATAAAATTCAGGTGTAGACAGGAGGAGACGTATAGGGAAATTATAGCATTATGTGTCATCCTCCGTTTAAATCACGGGTTGCCATCTGACAGACTTGCGTTCCGGATGTGGATCCAGGCAAGATAATACAGCAGACTGAACCAAAAAAAAAAAAGAATTTGAGGTATCTACACTTTTCTTGTTCGCTTCCTGTAGAAGATCTGGTGTTGCAATTTATCTAATCACATGGATGTATGTAAAATTATCTTTAAACCAGAGACTAATGACAAATATTAGCTAGAAAGGAAAAAAGTTTTTACACAGTCATTATGCAGAGTTTCATTTTATGTTGTCTCTGTGGTTTGATTACAGAAATGACAAAATTTTTAAAATTTAATTCACACCTCAAGCTGTGTTTAAAACTAATTAGACTTGTAAGTGTGTTGATTTTACGCATATTAATTTCAGATTATGTTTTATAGCCATAGAGTAAATTAAAATAAAATAAAATTCCGTCATTGCGTTATCATCACAGTCGTCTTTCTGGTCGTTTGTAAGCAGTAATATATTTGGAACTCGACCTTTAGCTGGATGATTTAATGGATCCAAATTATGTTTGCAGATATTCAAACGCTTCTGCTTCTGCTTTTCCGTGGACCTTTAGCTGGACAAGATCACGCAATGAGGTCGTTTATCTCTGCATCTAAAGATGGCATAAATGTTTTGAAAACACATTAGCTCTTGGATCAAATGCATTAATCAACCTAATCAACATATAAATCAAGACGATCTTCTTAATCGCAGTATCGATCTACCCCATCTCTAAAGACATCAAGTCTACGCTGTCACCTGCCACGGGCGCAGCTGAAGAGTAACAAATGGTCTTCTCCGGGTCAGACGGTGACGAATGAGACCCCAGGCTGACCACAGGACTCAAACACGTTGCTTAATGCACCGTAATCCTGTCAAGCTACACATCACCACAGCACGCTAGCAAGCTCAAACATACATGACGCCTGGTACGACGGTGCAAATATGATGCTCACTCTCTGCCTGAAGGATTAGAAGAAATAGAGAAGAGGGGGAGAAAAAAAGAGCAAGCAAGGGAAATGGAAAATAAGAGAGATGAAATGAAAGTGGGGCCGATTTCTCAGTGGGATCTTATTATAGCGTGAAGGACGAAAAAACGAACGGCAAACAGTCGCAGTCTCAGCCGTCTTGCACCAAGAGCTCGGTCAAAGGCAGCATGAATATGGAAAGATTGAGATCTGTGCTGCGCGGTCTGTGGGAACCTCAGGTTGTGCACAGAGAGAGGGAGAGAGATAGGAAGCATGGAGCGTAAGGAAGAGAGCGATGCTAACAGGATTGATTTGCTGCTGTGAGCTAGTAAAGGTCATGGCGCAACAGTGGCAGTGGAGTGCAGAGCATAGGAATATACACACTGAGAGGGAGAGAAAGAAGATCTTTGCATGTGCCACCACACACACACACACACACACTGCACAGTTAGAGCCACCACAGGTGATAAACCACACTTCTATTAAAATCAGTAGAGGGTGCCTCTGGACTTTTTTTCTTTTCAATCCTTCTGTCCTATTTTCCAGACGGAGTTCTACACTAGAACACTAGACAAAACACCCTAGTAAAGAGGAACCCTTCATTTCCAACACCATTTATTTACCCCAGCAATGTGGGGCAATTTTACATATTTATTTATTTCTGAGTGACAGTGATAGGATGCATCCGTTTATAGTTATGAGGGCAAGTCAAAAATTATCCGCACTCTTGCCAGTGTTTTTTTGTTTGTTTTCAAATCTACTGTCTCCCCAAATCTCTGCTGTGCACGTACAACATCTGTTCATTTGTAACTACAGTGCGAGAAAAAATGGATGCCCCACTTGACGAAGGAAGATCAGCATGAAGTGATTAGTTTTTTTGTGGTCTGAGAGTGTGCCTGGTGCCCGAAACAACTCACGGAAAAGCAGAAGCGTTTGGATGTCTGAATAGACACTCCAAGGAAAGTAAAAGTTTCTTAAAGAGAATCATTACTGGTGAGACATGGATTCATCACTACGAGCCTGAGAGTAAACAGCAGAGTATGGAACTGAAACATCCTCAATCACTGACGAAGAAAAAGTTTAAAAATCAACCATCAGCTGGAAAATTTATGCTTGCAGTTTTCTGGGATTCTCAAGGTCCAGTATTAAGACATTATCAGAAAAAAGGTTAAACAATTAACAGTGCTTGTTACAGATGCTTATTGAGAAGCCTAAACTTTAGATTAAATGCAAAGGACTGCAATCCAAAGGGTGTTGTGATCTTTCATGATGATACATGCACGTACACTGTCGACACTCTGTAAAAAACTTTTTTGAGGTTTTTTGACTCACTTATGATGAAGAAGTGAAGACAGCAGCGCATTCATGGCTTACATCTCAGCATAAAACATCGTTTAATGAGGGAATACGAAATATTTTTGACAGATATTGAAAAGCAAGGAGATTATAAAGAAAAATGACGTATTTGTCTTTTTCTAAAAGTTAATGAAAATTTATTCTACAGCAAGAGTACAGATAATTTTTTACTCACCCTCATATAATCTTAGTTCCTGTTTTCACCTACATCATAGTCATGATAAAGAATTTGTTCTTCATCAATTTCTGCTTTAGATTACAGAAGAAGTTACAGAAGTAAAAAAACCTCTTCCCATCTGGAACACTTTGCTGTATTGGAAAACGTAAAAGTTGCCACTTTTACTCTGAAAGCACTGGCACTGGAGACTCCTTTCAAAAATGTGAAGTACATATTACTAAAAATTTATAAGCAATTTTTAAAAATAATAAAAATGTTTTGAAATGAGCGGTTAGTATACACACTTCAAGATATGCCAATCTATTGCAGGACACACACCAACACATTATAGGCAATATGAGTACCAGCATGGAGAACATGCAGACTCCACTCACACAGACAGACCTGAGGCGGGAATCGAACCCTTGACTCTGGAAGTGCGAGGCCACAGGGGCCACCTTTATTGGATTATGTGGATTAGCAAAAATCTCCTTATTATATTATTTGACCGCTGTCACACTGCTGACATCTAAAGCATGAAGATAAAAAATAACATGCATGTCTGAGTTTAGCTCATCTCAGCTAATCAACCTAATGACTCCTTTACTGAAACTGTTCTGGGCCAAAGAGGAGGACATAAAACTCCCGCTCTCGCTTCTATCACATAACTCTGCCCTTTCATTCATTTTAATAGCCCCGTCTTTATTTTTACTGTTGTCCTTCTCTCCACTCATGGCTCTTCTCTGTGTTTCTTTTGTGTGTGTGTGTTTTTTGCTTTCACAAGGTGTGGTCAATGGACGGCTACTTTAAAGGGCGACGCGTGCTTGAGTACCGCACTCTGAACGACTTCATGAAGGGTCAGAACTTCGTTCAGCACCTCCTGCCTCACCCCTGGGCCGGGACAGGTCACGTGGTCTACAACGGCTCCCTCTACTACAACAAGTACCAGAGCAACATCCTGATCAAGTACCACTTTCGTTCGCGCAGCGTCCTGGTGCAGCGGAGTCTGAGCGGCGCCGGCTACAACAACACCTTCCCGTACTCGTGGGGCGGCTCGTCCGATATCGACCTGATGGCTGACGAGAGCGGACTGTGGGTCGTGTACACCACCATCGCCAACGCGGGCAACATCGTCATCAGCCGCCTCCAGCCTGAGAGCCTGGAAATCCTGCAGACGTGGGACACGGGCTTCCCCAAACGCAGCGCTGGCGAGTCCTTCATGATCTGCGGTACGCTCTATGTAACCAACTCGCATCTCGCCGGCGCCAAGATCTACTTCGCCTACTATACCAACACATCCACCTACGAGTACACGGACATTCCATTCCATAACCAGTACTCACACATCTCCATGATGGACTACAACCCACGTGAGCGTGTGCTCTACACCTGGAACAACGGCCACCAGGTGCTCTACAACGTCACGCTGTTCCAGGTCATCAAGACCTCCGGGGACTGAGGGTGTCAATTATACATACACACACACACGCGCGCGCGCGCACACACACACACACACACACATACAAAACACACCTGTGCATTACATAGTTACCATACAAGTGCGTGTATATACAGTATGTATACAGTAAACCCACAAACTGACAAGAAGGACATGACCATGGCTGGAGCTTAACTTTTCTTTTAACTTTTTTTTCTTTCTTAAATTTTCCATATCAATCTTTATAGAGTGCTATTATTCACATATTGTACTGAGAAAAGCCTACGGGCAGAAAGGTCAATGCTGATATCCGAACTGAGCTTTTGTTTTGTTTTTTTTCGTTATTTTTTTTTCTTTTTTGTGACAAGTAAGCATGACATGTTTTTGATTTGTGGCCAAAAAAAAAGAATAAATGTCTGCCTTTAACATTTCATAGCGCGTCTCTTTATTTTTCACATTGTTCAAAGAAACGGTGAGAACCACTGGGTTTTTCATTTTTGCTTTTAGCATTAGGGCAACCCCGCTTTCTCCCTCTCTCTCTGTCTCTCTCTCTCTCTACACCACCAGGTCCCTCCGGGTTGTCCATGCAGAAATTAGAGTAACAAAATCGCCCTGTAGAAGAACAGTCGGCGTACCTGACGAGGCTCCCTGACGAAAGCTGTCAGTGTTTTGGGGGATTTTATGGGCCATGAAGGGCAGAGTGGAGAGGCGCTAAATGAGGGCAGATGGAGAGACGGAGAGGAAAGAATAGAGGAATGATGATGAAGGCATTAAAATGCAGCTGTAGTGATGAGGTCGGGGACTGTGCCAATACCCGCTGCAATGGCAGTGTTTGCTGCAAACTGCTTGTTTTGTGGGCTCTTTTTTTGCATCTAAAGGAGCTGATCCTATTTTTTTTTATTGTAGTAGAAAGAAAGTGGAACTGAAAAAATAATATATTCGTCAGACTGAGCAGATAATGTATTCTGAAGATATAACAATACAAACACAGATTTTTTTTTTTTGTAAGAAAGCTTGACATAAGGTTTCAGGGGGCATCTTGTTTGGCAAAATATCTATTGAGATCCCTCCTGAGTGAGTAAGTGAGGTTGAGAGAAGATCAGATCCAGTATTCACACACTACTGTACTGTATGTTGACCCTGCTGACATTTTATCTCATTTTTCTCCAATGTTTCTTGAGATACAGAGGTTCACTTTATATTCTATTTATTCTTAAAAAATACTACTTAAAAGATACTCAATTATTCATTCTCTTAACCGCTTATCCTGTTCAGGGTCGCGGGGGCCTGGAGGCTATCCAGGGGACTCGTGGCACGTAATGGGGTACAATCCATCACAGTGCACTATGGACAATTTGGAAACATCACTTAGTCAACCCTGCGGGAGGGCTCAACCATCGTCTGTTCACGTTGTATCTGAACTCTTGTTTATTTATGCGAAACTCAGAGGAAGGAAAGAAAGTGTGTGGTTTTTCGTTCTGTCAGGTTCTTGTTCTTTTGTGTCACGGCTTTGATGAATGAAGGACAACTGAGGGCAAAAAAAAAAAAAAACATACAAAAACTGTTGTTATACTGTATGTATCAGGCATATTCAGATTTTTTTTACATTTTTAAGTTCTCCATAACAAGCTTTGGAGGACAAAATCTTGTTTTACAAAATAATGATTGTAGAGACTCTTTTTAAAACTGTAAAATATCTCCATACTGATAACTTTACCATATTTCACACATAATCCAAGGTAACTGAGAATGGTTCCAGAACTCCAAGGGTGCTCTTGAAAATGTTATCACAATTGAAAAAGCTTGGCTATGTCAAGGTTGGGGGCCAGTATATTATATGGGGTTATATACCATGGTACAGGATTGCAGGACACAAACACACACTCGCACACCATACACCATGGACAAGTCAATCAGTGTACGGTGTAAATCTCTCGACTGTGGGAGAAACCAGGAGCACCCTGAGGAAATTCCATGCACGGAATCATAGGCGAGATTTGATCCTCCAATGACTAAAAATACACAGAGGCACGATTGACTGGATTATTAGCAATTCAAAAGGATTAAACAAGGAACAACAAGCAGTAAGTGGACCAGGGATAATTAGAAGCCTTTATTTGTCACATATACTGTATATTATAGCACAGATAAAATGATACAGCACCCCTGGAGTAGAAAGAGTTAAGGGCCTTACACATGGGCCCAACCGTGGTAACTTGGTGGAGCTGGTTCTTAAACCTCAGATCTTTAGATCAAAAAACCAGAGCCTTAACCTGCTGAGTTAGCCCTGCCCCAAAGGCGTATCTGTTGGCCCTTATCATTTTCAGTATATTCTAGTCAGGTGTTCCTTCAATCTCACTACAATTTTACAATTTTTTTTTTAAAAAGTCAACATTTTGTTGAAGGTCTCATAAAAGTGAGACCTTCACCGAGGCTATGAAGAGGGAAGGAATAATAAACCAGGAGCAAAGGCAAGCGAATGACACACTTAATCACAAAGTGGCTTCAGGTGCTGTTAAAGAACGACTCGAGTAAAATCAGAAATGACCCGTAAGGGATCTGTCTGCCGGTTATCTGACTCACGGGAAAGGTCCACCTAATTGTTGCTTCATTGGTGTTTAAGTGTGTGCGGAATTAGAGCTTTGATTCACATGAAACGAGGCAGAAATCGGAGCAGGCGTCGCTGGGAAGGAAGATCTGCGTGCACCGCCTCTGAGTTAAAATATTCCTCTTTGCTCGACTGAAACATGCAGAGGCAGGATTCAGGAAGCTACAATTCGATAACATTAGCTTCTGTGTGTGACTGTGTGTCTAAAAGAGGCTCTAAACTCAGCAGGGCAGGTATCTGTGTTGAATAAAAGATGAGCCTGTAACAGCCTCTGTTGCTCCATATTGTCTCTTTGTCTTATGTGCAGAGAGAGAGACAGAGAAACAGAGAGAGAGAGAGAGAGAGAGAGAGAGAGAAGTTATAATGGATTAAAAAAAAAACCTTCCTAACAGATTTCTATCCATTCAAGGGGTGTGCTTATGTATACCTGTTAAAGACAGCTATGGGTGTGTGGTGGTGTCCAAGAGAACAAGATAGCATTTGAGAGAGAGAGAGAGAGAGAGAGAGACAGAGTGAGATCCATGGTGTACAAGCAGCCCAGCATGCGACGGCGTTTAATTAAGACTTAGAGCCGAGGAGCCAATCTGACAGCTGCTTCATACGCAGCCAATTAAGGGAAGCTACAGCCCTCCCTTGCACTGAAGCTAGACCTGTTACAACAACATCTATTATCGTAACACACGTCCACATTCTGCACCCGTCCCCTACGTCTCCCTCCCGCGGGAGGGCACGGCTCACTCGACGCTCTCGAGAACTCGCTACACGACTGAACACTCAACTACTCTGCAAATGCCACACATTCTTACCTGAATACAAATCTCACATCTGATGCTTGTTCTGAAGGTGTTCATTAATTTCCTGTAACTGACAGTAGTTGCAGCTGCAAGGTTAAAGCACTCCTACTGAAAAGCGATTGTTTCTATAGTAACAGCTCAAACACTCTGACATGTATCAAAGACCCGCTAATACACGCCGATCCGACGATTAAAATGTGTTGTTCATTTATATCAGTGGTCCTGAACCTTTCCACCCAACCGGACCTGTCTGATTCATCCCGATGGTTGGAGTTCTTGACACATAGGGACCACTCACTGCTGCCACGTCTAGTCTGGTTAAATTTTTTGTCACTTAATATTTATGAAAATGGCTGTGGACTGCATTGATACAAGCGGTTTTGGCCTGGCAGCATGGTGGCTTAGTGGTTGCGCCTCCAATGTTCACGATCGATTCCTGGCCAGGTTCGATTCCTGCCTCTTGTGTATGGAGTTTGCATGTTCTCCCCATGCTTGGTGGGTTTCCTTTGGGTACTCCGGTTTCCTCCCACAGTCCAAAGACATGCAGATTCAGCTAATTAGTGTAGTGTGTGTCCGTCCTATGATGGATTGTCCTGGATGAATCATGCCCTAAGTCTCCTGGAATAGGCTCCAGGCCCCCCGCAACCTTGTATACAGGATTAAGTGGTATAGATGAAGAATGAGTGAGTTTTGGCGTGCAATCGTTTAAATAGTTTTAGGACTGAAACTGCCACAAACAATTTTGTACCCAAGTCTCCATCCATGAACAGCTGGTAGCCTCAACAAAATGGAATTCTGTTAACTGAAACACTTTTTCTGTTATACAATTTCACAATCAAAGTCATAGCACAAAGTTAAAGGAGGAATTTATTTGTTTCAAAGTAATTAGGTTGTGTTCCACACATTTTTTTCTCAATTTTTTCTTCCTCATGACACCTCAGGGAGTTTTTCCCTCACCATTATAACCTCCAGCATCTTCTGAATATATACTGTAAAGTTGCTTTGTGACTACTGTACTGTATGTCCACAGTTAAAAGTGCTATGCAAATTTATAAAAGAAACAATATACAATATAATTAATGATATCATTAAGCTTCCTTCAAAGATCCCTGTTTAACTTTTAGTCTCCAGTGTCAGCATTACAGCAGTATGTGCATTTCTTTTTCTTATCTAATTAACTTTAAGAGAAAAAAATAATGAGGGTTTGGTAAAGGAAAAGCTTTTTGGAGCTGCTGAAAATCAAATGATTACAGGTACAATTTTTTTTTCATGAACGATCCAGGGAATGAAATGTAATATTATATGGTATAAAATGTACACAGTGGCAATTTGGGGCAAATTGCTCTATTATGTAGTGTTACAGAAAAATTATCAACTTAATGGTGGTAAAAGTAAGCCAGGTGAACGATAGCCCGCATCTCATCTCTTTTTATTACTTTGAATGTACTAAGTATATAATTAAATATAAATTTCTTGTCATCATCTTATTGATGACTATAGCATAGCATCCTCTTGTACACCATCTGTGATTAAAAACAGCACTCCATGATTCCTGATTTTAACTAGGACATCTCTCCATAAACAAATGAGATGCTCGACGACACCATGTACATAGATTATTTACTGTAGTCTACCTCTTGTCCAAACCTATTACAAATAGCACAGTATTATGGGATATGTAGGACAGCAAAGTATGCTATAGTGGAAAAAGAAAAAGAGTGATAAAATGGTCTAAGAAAGTATTCGTGGCAAGTGTTTGGTGGTTTAAATTTTAAGAAAGACATATTAGGTTTTTAATAAAGCTGAAGACAGATTCTGACCACTATCTACAGAAGGTCACATGACATTACAGACTAGCACGGATATTTAAGGTACAATCGTTTGTATAACACGGTTGTAATAATGTTTAGTGATCATAGTGATCATTTCTGTAGCGATACAGCCATAATGATTAAAGACTAGTACATAGTGAGTAGACAATGTCTAATTTGGGTTTTATTAAACAAAGACCCTAATTAACCCCTAACTGCAATGTGTGCTCCTTAAAAAAAAAAAAACGCTTTTAATTCAGACATCACGACTGGATTCCTGCCTGCCTCGAAACTCAGGCAGGGAGAGTTGATTAGGTCTGGAATATACGGATCCAATTAAAATGGTTCCCAATTAAAGTGTTTGAATTAAAACGACCTGAGTTAGCCTGAGCTTTACTCAAACTTCTTGTAGATTTTAATTAATTATGATCATTACAAATTGGTTAGAATTGAGAGAGATTTTATGAAGCCTGCTGTAGAACGCTGGGTACGTGTTGATCAAGGCCTCAGTCGGTTAAAGTGGAGGATAGAAGGAAGGAGGGAGGGAAATAAGATTTTGCAAAATACATTTCTTTTTGTTATTCATGGAATGTAATGAACATTGCACTTTTTATCAAATATTTTTCTACGATTAAACTTTAAAGGAAAAGGAAATAGAAGAAATAGAAAGAAAGAAAGAAAGAAAGGAAGGAAGGAAGGAAGGAAGGAAGAAAAGTATTGGAAAGGAGAACTGGAATGAACTGAAGGAAGCAAGGAAGGAAAGGAGGGGAAGGAAGGAAGGAAGGTCAAGGAAATAAAGAAAAGGAAGAATGGAAGGAAAAAGAACTGTACGTGAACTGCAATAATATTGTCATCACATATTCTTCTATGAATAAATATATATTTATAAACTTACATTTATAACAATTATTGATTACATCACTTTTTGACAACTAAATACAAAATTTACGGTTTTAAACAGTTTTACAGTTTGGAAATGCTGTGTACTTTAATACACATAGGATGAAAGGAAGGCAAAAAGAAGAGGAAGGAGGTGAGGAAGGAAGGAAAGAAAGAAAAGACATAAGGAAGGAAGGGAAAGAATTAAATCACTGCAAAACCACTTGCTGGATCCATGCCATGGGATGGTACAGTAGCAGGTGATGGCCAGGGTTCAAAATGACCTTTCACGTTAGACTGACTGAGGTTATTGGAATAAAATAAATTTGTGAGTCACTGATGACATCACTGAGTCAGGATCATGCACCAATGCATCTGAAATAAAAATGCAAAACACAAACGGGTGGAAATGGCAGCAGAGGAAAAAGAGAGTGCTGAAAGTACTGAAAGTGACTGTAGATATGAAATGAGTCAATGAGATGAACAGCGCTAAGGAGAAAGATGTGTAAATTTTATAAGCTGGTTTTTAGGGGGATACCAGTTTTAGATCATTTTTGAGCTTAAGTCATTGAAAGGGGAAATGTTTCTATCTAGAAGAAAGAAAAGCCTTTTAGTGTTTCGATAAGCCGGGATGCAAAAGCAAAGAGAGATACAGTAGATGTGTTGCAGCTTTCGAAGGAAGCGGCTTTACAAGGTGATGATGATTCTATTCACTCATTGGCGAGGATTTATACTGTTTTTCCACTCAACTGTTTGCCGTTAATGCCACAGATACGCCATCTACATTTGTGTTTGGTTTCATAGCAATGAGACATCCAAAAAATACCCTTTAAAAAGGTGCCTTAAAAAGTGGAAAACATTGGCAGCGGGACAGAGAGTGCACAAAGCCATTAATGCTGGAACTGTTGCCTTGATGAAAATGGAGAGAAACATGTGCAGGAACAGATTGTGCTGGTTGCTTGATATCACATTGTTTCTTGCCAAGCAGGATCGGACATATTGTGGGCACAAAGAAGACGAATAATGAATAAAGAGAATTTTCTTGAGATAGTTGAGATGTTGAAAAAGCACCTAATGAAATGAAGTCCTCCTTCCTCACTCCGCTGCTGGCCAGCCATCACATTATAATTATTATTATTGTTCTTAATGGGCACACTTCTCTATTTACAATGTCTGATACATCAGGTGGCAATGTGCAAAAAGTCTGTTTGCGAGCCACCAAGAAACACAAAGAAAAGAAGAGAACAAGGAAGTCAACCTTCACTCTGTGCGTATTATTATTAATTGGGAAAAAACCATCAGGAGCAACACTCTCACGTGCCTTCCTACTTTATCAGTTATGGCTGTGTAGGTCATGAGATGAAGGATAAGATTGGCGCTTCTGTGCGATTTACAGTAGAGATGGCGCTGGTGATGTTGTGAGATAAAAACACGGGTTAAAGTTGGATGGAATGTTCCAGAACTGTGTCCCAGCACTTTTAATAAATAAGTACACAATCAGATTGGCAGTTCATACTCTACCAAATGTACCACTCTACCTATGTTTCCAATTATGGGTTATAAATACTGTAGTCATATAAGCATTTCACTGCATATTATACAGTACTGTGTGATTGTGTATGTGACAAATAAAAATGTAATTTTATTTTTTTTTTCTTTGTGATACATTTTCATATTTTTTGGTCAGTCATGTTAAAATGAAATTGAATTCTGTTCATCCTGTTGCCTCAGTTGTGCTAAAAAGAAAAGGATATGTCACTCCATACTGCACAATCCTGACCCCTAGGTATATCTACAGTATTAAAATATAGTAAAGCAAAAATGGCTAAAAATGCTCTGGATTTTAAAGGCCACAGGGAATCAATGTCATGAACGGAATGAAGTGTTCGTATTAAGCAAACCTCCCAAACTTTGAGATTAAGTATCCCGGGATCTGTGCCTCGGTCCATTGAAATGAGTTTGTTTACTGGCAAACCATGTGAGGGAGAAGCTGGCCATGGACAGAATGTCTGCAAAGTACTGCGGAAAAGTTGTATATCATGTACTGAGAGGCTGTTGTGGCACAGGGGCGGCTCAGCGGGTAGCGTGTTGGAGTACTGCTCAGAAGGTCTCAGGTTTAAACCGAGCTGAGCATGGCCTTAAACACTCAACTGCTCATATGTGAAAAGTCTGTCTGGATAAGGAAAAATGCTTAAAATTTTCAAAATGATCAAAAAATAATCAACAAGAGGAATATTGAAGTGAAAGAAATATTTCTAGCATTTTTTTCCTCTTTAAGCTGGTAAAAAAAATCTGCTGAACACAGTCCTGAAACTCTTTAAAAAATAAAACAAAAAAGGGAAGTGATGGACTGGACATAATGATGTGCTGCGCTCATGGCTGGAATCCATGGAGGTGTTCAAGCCATTCTTAAATAGAAAGAACAACAAAGCTATCTTTAATGGATGTTTGGACCATTAGCTTAACTCGTGTAGTCAGCACACGTTTGCTGAAATTGCGATGTGTGTGATACTTTTTGAACCCCTTTGAGACAAAGTTTTCTTTCTTTTCTGCTTCCACTCATTGGTGCGATGTGTTAACGAGCATAGTCAAGTGTCAGTAAAACAGTGATCAACAACACACCACTGTGCTCATCATAATCAAACGTTTCATAGGTTTGTGGAAGCTCTATGTGATCCAGATGAAAGGTTAGTCACAGGAGAAGCTTTCCTGCTGTCTGTGATTGCAGTTCTCTGTGCTACCTGTACTTCTGGTGTGATGTACTTCAGGAAGTTAATCTTACACAGCAGTAGCTGCAGACTAAAGGCTTAACTCTCAGCGAGGTGGTGACAAAGCGAGAGGCGCTAAGACTTTTAATCCATGAGGAGCGCAGTCAGTTCAGGGAGAGTACCATTGAATAGGCACTTTTGCAATGAGAGGAATATATGAAGTAAGTAAAAGGGTGATGAACGAGTGTATCGATAGCCTTCATGCTGTACTTCAGATCAGAACCAGAACCATCAAGAAGCCAAAAGCAGCCAGGTTTGAGGCTGTTCAAACAAAGAGTCTGATATCTGCCACTGAAGAACGGTTAAACATGTCTGTTCCAAAAGTGACTGCTTTTAAAGATGAGGTTTCTGACAAGGAAGTTTTAAAGGAAAAACCCAGGCTAGGAAAAGCACCTGATAGCAGAAGAGATTGAGCTGGAAGAAACCAAAGAATGGGCAACATTGGACACTTGGCTAAGTGGGGATTCATAGAAGACCTCCCAACCCTTTCACTAAGCTAAGCTAAACGCTAAGAAAGGAAGGAGGAAGCAAAGGACAAAGACAAAATAAAAGAAGGGAGGGAGCAAGGAAAGGAGAAAGAAAGGAAGGAATGATGGAAAAAGAAAGAAAGAAAGAAAGAACGAAAGAAACAGGGGAAGAATAAGTGAAAGCTTGTATTAAGGAGGAAGGGAAGGAGGGAGACAGAGAAAGAAGGAAGGAAGAGAAATAAAGAGTGAAAGGAAGAAAAAGAATGAAGGAGGGAAGGAAGATGGGAAGTAAGGGAGGAGGGGAAGAAGAAATTAATGAATTATAGAAGGGAAGGATGGAAGGAGGAGAAAAAGGAATGAAAGCTCAAAGCAAGGAAGGTAGGAAGGAAAGAAATAAAGAAAAGAAGAGAAGGAGGAAGAAAGGAAGGAAAGGAAGGAAGAAAAAGGCAAAGAAAGAATTGCCAGCAGGGAGACATTTTCAGCCCTGCGTTCGAAGTTCCTCTTCCTCCACCTCCACATATCTATGACTAGCACTCCCTCTACTTTCTCTTCACCCTAAATCCTCTGTGTTCCCCATTCCTCCCATCTCCTTCTCTTTATCTCAGGCCGGAAATGTCTCTTAGCCGGAGACAGAGGTGTGTGGAACCAAGAGAGGCAGAGCGTCATTATGTTTTCCCTTCTCTCATTATGTCGGTGGAAATGAGGCACACTAAATGGCTCTTTAATTATGTTTCTTAAACTCTTGTTGATTTGCTTCTCCGCACTAAGCTTATTAACTCCCTGATTTGTGAAGGACGGTAAGAAATGAAATCTCCTGCTCTGCATCCGAGGGTCATTTGCTTTCACAGCAGCTCCTTCCTGATGTACTTATGAGATCCACAGAGCAGGGCTGATTTCACACGCACAAAACCGAACGCATTCACTGGCATGGTAATGACGTTAATGCACATGTATGAGATCGGCTGCTACCAGATTATTCAAGTGGACATGGTATTAAAGATGATTTCTTGTTCCTTCAGCCACATTTATTCTTCTATTCATTCTTTAGTAAAAGATTCATTTTAAGGGATGTCCTGGATCCATTGTATAACAACGAGACACACTTGGAATAAAAAACAAAACGAGTACCAGCATGCTTTTGGGAAATAGGAGGGAACCAGAAACCACAGAGAAATCCACACAGAAGCATGGTTTTGTATTACTTCGCTAAAAATATAAATAATAGTTTAAAAATATATAAAAGAAAAAAATAATAAGTTCTTCCAACACACTTAATCCCACACTAATCCCAAGCCATCATAAAATCTTTTACAAAGCAAAAAATTTGTCAGATGTTTTGCAGACAAATTAATTCTTTTTTTTTTGTTGTTTTTTGAATATTTTTTATTGTGAATTTAATATTCTACATTAACTGTTCACTCATAAAGAATGTGTTGGTCAAGTGATGGACAAAAATATGAAGTCGTATTACAAACTTAAGCTGTAAATCTTTTTAAGCTTTCACATAAAATGGATTTGTCATTCATATTTTTCCCCATATTCTTCTAAATTGGTCTTCTGCCTCTCTCCACCCATCAGCCAGCTCGACCCTATGACATGATAGTACTGACTGGGGAGGATGACAGCTAGCACGTACTTCCTCTGAGACAGCCAATACAATGCTGTCACAAAGCAACGTGAAGAAAAGCACCGTCCACCCTCTCCTGAAAACATGAGCTCACTTACCACCCTCTACCCCTACACCCTTTAAAAGAGAACAGTCAGTCTATTGGTCCCGGACTCTTGGCTGTTACATCATCAAAATTGGAATTCACAACCATTAGATGATTTGGGAATTTGGGATTTTTTTGGGGCTCAGACAATTATTTCATTTCAATATCTCAGCACACAGGATACAGTCTACCATGAAAACACATGAGCAGTCATTTTCAGAACCCGCTACTCTATACTAAAGAAGGAAATTATTGGATGAAGAGGAATAATTAAATGAAGATGAAAAGTAGGAAATAATTTAAGCAAAAAAGAAGGGAGGGATGAAGCATGGAAAAACGAATGTATGAAAAAAGGAAGGAGGAAATGAATAAAAGAAAGGAAGGAAAGGAAGGGTAAGGCAGGAAAGGAAGAACATAGCAAAGAAGAAGGAAAGAAGGTGAAAGAAAAAGGGAAAGAAAGAAATAAACAGAAAAGGGAAAAAGAATAGAAGGAAGGAAAAAAAAGAAAGTCATCCTTTCTCGAGTCATTAAGACCTACCACTTGACATTAAGGCAGGAAGAAAGGTAGAAGTGAAAGAAGGAAAGGAAGAATGGAAGGAAGAAGGGAAATAATTAAATAAAAATATACTGTAAAGGCAGGAAGAGAGGAAGAATTAAAGAAAAATATAAAGAAGAAAAGAAAGTGAGAAAGGAAGGGAGAGAGAATGCAAAGAAGAAAAGTGGAAGTGGAAGGAAGAAAGGAAGAAAGAAGGAAATTAATGAAAGAAAGGGAAAGAAGGCAGGAAAGAAAGGAGAAAGCAAAGAAGGAGGGAAGAAACAGAAGAAAGAAGGGAAAAAGAAATAAAACAAAAAGGCAAAAGAGTAGAAGGAAGGAAAGAAAGATTGAAAGAAGTCATTTATTTCTTTCTCGAGTCATTTTAAGACCTACCACTTGACATTAAGGCAGGAAGAAGGGAAGAATTGAAAGAAGGAATGGGAGAAGAAGAAAAGGAAGAATGTGAGGAAGAATGAAAAGAATTGAAGTTAGAAGTGAAGGAAAAGAGGAGCGAGGGCGCAAAGAAGAAAAAAGAAAAATGGAAGGAAGGAAGAAGGCAGGAAAGGTAAAAGAAAGCAAAGAAAGAGGGAAGAATGGAAGGAAGAAAGAAAAGAAGGAGATCAAAAGAACAAAAGAAGAAACGAAGGAAGGGTGGAAGAAGGAAGTTAGAGAGAAGAAGAATTTTTTTGTCCTGCAACAGAGTTGGGATCTGTGATGTAAAATGATTATTCCCTTTATTACCTATTTGCATAACAGAAACACCAAATCATATGCATGTTTCAGCACGTGTGAAACAAAAATCATTTATCAGTCACTCACTGGCAGTGAATAAAATCCATCAGGGAAAGAAGTGAGAGTGGAACTCGCATACTGATAAGCAGGCGAGAAATGTTCATACACAGACTGGTTAGATTTTATACACTGATAATCTAATACATTTCTACAATAGAAACCTCAGTGTTTGGAAACTCTGGATAGTGAATGAGATGCCAAATCATCACAGGGCACAGGTGCAAGCCTACGCACACACTACAGGCAAGTTGGAAATCAGCCTATAGTGCATGTCTTTACTCTGTGGGAGAAAACACACCCAAGCACAGTGAGAACATGCGCACTCCACACGCAGAACACGAGGCGAGATTCAAACCCCCAACCCTGGAAGTGCGAGGCAACAGCAATAAAAGCAGATTAATTTACTCCTTATTTAATCCATCTTTGTATGAATGGTTGTTAATAATTATAGCTACAGTAACTGACAAATTAATACAACAGACAGTCAAGTCAAACCGGGTGATTGTGATGAAATTTCTGGTGAATGAAGTGACATTTACAGAAGACTTCAAGCACAGTACAGTGATGAGACTGCAGTAAAACGAAAACGTTGAATGGTGCAAATGTTTTAAAAAAGCCAGTATGTCCATGAATAATGAGGAGAGGAAACCCACCAAGCAAGGGGAGGACATGCAAACTCCACGCTCATAGACGTGAGGTGTGAATCAAACACTCGGGCCTGGAGGTGCGAGGTCATAGTGCCAACTGTGCCACCTACAGTACCGCCGCTGGTCAAAAACAAAACCTTTCATCTTAATTAATTAATTAATTTATCGAATAATCTTAATCAACACACTTCCCAACTTTGATAGCAAAGAATAATAGCTTTAGTTATGTATATTCTTATTAGATGACTAGAAAAAATAAGATGGATTATTTCCCCAGGTTTTTTGTTCACAATTTCACATTGTTATTATTTTGTACACACAAACACAATATGGCAGTATCCACCAGAGAATGGTGGATTAAAATAAGTACCTTTCTATTTTTCCTTTATTTTATTTATTTATATATTTTTGGTAGGAGGCACAGACTTAATGAAGCTCTTGGTTAAGAGAAAGAAATAGCAATAATAAAATTTCGCCTGCTCACTCTTGCGGCTCAATCAATAACATTTCAACGAGACTTTAGCACTGTCTGGAACATTAATAATACCTACTGTGCATGCACACACACACACACACACACACACACACACACACAAAATGACATTCAGATTCTGCTCACTACCTGATCTGGACCTGAGGCTTAATGGTTTCGGGTTGTATTCCCGTGCCCTAATACATTTCTAACTCCCTCCGCCACTCGGCCTCCCGCTGCCTTCCTCTCGCTGGTTACGTCCCGGGAGACAGAGAGAGAAATCTGTATTCAGACGCACTGACTCCTTCACTACATCTAGAAGGTGCCATCTGTGTGTGTGTGTGTGTGTGTGTGCGTGTGTGTGCGTGTGTGTGTGTGTGTGTGTGTGTGTGTGTGTGTGTGTGTGCACTGTAGAAAGCTGGGCAGGTGTGTGGAGGCTGTGGCACGACAATATATCTACCCACACAAACAGCAAATGCATCTCCTTATCTACACATCAAACAGCACAAAGTGTCAGGAAAACAAAAAGACACACAGAACAGGAGAAAAAAATTCAGGACACCATTTTAGGGGAATAAATCGCTAAGGGTGTGCAGTTAAATACTGTAGGAAAATATGAAACATTTAGGTGGTAGTTGTGTTTACATGGAGAATATTTCTTCAATATGATTGAAATCATTCTGATTAAAGATTCTGCCTTAACCGTTTACATAGACAAGAATCTGATAAGGTGTGTGTTTACACACTCAAAGCATTTAATCAGAATAGTACTATATGACGTGTGCAAAGTGCTTCTGCCCTCTGTGTTTAATCTGTTGGAATTTATTTATAAGACAAAGAAGAAAAATTCAGGGTGGGATTCCCATCTTTATAGATAAATCCCGCCTTCTGCCTTACGATTGGTTACAAGAATTCAGTCTCATCTATGATTGGTTAGATGCTTTACTACCTGTGAAATGTGAGCCAATCAGTCTTCCTTTCTCAGTCAGACACCCAGTGGATAAGAGTATAAAGTAAAGACAGGTGGGAGAGAGACGGATGTTTGTTCTCACAGAGTTTACTGAGCAAGAATGGAAACTAAATTTATCTTTTAGAAACTTGTCATGTCTTCTAATGCTACGCCTACATGGAACAAACTTACTCAAAAAGAATATATTTATTCTGACAAGAGAGAAATGATCAGATCAAATGTTTACATGACTAGTATTTACCAACTGAACAAACTATCGAACGATTACACCCCCACATTCTGATTGAAAAATTCATGCCAGCTTGTCGGGATCCATGCGTGTTTATTCTGATTGGGATATTAACCTGATCCTTAGTGGAATATTAGGGTCCATGTAAACACCCCAAAATACACTTAATGTGATGCAGCCTGAGTTGAAGCAGAGTACCATCATCACTGTGAAGCGGATTATTTTCCAATAGATAAGTTATTCTGTTTATATCAGAAGAACTTGCAAACACAGTTTTTCTCATTAAAAATAAAGCTTTTGTTTGTTAATGGTTACAATGAAAACAGCCCTGCAGAATAAGAAAATTTATTAAAATGATGATGATGATTATTATTATTATTATTATTATTATTACATGTACTGTATGTAAAAGTGGTGGCATGGCTTAGTGGTTAGCATTCTCACCTTGCACCTTCAGGTTCTATGTTTGATTCCCACCCCGGGGTCTGTGTGCATGGAAATTACATGTTATTCCTCTGCCTGGTGGGTTTCCTCCAAGTGCTCAGGTTTCCACCCACATGCTTCCCACAAAACATGCAGATTAGGCTAATTGAGCATTTCTATGTTTGTGCCCTGCAATGGATTGGCATGCCATCCAGGATGCCCACGCATCATCCCTGGGATAGGCTTCAGACCCCCCACGACACCGTATACAGGATGAGTGAGTACTGTACTGTATGTAAGAGATTTTCGATATGATATGTGTTAATTCTACTCTCTTCATCTTGGGTCTAACTAATGTGCTAACTCTCCCACGCTCTCCTTCTAATTCCCTATTTATGTCTCTTTCTCTCCCTCCCCTGGTTGAATAGTAACACTTTTTAAACGCACTTACTGTATTAGACTTAGATCATGCGACGTATCCGTCATACAAGTCTGTGAATTAATTAATCTTATAGAAACAATAAGATTCATGTTAGAATGAGTGTACAGTATTAATATAAACGCATGATTCGCTTAAGCTGCTTTAATAGAAAAAAAATAGTGTATATAGCGGTAACAGGCAGGCCACGTCATGCTGATTAATTGTTTTTTCTATATCAACCCTACTCCAGGCATTTAATCACTCCATGACATGCATGTTATTTATTACATCTGAATTACACCATTTAGACACACTCAAAATCTCTTCTTAGGCTGAGGAAACTATTACAGATGGTTGGTGCTCAAATCTCACGGCGAGGCGTGAAGCCATGTAATGACAAATATAAGGCTTTCTTTCTACTTGAGCTGCTCTGTGCATTACGAAGAGCAGTGGAGCGGAGGAGAAGAAATCTCCATTCTCACTCCAAACCAGAGATAAATGAGGACTCTGTCTGAAAGGGAATGAGACATGGAGAGCCAGGCTTAAAAGCATAGAGAGAGAGAGAAGGAGAGGGTTGGAGCAAGACAATGTGAGAACAGGAATAAATTATGAAGAAAGAGGAAACACAACAGAGAGAAAGGTAAAAACAGGTCATATTAATACCTAGTAGTAACATCTGTCTCATGACTGAGCTGATCCCAAGTGGACAAGTGGATAAGATGGATAAATGCATACAGCTGAGTTCCCTGAAGGAAACTTTTACACATTCCAGCATTCATTTTCATGCTAATTTCTAAATCATGTTAAAGTTGCTTTCACACTCACTTCCCATGCAGCGCACGTGCTATGGAATGCCGCCTGGTGGAATGAGGCCACTTTTAAAATAAAATGTCACTTCTTAAGATTTTGGGCTACTGCAGAGCTTCCAGAGTTGATCCTGATAATGCAGATTTTTTTTTTTTTTTACCTCCTTCCAACCACAAAAAACCCCAAACCAAAACAGTGTGAACCAAATAATAATCATCATAATAATCATATTTATCATAATAATTAATACTAATACTAGTTAAATACGAACTAATTCAATTAATTCATTTGCGTAATGATGCTATAGTCCTTTTTCCTAGTACAAAAAAGTAAAACACCATTTTAAAAAACAGAAGATTGAAGTGTGTTATGTTATTTAGAAAACACATTAGGAAAAAAGTCTGCAATGTTTGCATTTGTTTGAATTGGCCCCTTGTCAGTCATTTTATACTCTCTCCTGCGCTATTATGCTTATACTAAAGTATAGGGGTCAGAATATTTCATTACAAAGAAAAAAGGAAAGCAGCAACACTCTGGAACATACAGCACTCAGGAATCAATCTGAGCCAGATTCTGCCTGTTCATAACAGTATACAGTAGCTTGGCTTTCAAGCAGCGTTACTTTTCTTTCTTTTTAACTACTGTAGCGATGCTAAATGCTAATACTCATGCTTAGAGCTTTTTGCACCCATGGACAATCTTTAGGAGGCAATCTTGTCTTTTAAGCAATAAATGTTAATTTGTTCTTGAGTTTGATGTCATTACAAACCTTGCTAATGCTAACTCTAGTCAGCATGCTAACTGTTGCTGAAATCTTTGGTTTGTTCAGCTGCACCTTCTTAAATATTAAAGACCTAGTCTTGCCAAATTTGGGGAAATCTTGCCGAATTAATTTTTTATGACCTAATTTGAACTAATACTTGTACTTATTATTACTTATTTAGTACTATTAAGTACTGAATAAAATACAGGTTTATTGTATTAATCTCTATATTGAAACCAATCCCTCATTTAACTCACCTTACCCCACTATAACAATCTTCTGCTTTGTTAAATGGAAGTGTGTGTGTTTGAGAGAAAGAGAGAGCGAGAGAGAGAGAGAGAGAGAGAGAGAGAGAGAAAGAAAGAAAGAACGAAAGAGGACAAAAAAAGCCGAGCTAATTGAGTGTTCAGAAATAGTGGATTCAAAGTGAAATCCCGAAGGACTGTTCATCTGCCGTACACAAACATCAAAGCCATTAGAATTCATACACTAGGTCTATTTCTCCCTCGATGCCATACTGCGGCATAATGCAGGCTTGTTGAATACAGATTCCTTCCCCGATTCCCTTTAAATCTTCATTTATTTCATAGAGTTGGGACAACAATTCACCATACATACATAATAAATCAAGACTATGGTTTGTAGACAAGCTCAAAATTGCCACACAATCATTTAACTGTTATAAAAAAACAAGAATCATACGGGCAACCAGTTAGTGGGAAAAACGCTGCCAGTCATTTACTTAATAGTCTAACTGTTCGGTGATGGATGTAGGGACTATTAAGTCTGATTGCATTTCATTTTATTTGTTTAGCACTATTACCCAAAGCCATTTTCATAAAGTAGCATTAAAGAAATTGAGAATTAAGCAGAAATTTGAGGAAGACGGCTTAAAGAAGAAAAGACTCAAAATTCTGTTCTGGGCTGGTGTGGATATTTGGATGTAAACCATTATAGTATACAGGTGTAGAAAGGTAAAGACGCATAATGTTAGTTACTGTAAGTGTGTTATAAGTTCTGACCAAAAAGAACAAGAAGATTCATCTCACATTTGCCAAGAAAAGTCTTCATTATCGCCAACCCTAACCCTAATCCTAACTTTTTGGAAAGTGTGCATCGGGTTACATCTGGCGTAAAAACTAACACAATATTTTATTAAAAAAAAAAAACATCATACCAACAAACATGGTCATGGTGTGAGGATCTGTGGCTGCTTTGCAGCTTCAGGATTTGGATGACTTGCCATAATTGATAAAAACATGAATTCGGCGCTCTAAATAAAAATCAAAAGGAGAATGCCTGACCATCAGTATGTCAAGCTGGAATAGGATCCGAAACCCACCCGCAAGTCCACCTCTGAATAACTTTAAAAAAAAAAATTAAGGTTTTGGAGTGGCCTAGTCAAAGTCTGTACTTAAACCCATTGAGATGACCTTAAACAAGCTGTTCATGCTTGAAAACAATTCTGCAAAAAAGAGTGGGCCAAAATTCCACAGCCAAACGCTTGATTGCAATTGTTACTGCTAAGGGTGGCACAACCAGTAATTAGGTTTAGGGGCAATAAATTTTTTACATAGGGCCAGTCAAATTTGGACAGCTTTCCCTTAATAAATCATCGTTTAAAAAACTGCATTTAGTATTATCTTTGTGTAATATTAAAACTAGTTTGAGGAATCTGCAGAATATATAAATGTTTTGTGCATGTAATCTCTGAATGACTTTCATCAGATTAAAGAAATATTGTCCATGTAAACGAGGCAGAATGAGGCAGAACAACTGAGGCAGTTTTTACAAACCTAAGATTATTCACTGTGTTTTCAGGGATATAATATTTAAGTGATAATTGTGGGGCCAACCAGCACAGCAGGATGTGAGTAATAACTACATAAGCTCAAAGCAGAAGTCAAGGATGAACCAGGCAGGCCTGCAGGGCAGAGAGAAACCACAGTAGTATATGTACGTGTGTCCAGATCAGGCAACTTGTGTACAGAGAAAAAGAACAGTGGTTTAAAATAGTATATATTTTATATTAAAGTGCATGCAGGGAGGTCTGGCTATGAGAGCAAGTCAAGTCAAGTCAAGTCAAGTCAAGTCAAGTCAAGTTGGCTTTTATTGTCATTTCAACCACATACAGTTCAGTACACGGTGAAACAAAAATGATGCTCCAAGGTGCTACATACATGTAACATAAAATGAACCAAAACTAACTAGCTAACTAGAACACCTAATTAGCTGACTATCTAAGACAAATCAAATTTACACCATAAATTATTAAAAACTATTCTAAAGTACTATACAAAAGACATTACTATATAAAAGATCAATTCAAGACAACATAAAGTGCATGTGCAAATGTGCAACCAGAAGCAGGAACATGACAACATGACACAATGCAATAAACTGTGATATACTGAGATAGTGGGTTGAGGTAGTGCAAGTTAATGGCATGATAGATAAAAAACAGTAAACATGTCTTATGAGTAGCAGCATAGTCGAGAAAGAGTCCTTGTGCAAATAGCAACTGATAATATAAATATTTGTGCAAAAATAAAAAGTTTAGTGTTGAAAATTTGCTGGATGGTTGCAGATCAGTGTGCATGCGCTTGTGTTTATCAGTCCAGTTGCACAGTATAGATGTGAGGGCCGAATGCTTCGGTACCTTTTTGCAGATGGCAGGAGGGTAAAGAGTGAGTGAGAGGGGTGTGTCCGATCAGCCACAATGCTGATGGCTTTGTGGTTGCAGTTTGTGATGTAGATGTCTGTGATAGAGGGAAGAGAGACCCCGATGATCTTTTCGGCTGTCCTCACCATCCGCTGTAGTGTCCTGCGGTCTGAGATGGCACAATTCCCAAACCAGACAGTGATGCAGCTGCTCAGGATGCTCTCGATAGTCCTTCTGTAGAAGATGGTAAGAATCGGTGGTGGAAGCTGGGCCTTCCTCACACTTCTCAGAAAGAAAAGACGCTGTTGGGCGTTCTTGTGCAGAGAGCTACTGTAGTGTTGAGGGACCAGGTGAGATTCTCCTTCAGGTGGACACCAAGGAATTTGGTGCTGTTGACGATCTCCATAGGGGAGCCGTTGATGTTCAGTGGAGAATGGTCGCTCTGTGTCCTCCTGAAGTCAACAACCATCTCTCTTGTCTTATTGATGTTCAGAGACAGGTTGTTGTCTTTACACCAGTCTGTTAGCCTCTGTACTTCCTTTCTGTACACTGACTCGTCATTCTTGCTGATGAGACCCACCACAGTCGTGCCATCAGCAAACTTGATAATGTGATTGGAGCTATGTGTCGCTACACAATCGTGAGTCAGCAGTGTGAACAGCAGGGGGCTGAGCACACATCCCTGGGGGCCTCATTTCTACAGTAAGTGTGGTGGTGCTGGAAGTGCTGTCCCCAATCCACACTGACTGAGGACTACTTGTCAGAAAGTCCAGGATCCAGTTACAGAGGGAGGTGTTCAGGCCCAGCTGGCTCAGTGTGGTGGAGATGGTGTTGTCTGTTGAATGGTTAGGACAATATGCAAACATCAGCGGATCCAGTGAGGGGGGCAGCAGGTTCTTGATGTGCCTCATGACGAGCCTCTTGAAGCACTTCATGATGATAGGTGTGAGTGCAACAGGACGGTAGTCATTGAAACCGGACACTGAAGACTTCTTCGGTATGGGGACAATGGTGGTCGACTTGAAGCACGTGGAAATGACGGCGCTGCTCAGAGAGATGTTGAAGATGTCGGTAAGAACACCTGCCAGCTGTTCAGCACATTCTCTGAGCACTCTGCCAGGTATATTGTCTGGTTCAGCAGATTTACATGTGTTGACTACGCATAGAGTTTTCCTTACATCAACCGTGGTGAGACACAGCACCTGGTCGTTGGGAAGAGGGATGGTCTTTCTCGCTGTCACATTGTTCTGTGCATTAAACCGAGCGTAGAAGCTGTTCAGCGCATCTGGAAGGGAGCCGTCACTATCACAGGCATGTGATGATGTCCTGTAGTTGGTGATGGTTTGTATGCCCTGCCAAATGCGCCGTGTGTCACTGCTATCTATAAAGTGGCTGTGACTATTCTGCCTGATATGCACCGATGATGTTTGTGTAAACAAGATCCAGCGTGTTTTCCCCTCTCGTTGCAAAGTCCACATACTGATGGAATTTAGGGAGCACTGACTTGAGATTTGCATGGTTAAAATCTCCAGCAACAATAAACAGTCCATCCGGGTGTGTGTTCTGCAGTTCAATGATCTTTGCATACAGTTCACAGAGCAATGTCTTAGCATTAGCACTAGATTTTGAATGTGCACTACAATAATGAAAGCTGTGGTGAATTCCCGCGGTACATAAAAGCAGAACGAAAAGAGAGAGTCAAATGGAAACACTGTCATGAGGATACATTGGGACCTAAAGAGTCCCACCTTTGTATAAAACATCCCTCTCTAACCCATTAACCCCATAACGCTTTACCTCTATAGAGAATCGCCATTCTACAAAATGCCAGAGTCATCAAATAGGTTGTCAGCCTTGACGTAAAGATTGAGATTGTGTCTGAGTACAAAACAATAAATGAAAGGCTCTCTCTTAGCAGGGAGCCTTTGTAAGAATTACACACACACACACACACACACACACACACAAAAAAAACAAAGAAAAAAAAGATGTAATGTTAGTCAGATAAAAGCTGAGCACATAACCTACCACTTGAGTTGAAAGATAAAAAGGAGTCAAGTGCAAATACTCTGGAATATTGTACAGTCTCAAGGCTAAGAACTAATCCATAAGTTCTGAGGAGAAAAAAAAACATGTAACGCCAGTTACACATTCTTAGACTCATTCAGACAAAGGAGAAAATGAGAAAATGCACAGCCTTCTTTAAAACATTTGCATTGTTCAAACTTTTTACTCCTGCAGTCTCATCATTGTACTGTACTGTGCTTGGAATCCCGGGTTGAGTCCAATGCTCCTCGTTGTATGTATTAATAATATGTATTTGTGTCTATTTAGTTCTTTATTCTCTATTTAGTATTTAGACTTTAAAACATTTTCAAGTTCATACATCCTGCGACAATGCTTGCATTTTTACCCTTTTGTATTTGCATATGAATATTAAGGAGATCTAATGGTACCTGTATGCTCCCGTTTTGCTGAGGCTAATGAGAAACAAACAAACACATGCACACGTCCTGATGAAATTCATTAGCATGGAAATTGGGGCAAGGCCATGGTCATGCTGCTTCACTGATATTCTCATTAAGTGAATTTGCCCCGAACAAGACAGTGCAGTTTGCTGAGCTGGTCATCACATCTTGCTCCTGTCTGTGAATATCAATGAGACCTTATCAATTTTACATTCATCACAGACAGGCGATGACACCCGGAGGAGACCAGGATATGGCTGCGGAACCTGTACACGACCAGGATCCCAAAGCTACGCACGGTCCCATTCATCAACACGCTGACATCAGGCCACACAGCAAACCCCAGGGTCCTTTCTACAGGAAAAGCTTCCAGTCTGAAACACCACAAATATGTCACACACAGGTACTGTATGTACTCTACGTGTGATACCCTTCCACTGACATATTTACAGTATCAATGCAGCTATTTAGTGAAACTTAAACACCAATACTAACCTTCAAACATTCAGTCTGTTTATTTCATTTTAATAACTAGCCTAGCAAAGTTAATTAGCCCATAAAGAAGCCCATATACATAAAGACAAATAGCGAAAGAAGATCTGCGGTTGTGCCACCACACATGAATGCACACACACGCATTATATAGGTGAGCTCAGTGGTACCTTTGAAGACTCATTTCCTGGCCTCTTGTACTTCAGTGGTGATGGATAAAAGCCTGTCAGAGCAAGCAGAGACTAACCGAGAGTCAGATCAAACACTAGAAGCCATTTAAAGCAACAGGGACTGAAATGGGTTCTGCATGTACACCGGAGTTTTAATACCATACCTCTAACAGTACATTCCATTATCAGCGGATGATGAGGCCACTTCAAAGAGCACATTACTATGCAGATCCCCGAGCTAATGATATTCATGCCACTACAAAAGATGGGATGGATCTTGTAGTCGTTGGCCATGCAACCTGAATTATGTCTCCTGTATGTACAGTAGATCGGTTTATGCAGAAAAATCTACTGTACCAAGTACATTTTAACATGTTTTGTTTTTGATAATGCTAAAAGAGCAACCCAATCCTTCTCACCCAGAGCATGACCAATTTAAATCTCTTAGTCTCCCAGCAATGGTTGCCTGTGACCTTATTATGAGATCTACAGGAAACTGGGGAAATTCTTTATATTCGCTACACCCAGGATCACTCAAGCAACAGGGGGAATTTGTGCATGGTCTCTTCTGGGTTATTGGGTTTTCAATTAAATTCACTCACTCACTCACTCACTCACTCATTGTCTATACCGCTTTATCCTGTATTCAGGGTCGCAGGGGCCTGGAGCCTATCCCAGGAGACTTAGGGCACGAGACGGGGTACACCCTGGACAGGGCGTTAATCCATCGCAGGACACACATACATACACACACTCACACACTCATTCACACACTTCAGGCAATTTGAGAACACCAATTAACCTAACCTACATGTCTTCGGACTGTAGGAGGAAACCAGAGTACCCAGAGGAAACCCACCAAGCACGGGGAGAACATGCAAACTCCATGCACACAGAGACGGGAATCGAGCCTGGATCCTGGAGGTGCAAGGCGACAGTGCCAACCACTACACCACGTGCCGACCAATTAAATTCAATTAATGAAAATTTTATTTGTATGGTGCTTCGACAGTGGTCAGTGTCACAAAGCAGCTTTACAGAATAACTAAATCAAAATAAATGGAAATAAATTCGAATCAGTTACAGTCTCTCTCTGATGAGCAAGCTGAGGGCAACAGTGGCAAAGAAAAACACCAAGACAGTCCAAAACTTTCTTCATGGTCAAGTACTGTAGAACCATCCTAGGTCACTACATGCATCCCAACCAGATCATACCGGGCCATCCTCAGCAGCAGTCAGTGGCCTCCAACCGCAAACCAGGTTTTCATCCCACCTCTTTAAAAAAAGCCAGAAAATGACTTGTTAATGCTTGACTATTGTCCTATCCATAATGTATATTTATACCAATGTTCTTGTGATAGGCCTGCAGACTTCAGCTCCAACCCTAATCAAACAAACCTGAACAAGCTAATCAAGGTCTTCAGGATTACTAAGGCTACAGGCAGTTTGGAGCTGAAATCTGCAGGACTGCAGCTCTCTAGGACCGAACTTGCCTACCCCTGCTCTAGACCCACTGTGACTCTGACCAAGATAAGGTGCTTACTAAAGATCAATCCATCCTTCCGTTGTCTATACTGCTTATTCTGTGTAGAGTCATGGGGGCCTGGAGACTAGGAAATTTAGGACCCATCCAGATAGGGTAGACTCTGTATGCAGTGCTGCCAACCCAACTCAGGGCACAAAAACACAGAGAAAACCCATCATGGCCAGGGAGAACAAACTCCACGCACACAGGCCAGTGGTGAGATTCGAACCCCAAACCGTGAACGAACAAGGTGACAGTGAACTAAACACGAGTCAAATTACGGCCTATTGAATTGGCAGGGTTTTATCTTGTCTTTCCTTTGTTCGAAATTCATTCACTTGAATTCTGCATGTGCATGTAAATAGAATTTATTACCTCTTACAGTAGAGTACTGTACTGCATGACTCTGAGCCATAGTTGCAAACATCAGTACTGTACATCAGTGCTTAGCAAAAAAGCATCTCAAAATGTCAAATCTAGTTGCATTTTCGGTTGCAGGAATCTGAGTGACAGACTTAAGGCAGGTGGATGAAGACTTGAAATACACCATCTGGATACACCATCGCAACCCCCACCCCTCCCACCCACCCACATGTCCTCATTGTAATTCATGACAGTAAATACCAATATATATGGAGAATCGTTATCATTACTAGCAGATGTCTCTTTTAGCCCACTGATGAAGCCTGGGTATCGGGTTCTGGAATTAATCAAATATTTCTCTGGCAATAGATGTTTCCGATATAAATGTTTCTGAAGGAAATGAGGTCACAATTCAGGCAACTGTTGAGATAGCTAATAAACTCTGCCACACTGTGTGTTAGGTCTTATCTCTCACCTGATAAAGAAAATGCATATGCATATGATTAATGCACGCTGGATCTATTCCAAGACAGAATAGTTTGGATGCATTGCTAAGTTTAGGATCGCTCCATAGTGGACTGATAATAAGGTATTATTTAAACACCCAGACTATTGTTTTTATATTATTGCTTTGGCATAATCTCCTTGATTTTGGGCATCTAAAACCCTGCCTCTCCCATGAAACCCATTTGTAGCCGAGGTTGGCAGTGTAGGGACATCAGAGCAACTGTTGTGACTTATAAAGTAATTAGGAAGCAAACAGAAGGCCACTGGGAGCAATTAACCCTCACCCCCTGTGTGTTTAGTTTTGGCTATAGTGGAACGCTGGAGTCGAAGGGAGGAGATGAAGAGTGGAAGTGCAAATTCAAGTTCATCAGGCACAGAAGGAGGGAGAAGCAGGATAATGGTGAGAGGAAGGAGGCAGGAGAAAGATTGAGGCAGGGGGAAAGGAAGGGAAAGGGGGAATAATTATGTAAAAAAAAAAGGGAGAAAGACAGATCAAGGATGCAGAAAGAGGGTGAAGGAGGGATAAGAATGGATAAGAGAGGGCGAAGGAGGGAGTGGGTAGGAGGCAGAAAAGTAAGAAGGATGGATGGATAAGCAGAAAGAAGGACAAATAATACAGAATGAGAAAGAAAGAATTGACAGACATGAAGACGAATGGATAAGCAGACAGAAAGAGGAAGAAGATAGCAGAAGGAGAGAAAAATAATAGACCAGCGTGATGGAGGAGGGTGAAGCAGGGAATATAAAGAAGAACAATCCAGAATTAGAGAGAAGAATGGAGAAGCAAGAATACACATGGAAATATGACGGTGGCAAGTCTGCAGCAAACTTTGAAATAAAAACATTAGAATGATGTGAAACAGAAAGATGTGAAAAGGGTTCAGCAGCGCAGCTTCAACAACAGCAATGCCTCATATCTGCAACATATTTCACAAGAGGCCTGAAATCCAAACAGCTGGCTTTCCCCTTACGGCTCTGCTGTCAGACACACAGAGTCCGCGACAGACAAAATGAGAAAGAGCTACACAAAAAAACGGCTAAAATCTATCACTTCAAGACTACCACTTTGTTTTTCGAATCAGTATATTGCCCCCTTTATCGTGCCCTCAACTCGCACACGGGGGGAATAGGGGAGCAGCAATGGCTTAATTAAGGGATTAGCAATAGCCTGTAAAAATATCCTCATTTTCTGATTATATGCTCAAAGCTCATTGAGAGAATAAAGGGAGAAACATGCTGGGAACGATGCCGCCATGGTTACCGCAAGATATTGGCAGAGCAAATAAAAAAATTCACCAGGGAGAGATGCAAAATATTATTCTGTCCAGTGGCATCTCCCAAAGTGTTACAGTTGATATGATTCTCAGACATTGCTCCAGCCTGTGTTAAACCCTGAGAAAGTAAATGTGAGAGATGAAGTAAGACAGAGATAAATAAAAAGGAGCATTATTCTAAGCATGTTGCAGTCAACAGCTTTGGCAGAGACATGTAAACAGCCTGCTGTGCCATATCTCTAATGACTTAGTGTCAGAGCGAGAGAGAAAGAGAGAGAGAAGGAGAGAGAGAGAGACAAAATTTTAAAACTGAAGATAGCGACTTTCTCAATGTAGAGAAAATGAAAAATGTAGCAGTAGCTGTGGTTTAATAAAGCACAGCTGTCTTTATCTGTGAGGGTGTGTATGTGTCTGTGTGTGTGTGTGTGTGTGTGTGTGTGTGTGTGTTTTCAATTTGATCTGTTTCATCTTTCAAACTGTTGGCCTGACTGCTACTGTATTTAATTCTCATTCTCTCCTCATAAGTAAGAGCATTAAAAGATTTTTTCCCCCCAAAAAATCATGTCAATAACATTAGCAGTGACTGCCATGTTGTGCTAAAAGTACAGTATACTATGGCCAAAAGAATGTGGACACATGTGGATGAAAAGGACTTAGCTGTAAGAAAAATGAGTGGTGAGAACGTTTTAAAGAAGGCCATACATCTGTAAATGACGATCGCGGCCAAGCTGGCTCAGTGCCCACTGCAGACCTTCGTGTGAACTTTAAGTTAGTGTAATGTCTGATCTTTAAAAATTGATAGATAACTAGTCACCAGCTTGCAGAAGGGATGCATCTATCTGTGGGAACTGTACACATAATCTTTCACAAACACCACTTGTACATTACAGGAACCCAGTGGGAATTATTGCAACATCCCCCCATACAGTCCTGACCTCACTCCAAGCCATTTCCACATATTTGGGCCATTAACGGAGTTCCTGGGAGGCCAGTGTTTCAGACAATTATGCAGGCAGCCTGATGAGAAAACTTTCAAATCTTAAAAATATCAAAACCTAAGTGCATTAGTGTAGCAGGGGATTATATAGAGAAATAAAGGGTGTTTTTACTCCTTTTTAGTATGGTTTTTCCCCATGCAAAACCCAGGTATGAAGCGATCACTTACTCAGAGTCATGCAGTTCATCCACACGGAACCTGAGATGACCTACTGAAAGCCTGATGCTGAATGAATTCTAAAACAAAGTGTACTTGAATCCGCTTTGAGATCTCACCGAGGCCTGGTTTAATCAGTCCGTGCCTGCGGGGTTCTCCAAGCCTACATCAAGATATATCGTGTTTTAATTAGCTAAAATATAAATTTTTCACCAAGACTGATGACAAATGGGGTGATATTGAACGGGCTTCAATTTTGAAAGTATTTTTGAAAGTTCAATTTTGGGGGATGCCAGGCTTTCCACGTAGTTAACTGTGGTATGGTTTTGTGCACTAAGCATTTTTTTATTTTTAATTGTTGATGCAATGAGCAGGAATGTTAATGTTTATACAGTATGACAACTTAAACCCAGACATTTCTGTTATAAAATAGCAGTTTTTTTTTTTTTTTTGCAAAGGGAGCCCTCATGTAACAGATAGCAGAGTAAGCCCTCATGTCCATGTTGCCTTCTGGCTCTCCCTTTTAGTTACACTGTCATAGTTAGTCCTGCTAAATTCTCGGCTCCGCACTAATTACACATTCACTTTTTACATTATGTGATTATGACTATACTCTCTCTCTCTCTCTCTCTCTCTCTCTCTCTCTCTCTCTCTGTCGAGCTATACATGCGCTGCCAGTTCCTGAGCTGCCAGTGATCCAGACCCCCTCTGCCCTCCGGACATGTCTGACTCATCCTGGTGGCCCATTTCTGGTTGGAGATCTCGTTGCATTGAGGCCCCATGTTCCACTTTACCATGAAGATGGTCTTAGACTCTAATGGCTTGTGACTGCAGTTGCTTAATGGTTGAGGACTGAAATTCCCCCAAATCTTCTGTACCTGAGCCTCCACTAACGAAAGTGGACTCCATGGTAACTTGAACTCCTCTCAACTTTCAGCCTCATAGCACACAGGATAACTGCAGATCAATCCCTGCTATCAGTTTTCCCCCAAATGAAGATGGGTTCCCAGGTGAGTTTGGTTCCTCTCAAGGTTTCTTCCTATTATCATGTCAGGGAGTTTTTCATTGCCACCATTGCTCTCGGCTGGCTCATCAGAAACAATCTGATGATAATTATATTTCACATTTCAAATTTCCTCAAACATTTCAAACTGATTTCCATAATTTTCTTTTGATTATGTAAAGCTACTTTATACTGATGACCATTGTTAAAAGCGCTATGCAAATAAAGCTGAATTGCATTTTTGTTTGTTTTGTTTCCAGTGGGGAATACTCCGCTGCACATCAGTTGCCATTTAATCCAAAAGTATGTTAGTGCAGTATTTGCTTTGAGACAGGGTTACAAAAAGAGAAAAAGAAAGAAAGAAGGAAAGATATGTTGAAAAAATGCATAGCTGAACAAGGCTCTGTTTGGATGTGCATTGAATTCAATTCAATTTTATTTATATAGCGCTTTTAACAATGGACATTGTCTCAAAGCAGCTTCACAAAATGAAAGAAA
>JAQMYG010000023.1:30521279-30542942 GCA_030014215.1 Clariallabes teugelsi | reverse complement strand
GAAAGGCTGGAATCTATAATCACACCGAGGTCTTTTACTGTTGCACTTGATGGAACAGAAAGGCCATCTAAAGTTACGGTGTGATCTAAAACATTGAAACATTGCTGTTTCTATAGGAAACAACAAATTCATGTGTACTCATATGGTAAACACATACTGTATGAATAGAATAAAAATCCATGCTTTTTCTTAATTTAAGTTCAAGAGAAAGAAAGATTGTTGAGTAAGACTGGTGAAAGAACAATAGCCAATCAGCCAGAATATAAACACCACATAACATTAATTATATTTTACATTTTCAAGCTCACCCATGCCTATGAGGACCAAAGGACAGCATATAGCTCTGATCCTACAGAACACTCAGTGTACCACAGCCTGCCATGCATGGGGACCAGCAGGCAAAGAGTCCCAGCCTCCAAACTGCCAAGACTGCCAAGTCTGATTGAGAACACGAATACATGAATACACTGGACAAAGAAGTTGAAACCACAGATGCCCCACCCTGCAACCCACAGCATTCAAAGCTGCTCTGGTGTCACAAGTGGAACCCCAAACCTCACTCACTCACTCACTCACTGTCTATCACTGTATACGGGGTTCCGGGGAACCTGTTGAGAATTAGGGCATGATACAGTGATACACCCTAGATGGGGTGCCAATCCATTGCAGGGCACACACATACACTCACACACTCTTTCACACACTAGGGGCAATTTGGGAATGCCAGTTATCCTAATCTGCATGTTTTTGTGCTGTGGGAGGAAACCGGAGCACCCGGAACAAACCCACCAAACACTGGGAGAACATGCAAACTCAATGTGCACAGACCCGAGGCGGTAATCGAACCCGGACCCGAAGGTGGAGAGCGACAATACTAACCACTACACCACCGTGCCACCAAGACCTAGATGGTTTTGATGTTAACGCTTTTCATATCATTGCCGATCGGTGTATCTGGTATAATATACCGTAGTGACACCAACAGTATACCAACAGTACTGTAGCTGGGGTTCAAGAAGAATAAAACAGTGCAAGAATAACTGTTTTTATTGGAAAATCAGTAACCTGCATCATTTATTTAAAGGTTGTAAATGAACGAGACAAGTGAGATCCGGTGGTGAGACATCACACAGGAACCCGCAGAAAGGTTTAGCCTGGCCTACTTGCAGTTAAACAGACTGCCATTACCTCGCTGTTCTCGCTGGCTTCCAGTTCAATCTTTAATGCGGGCATATGGACGTATTAAACAAGCTCCATCCTTCTCTGCCTGCTCCACCAACCTGACTCCTGGCTGTTAGGAGCTAACTCAGTTTCCACCGATTGAATACAAATCAGATAGAAGCCCATTAGGGTATGGCACAGGAAAAAAGAAGGGGGAAAAAACATCTCTGGCTATGAGGTTATAAAGACAGGAGCAGGCATACGAGCCAAAAATTGCAGCAAGGCTGCTGAAGCCCGGATCTTATCATGCAGAGCTCTGACAAGTCAGTGAGCGCAACACCGATACATCCGATATTCAGAGATTTTATATGTGTGTGTGAGCACGGAACACAGTTCTGCACAAATGAGGGAACCTTCCTGGCAGCTCTGACGATAAGGAGAGATATGACGGGGCCATTTTATCCCTGACAGCAAGAATCCTATATATTCTGGTGTTACTGGACTGCAAACTGCATCTGTGTATATGATAAATCTAGAATAAATCACGTCTGGGTGTGGTGTTATAGGAAAACAAGTCGGCATTTGGGTGCTGTGACAACTGACTTGTAGTAGAGTTCCTTGTACTATCCTAAAGCTCATTATTTTTTTAACAAAAGCACGTTGTAAGATGTTTTATTCCCTTTCCTAACGCAGCTATTTGTCACCAAATTAATTAATAACACCACATTTGATCCATTTATAGTTTCATCTAACGTACAGCATTAAACAGTTGTTCCCTCAACAGCTTCTACAGTATGTTACTTGCTCTCTTGAAGTTATTCATCAAAATGACACTCCAGACAATTCTCCGCCATGAAAGCTATACGTTTTCCGACATTCCCGAATTTGACCCGGAGCTGGTCCTTGAGATTAGAGGAAATCCAAAAGACATAGTCTGGGTTGAGCACAGCTTTTAATGGATTAAGAGTAATCATTTTTGAACCATTGTAGCAGGTTAGCACTGGTTAGCACTGTCGCCTTGCACCTCCAGGGTCCGGGTTCGATTCCTGTCTCTGTGTGCATGGAGTTTTCATGTTCTCCCCGGGCTTGGTGAGTTTCCTCCGGGTACTCCGGTTTCCTCCCACAGTTCAAACACATTCAGGTTAGGCTAATCAGTGTTCCCAAATTGCCCGTAGTGTGTGAATGTGTGTCCGTCCTGCGATGGATTGGCACCCTGTCCAGGGTGTACCCCGCCTCGTGCCCTAAGTCTCTTGGGATAGGCTCCAGGTCCTCTGTGACCCTAAATACAGGATAAAGCGGTATAGAGATGAGTGAGTGAGTGTAGCAGGTTGTAAGCTATTTGAAGGTGGACTGTAGTGGTTCGGAGGTTGTTTGTAGACCTGGTAGGTGGGTCATGCCTCAGAGTTCAACAAATCTGATAAATTCCTTGTGTAGTAATGACATGCACAGCTTAGCGTTGTCACCACTGGCGTACGAGTCAAACCGGGACGTTTGGTTGTGCAGAAAAACAGAACACAGTTACAGAATGAGAGTTTATTTCTCTATATAGTATACTCTCCTGCTACCCAGAGTTTCACTAGTGCTTGGAAACCATCAAGGTAGAAAGTTTTCTCAGTATGTTGAATCCATAATTGAATCGCATCTTAAACGCCGGCCTCCCAGGAACTCCTTTAATCACACATGTGTGATTTAATCAAACATGTGGCTTGGAAATGGCTTGGATAGAGTGGTCAGGACTGTACAGGTGGATCTGGGCTCCATCTTCTTTAAAAAGTGTTTTACTGCAACTAATCGTCTCATCGCTGCACTGTTCTTGAAGTCTTCTGTAGATCAGGCTTATGCTTTCACTCACAAGAAATTTCATCAAAGGTCCGGTTTGACTCGACACCCCTGTGCATGAGTTTCACAGAGTGTGATTTACTCCTGATGTGTATAAAATCACAGTAACTTATCATTAAATATTCATAAATACATAAATGTACACAAACTCAGGAGCAAAAGTAGAATACGAACTTTATATTTATTTGTATTTTTCCATTATTCCAGACTAACTGAATTTTCATGAATGTAAGATTTCTTGCCCCTGCAAACGTCCCAGCGAGTGATTTATGAAAAAAATTGTTTATAATTAGCTCGGGAAATGTGTCCTAAATTAAAGCCTAGTTTTTAAACTCCAGTGGGGAACTCGGGACGGCGAGCACAAAACTTCGGAAACCAGATACAAAAAAGACACTAAAAGATGAAAATGATGCTCAGCTAACTCCTAACCAAAGAATTCCTCTAAATTAATTTTACCCAGCGCGTGAAGAGCGAAGATGAAAAACAAAAGAAAAGAAATCTGCCTTCATTTTCCCCCCAAAATGCCATGTTTGCTTTGATACTTGCACTGATTACACAGAATGGGTTTGCATTCCTGCGTGTTTATTTGCCTGCTCGTTGTCAGCTGATGGAGAAAATGTGTGTGCAGCTGCACACGTCTTAACATAATCCTCACTCGAGGAGGCAAAAAGAGAAAAAGAATAAAAGACACCCAAACAAACACAAAAAGCAAATGGGAACGATGAACATGATCCAGAAAGGGGGAAAAAAAAAAGAGGAGAGGAGAAAGAAATACGCCACGTTCTGTTATGACGTCTCTCTCGCCAGCGGTATGGGGCGAGCGAGGGATGATGAGAGAAGAGCAGCTGATGAAATGATTGCAGGATGGAGAAGGAGAGAGAGAAAGAACGATAAAGAGACAAGACGAAGGAGAGGTCGAGTCTGTCCGCGACTCGGGACGAGTGTGTAATCATCTCACACTTCTCATTTCCTCTCATTCACTGCTGCTTTTTTCGTTCGCATAGGAAATACGTATATAACACAATGCACACATGCACAGATATAGAGCGTCTCTGTGTGTTATTGTTTGAAGTCATATTTGCAGAAGTGCTACACAGAGCGATGACACACACCGTGGTGCAGAGGGTCGAGTGGTCTTGAGAGCACTCACACAGATCACACCAGGCAGCGTACACACTCTGTTAAAGTACCTGAGCTGAGAGAAATTGCCTTATGAAAGCAAAAGATGCACAATTTGATCCTTAGATGGTGAGCATGCAAATACACACACACATACACACACACACTCAGAGCACGTCAGGTCAAGATCAAGATCAGAGCCATTTGTATCTGTACTTAATTAAACACTACTATTCATTCTGAATCATCTCAACCACACTTTCATACTGTATAAACATGCATATACTTTATACACACACACACACACACCTAAAAAGCATCCACACCTGTTTATGATCTAATGCATGTTTGCAGTTTTTTAACAATTTAGTGTGTGTGTACGCGCATTTGGCTTAGCCGTTAGCACTGTTGCCTTTCATCTCCAGGATCCGGGTTCGATTCCCAGTCAGGTTCGATTCCCATCTCTGTGTGCATGGTGGGTTTCCTCCGGGTGCTCTGGTTTCCTCCCACAGTCCAAAGACCTGCAGATTAGGCTAATTGGTGTTCCCAAATTGTGCGTAGTGTGTGAATGAGCGTGTGAGTGTGTGTACAGTGTGTACTGTACGTGTGCTCTGCGATGGATTGTCCGGGGTGTTCCCCACCTCATGCCTGAAGTTTCCTGGGATAGGCTCCAAGCCCCCTGTGAACCTGTATGCAGGATTAAGTGGTTTAGACGAGTGAGAGTGTGTATGTCTGTGTGTGTGTGAGAGAGAGAGTGAAAGAGAATATGATACAGTATAAGAGTCAATACAGAACAGTGTGTGTGAGAGAAAGAGAGAGAGAGATTAATATATCACAAGCTAAGAGTCAATACAGAAGAATGTGCGTATGTGTTTGTCTATGTGAGAGAGAGAGAGAAAGAGAGAAGAAAATATGGTACAATATAAGAACAGTCAATACAGAACAGTGTGTGCGTGTGTGTGTGTGTGTGTGTGTGTGTGTGTGTGTGTGTGTGTGAGACAGAGAGAGAGTTCATGCACCAAATGTGTCAGAAAATGGAAAAATACAGAACATTGTGTGTGTAAGAGCGTGAGGGAGAGGGACAGAGAGAGAGAGAGAGCGCATTCGTGTTGTGAATTTGTCATAAAATCGAAAAACATAGAGCATTGTGTGTGTGTGTGTGTGTTGCACGTGTTCAGTAGAGTGATAGAAAGAACATGTACAGATATAGGTTATAATTTTATAAAAGATGGAGCGTGAGTGTATGATGGGAGGAAGACTGGGGAGAGAGAGAGAGGGACTAAAAAAGTGTGGGATGCAGAGCAGGAGAGTCGATGGCGAGGAGGCAGAGAGAGAGAGAGAGAGAGAGAGAGAGAGAGAGAGAGAGACAGAGGCTATTTATCTCTACCCTACCCTCATTCATTCCTCTCTCTCTCTCTCTCTCTCTCTCTCTGGCATTAATTTTACAAAGCACATTACAGCCTAAGCAGATTCATAACCAGAACTGTGTACTGTATGTGCAGCAACACACACCCACACTCACACCCCACACACACACTCACACCCCACACACACACTCACACCCCACACACACAAGCACAATAAATCCTCAAAGTGAGTGTGGGCGGGGCATTTGGTCCTGCACTTATATGGCTGTTTCTCTTCCTCCTACACTTCTTTACTTCTACACTTCATCTGTGGCTGTGTTCCAAATGACATACTGTACACAATAGTTTTAGTGGACATTTAAACGGGTAAAAACTTCTAATTTAGAATCTTTCAACAAAAGAAATCATTTTGTTTTGTAATTAAATTACAATATAAATTCATTTGTCGTCTACACCGCTTATCCAGCACAGGGTCGTGGGGGGCCTGGAGCTTTTTCCAGGAGACTTAGGGCATGAGGATGGGTAAACCCTGGACAGAGTGCCAGTCCATCACAGGGCACACACACTATAGGCAACCTAATCTGAATGTCTTTCTGGACTGTTGGAAGAAACCCACCAAGCATGGGGAGAATCGAACCCTCAACCCTGGAGGTGCGAGACCACAGTGCTAACCACTACACCACTGTGACGCCATGCAATAGACTTACTGTAGCTGCTGATAAAATTTGCTAATGATATGAAATACATCATTAGCAAGGTAAATATCTGAGACTGTCAAGAATTACAGAAACGGAACGAAAATACTTATAAAGCATAACGTTTCAAAAATGACATGTAAATAATTCTGCAGACTAGATCGATTGCTCCAACTAAAAGTGAATAGTTGTGGATAAAAATAAATAAATAAATAAAAATAATAATAATAATACTGTCCTCTTACATTAAGTAGTCTGCACCTGTTTTAACCTCTGCGTTCCAGGTTCATCATGTTTCATAATGCATTTCTGTTTAACACAGTTGTAAAGAGTAGTTATTTATGTTACTTTAGCCTTCCTACCGGCTCTCGACCTCTGTCCCGCACTTCTCTGATTGCCCTCTCTCATCAGCAAGGCGTTTCCACCCACAGAACTGCCTCTCACTGTCGTGCGCTCAAAACTCCATGAGATCAGCCGTTTCTGAAACATCCACCCCCTGTTTGTGCATTCAGACTGTATCTTTCAGATAAACGCAGATAAATAAAGCCATTTAGGAAGAGCTGTGGATGCAGTATCAGAGAACAGACTATTATCTGCCTGTAATGTGACCTTGCACTCAACCCAATTCTAAGAAAAACGACTAGACAGTCGTTTAAAAAAAAAAAAAAGCAAGCAAAACAGAAAAAAAAAAATTCCCACTCACCCTCTCTGACTAATTCTTTCTGAAAGCACATTTCTTTATTTAAGAAACCAGTCTATATGAATATAAGAGAGGCCTGAGCTGGGGTTAGACCATTCTCACACTTTGATCGTCCTTCTCTGAACTCAGTGCTCATCACACTGAGTATGTGCTGCAGGTCATTATCATGTTGGAAGGTGAAGTTCCTCTTTATCTCAGAAGCCGGCAGGTTCTATGCAAAAATTTCTCGAAATCCGGGACTAGTGATTATCTGATCTACCTTGACAGCTTCACATTATTCACTGTGTTCTTTGCGAGATTGTCTTTGAAACGATCTATCTTTTGAAATTAAGGTCAAAAAGTTCTAGAAAAAAGTCTGACAGGTTGAAAGAAGGCATCGATGACATTGCAGCTCCAGCATTATCATCTTATCAGCAAAAATAAAAGGATACACCTTTCTGCTCAGGGCATGACCAAACAATGGTCTAACATTTAGCTGTTTAGTTTTAGTAGGTTGTAATCGAGACGCTGGAAAAGACACCTGCTTAATGAGCAGGGCAATGAACAAGAATGGATGTGAGGCTTGTTACAGTAGGAGGGAAAAAATGCTTTTTTTGTAGTGTTGCTTTCCTCCACACTTTATCTAGGTGAACTTTGACATCTGAATTAACCATAGTCTCAAAATTAATGGAGGCGATACTAATTTCCACTCAAATTTTCCGTGCCATTTTCTAACTGTTCTCTCGTATTAGTGTCGGATCTAATAAAGTCCTTACTTTGTAGTGGAATCATAAACAGATAAATGTCAGATCCATCAGAAAAAAATAGTCAACATGGATCCCAGCACGAATGTTAATTTGGTAATTTTAACATGGTGACATTATGGATGTTGGAACAACATTCCTTTTTTTTTTTTTTTTTAAGTTAATTAAATGATGTTGAAACAACGTTGACTACATGACGAAGGGATAACATCGAACGAATGCCCCTGGCACAATGATGCACAACAACTTCAAAACTGTATGAATACCAAACAGATGACCTGAGCAGGACTCAAACTCTGGTCAGTGCTGTGAGAGAACTGTGTGCATACCTTTTGGATCAATAGGGGGCATACTGTTGATGCAGATACAGTAGGTTATCATTACAACACTAAGAGGTGCGTGATATGGACACACACTGTGTGTGGGATGCTGTTCTTTCTGTCCCTATCTCCGATCAGAACTCTGTTAGAAACTTAAAGGAACCTGGATGTGCTTGTATGCTGTGCTAACAGATGTTAATCGGCATGAATGTTTCAAGTAAAGGTTACAATTACATTGCTTTAAGGTTGCATTAATTGCTTTGAATGGACGCTGTGTTTGGTTTGTTCGTTTGGTTCATTCAAAGTTATCTCAACATCACTTTCAAAAACAACATTGTCCTGACTATGGACGTCATTACCATGTTGTTAGAACTACATTACAATGTTCATCATGTGTTAGGTTTCCTGCTTGGATGCGATTAGCATCGAGCCATCCTGTCCACCGACATACTGTACGTTAATGTTTTAGTGCTTCATAGAAATGTTGGCATTACTGTGTTTAGGAAATAGATCATTTTTGTATACGTACATTATTAAACAATGAGCACAACTGATTCTGGATGGGTTTGAGGAATAGGCTGTGTTTAACATAAATATTTTCTCCAGTATGGTATTTAGTTCATGACTGGCTGTGGCAGCTTAATGCTTAATACTTAATACAGAACAGAAAACGAGATTTTAATGGTAATTATCCAATTAGTGTATTACCATTCCAAAAATAATGCAAAAGCAGGCACGCTTTTCTCTGCAGGTTCACTGCAGGATTTTGAGCTTTTAACTACTTAACATGAACATAGTTTGGGTAGATGAGTTCACATTAGTGCGAAAACAGTTCAGAAAACAAACCAAAATGGTAAATGTTGTAAAAAAAATTATCATTAGAAAGATAAGGAAACCAGGCCCACATCCACCTCGGCCTACTGTAGCTAACATTGTGGCTTTTACCACTTCTAGCTAGCTCACTAACACTGATGACAGCGATAACGCAGAGCAAAAATGATCCATAATTAGTCATTAGAGCGTGCAACAGTAATAATGCAGATATTACAGATCCTGTGTATCAATGTTCCTGTTACTCTTTCATGCACATGGACAAGATTATTAATGGCTATAACATTCACCCCGTGACAACTACAAGCCAGGACTTACGCGTTTGTCTACTTCATGAGCGGACTCCATACTTAAATAAATATCACTGCACTACAGTTTGTACCACAACGATTTGCCCATACTAAATTTTAGTGTAAAGTTTCGTGTGTACGTTTTGCTCATTTACAGGTCATTCCTGTTCTCACTCATATTATACAGTCATTTACTCATCATCACTGGTCGGTTATTATTTTTCTATATGTTAATATGATTTTAATAAATAAAATTAATGAATGAATGAATGAATAAACAAACAAACAAACAAACAAACAAACAAACAAATAAATAATCGACTTGTTACCAAGAAACATCCTCTGTCCTGCAGACCTCCCAGTGAAGTCCCAGTCTAAAAGAATCAATGCCAAAGCCAAGAACAAAAACTACCAAATCCTTTCTGAAGCCAGGTCTTTACTTCACATAGTAAAGTTTATAGGGCCAATAACGAGACTTTGCTCTAATAGTGGGATTTACTCAATTAAACAAGCTTTATGTCTGTAAGAATAGACCGTGTAAATGTTACTTTTACAAACACTCAGTTTTATTTATTGTCTCCAATGGCTCCAACACCCAGAACAGTCCAACTATGAGAGGCGTTCAAGTCAAACCAGGACTTGTGTAAAAACAATCAACAGTTACAGAACAGTTTAAGTGCAGTACAATTATGAGACTCTTAGCCACAGTGAAATATTCGAATAGTGCAAATTTTTAAAAAGAGAATGATGATCCCGGCCAAGGTGGCTTGGAGCCCACAGTAGTCAATCCAAACGATTCAGGCTTTAAAAAGAGCTCGACACCAGCTTGTGCAAGAGATGCATTTGCCTGCAGGAACTGTACACACAATCACTTACCAACACTACTTGCACTGGAAGTTATTACCACATCACCCATACGGTCCTGAGCTCGATCCAAGCCATTTCCACATATTTTAAATATTAAAGCAGTTCCTTTGAGGCCAATGGCTCAGACATGAAGCAGGCAGTCCAATCATCACTCTGGCACACTGAGAAAACGTACTACCTCGACGATATCCAAGCACTATTCAATCATTTAAAAACTTTTATGTTGTAATGTGAAGTAGCATTTGTAAACATAATGTATGATTGTCACCTGATCTCCACAATTCCAAAAAAGTCATATTTGTTGTGATCCATTCATTTATCTAGCTATCATTCATTTTCCATATTGCTCATCCTGTGTAGGTTCTTTGGGGGCCTGGAGCCTATCACAGGGAACACAGGGCACAAGCGAGGACACATCTTGTATAGTGTGACAACCCATTGCAGAGCACACACACACACACACACACACACACACACACACACACACACACACACACACACACACAAAATGGGCAATTTGGAAATGGCAATCATCCTACACTGCATGTCTTCAGACACTGGGGCAAAACTGGAATACCCCGAATCCCAACATGCACATGGAAAACGTCCAAACTCCACACATAAAGACAGGAACCTCCAACCCTGAAGGTGTGTGGCAATGGTTTTGTCTAGTAAGCCACCGTTTTTTTATTCGTTCAACTTTTATACAGCTTATCCTGTACAGGGATCCTGGAACCTATCCCAGGAGACTTTGGGCACGAGGCGGGGTACACCCTGGACAGGGTGCCAATCCTTGGCAGGGCTTACAAACACACACACATACACACACACGCACACACATATACATCAGGCAACCTGGGAATACAAGTTAGCCTAATCTGCATGTCTTTGGACGTCTTATGGAAGGAAACTGGAGTACCCGGGGGAAACCTACCAAGCAGACCAAGGCAGGAATTGAACCCTCAACCCTGGCCACAGTGATAACCACCACACCACCGCGCCGCTTTGTTTTATGTATTAGTTGTTTCAATTTTGTATTTATATACCTTATGTTGTATACCAATATGCAAGAAAGCTTGTTGCAATGCAAATAATCCAACGCATAGAAGCATTGAAAAATCTTACAGTATAACAGTTATGTGTCGGACACACAGTGTGCATGACTAGCATGTTGTTTTCTGTCATTTTTGTGCTTTATCGTTTGTAGGGTAAAGAACTGAAAATGCTCATGTGGCTTGCACATAAAAGCACCACTTTTGAAATTACCCTTGTTAGTGTGGACTAGCACTCCATGTCTCTGTTTCTCTCCCCCTTTCTCTCTCTCTCTGTCTCTCGCTGGCTGTCTCTCTCTCTATTATCGTGCTGATGATGTCAGTGGTTAAAGCTGGAGGGGAGGTGGTGGGGGGGGGGGGGGATTCGTAGTGATTTTATCTCTACAGTCACTGTAAAACTTTAGGACGAATGGTAATGCAGTAGGTGTGAGGAGACAGTATAACAAGTATAACGGATCACTGCAAACATAACCTTTGACATTTAGAGGTCTTAAACACGGTAGCATATCTTCTTCCCAGAGTTCGTCTCAACACAACAAACATAAAAATCAGGGTTTCTTTTTTTTTTTTTTTTTCCCCTCCCACTCTGCTATTCTCTAACCACAAAGCAGCAAATAACACCAGTTAAATTGCTCTCTGACAAGTGGAATCCTGGTGCTGCCTTTTTTTCTCTACTTTCTTTTTTTTCAGCTACAAAAGTGTGAAAGAAAGCCAGGCAGTGATAATAACACGGGAGGTGACATGTCTGTGCGCAGCAGATGAATGTAAGATTGAGGTTGTCCCCTTTTTAGACCCTTGTTAACTATTGAGATGACAAATCAGCCTCTTTGGACAAACTGCCTTTCCTCATGCTGTCAATTGGCTGATGGCGGTCATTGGCATGGAACACAAGCATGGCCAATTTCTTTTATTTATTTATTTCATTTATTTATTTTTTACCTCGAATGCAATTGAGTTATCGAGCATGTATCTTCCTGAGCCTCACTGATCAAGCTCATTTAAATCAGGGATAGTCAAAGTGCTTCTTTTTCTGAGAAATGTTTCATCGATTCAACCAAGATGCAGGATCATGGGGACACATGATATAGAGCATCAGCTTTCACATCATTTCTCTACTTAAACCGCATACGAGTAACAGCCACCTGTTAATTCGCCATTCCAGTCTTCTGCTTCAATAATTCCAAGCCATGGCTGAGGGTTTATCCGGGCCAGGAGGTGATTGTTGCTTGTTGCTCTGCTGTTTTCTGGAAGGGCGTGGCTCAGCAGTATCTCATTTACATAGACACTGAAATGGCACGTTTGAAGGAGGAGTGGAATAAAGGGAGTTGGCAGTACAACAAAAATAACTTTATTTAGAAGAGGTTTATTTCAGCTGGAGCACTAACACACACTTTAGCAGACCTTTGAGATGTGTGTCTTTTAACTTGTTTAAAAGAGGTGTACCTTGCACAAAAAGAGGTGTTGCACTTCGCACATATCTCTTCTCTTCATGCCAAGCGATATAAATGGATTTAAGTTTTAACAGTCACAACATTAAGGCAAATAAAAAAAAGAAAACACTTTCCTCAGGATAGACTTCTGTACTTGACTTGAGGTTTCTTCATCTAGTCTGATTTATCTACATTTTGTAATCTGATTTACTGTTTTTTTCCCATTGTTATGGTTAGTCAAGTCCTTTAAAGGACACCTATTATGTAAAATGTATTTTTCAGTTATTTAAAAAAATTCAGATGGGTCACAAATGTGTGTGTACGAAAAGAAAATGTGAAAAAACCGCTTGTCATTATTGATCTGGGCTTAAACAAGCCAGTTAAATTTTCTTCATAGTGTGACCTCACACAAGAAGATACCTTCCCTCGGATTGTTGCTCAGCTCTGCTGTTATAATAAAGGGAGGCGGCAGTAGAAAAAAAGAAAAGAATTGCCTGAGGTTTATTTCAGCTGGAGCACTAACACACACTTTAAGGGACCTTTGAGATGTGTGTTAACTTGTTTAAAAGATAATAAAATATGGGACCTTTAAGGCTCTTTTATTTGCACAGCGCAGAATGCTTCAAACCACACTTCAATTAAAAGACAAACGCAGACTACAAATTACATTTCTAGCTTCAGTGCTTTTAAGACTAAACAGTTAACACAGAAGGTAAATAAACTGATGCAATAAATGTGCAAAATTATAACTCTGCATATCATATCGCACTATTTAAGGATGGACGAAATTTTTCAAGTGCATGTACAGTACTGTATGTGGAAAAACTTTTGGCTCAAAGGAAATCATCGTGTTTGAAACTGAGAGCATGCAGCCAGACAGAGCAACTGCTTATAGTTTATTGATGAATGAAGAATGCGATGTCTGGAGAGCGAGTGTTTTATCCCAGTGGGTCCAAGTCCAGCCTCAGGAAGATCCAAAAATATGTCTTTAGGCTGAATCTTACCTAGTTGAGTGGGAATAGACAGTGATGTGCAACATCTGGCTCTCTAGGCACTCTTACACACAGGGCTAGTCACTACTAAATTCATACTAAGTGCAAGGATTGATCAAAATGTTATACTGTAAAGCTTTAAAGGACAATCAAAATAACTGCAGGAGGAATTCCCTTAAGATCAAGCAAAAGTGTGATTAAAAAAAAGCCCTCTCTTGTACACACCTCTTCACTTCATGCAAAGCGATATAAATTGATTTATGTGTTAACATTCACAACATTAAAGCAAATAAAAAGAAACAACTTTCCCCAGGAGAGTCTTCTGTACTTGACTGTAGAGATTCCTTGATCTAGTCTGCTTTATTCTCTGCCTGCCTGCATCTACATTTTGTAATCTGATTTAATGATTTTTCCCCATCGTAATGGTTAATCAAGCTCTTTAAAGGACAACTATTATGCAAAATTTATTTTTCAGTTTTTTTTTTTTTATTCAGATGGGGCGTCAATGTGTCTGTGTACAAACAGAAAATCTGGTGGTGGTGGTGGGGGGGGGGCGGGGGTTGTTTATTGTCCTATTTTATTTTTGTATTGATCCAGGCTGGAGAATAAAGCTTGACTTATGCTTCTGTGTCTACAGTATGTGGAGCCTACAGTACGCCATGGGCTGCTCGAGTGGCATTTAGACTTTTATGTTGGCGCATGTGTGATGCTCAACAATTACACTCTACAATCACTAGTTGGTGGTGGAGTTTTTAATGCCACTGTGCTGTGTTTCTCGAAACTAAGTGGATCTTGTTGAAGTTGGAGCAAATTGATGATGAACAACAGTGCACAAAATAGAGAAGATGTTGGAGGAAATGCTCAGTACTATATTCGACTAAATAAAAAAATGGAGGTTTAGAAGAAGAAGCTGGAAATTAGTGTAGTTGCACTTCTAAGTAGGTGCACATCAGGCTATGCCAGAGGGTAATGCTGCGACCCACATAAGGCTGGCAGCGTCGGCCTGATGCAGAAGCATTAATCAGGCTTTAACAGATAAACAATGGGGGAGCTCTGAGTCCTACGTTCAATTTGTTAAGGAAATAGTAAAATATGGGAGCTTTAAGGAATCAATTAGTGAATGTTAGAAATATTAGAAAATTAGTCAACTAATCTATAAATTTCTTATTTATAGTCCGAAACATTGATTGTTGCCATTGAATCTTGAGTTATTACTCAAGATACAATGCTAGCTTATGTACTGAAAGTTTAATTTCTAATGTAAAGTAAAATCTCAGTTTATTGAGCTTATTATTAAAATATTAATAATAACAGTGAGCTGGCTTCTGTGAAACAATTAGGTACGGGAATGAAAAATGTAACTTATGTCACTTTTATGTTTTATCATCTTTCATTTAACCCAAAACGTTATTTCCTACATTATTTCCTTATATAAAACATTATTTTATTATTTTCTATCCCACTATTCCCTTCCCTTGCCGCCTATTTGCCACCTTGACTCAGTTGGAAACGTTTTTTTTTTTTTTAACCACTTAAAAAGCTGCGTAACTCAATATTTGTAACTTTTCTTGCATGAATATTCAAGTAATATTAAACCTTTAGCGAGCTTCAAATCTAAAATAAGACCTTCAGTATGCTAGGTTATAGCTTGCTCTGATAATCATGAAAAAAGCATTAAATACATACTAAAGCTTATGTCTTATATTTACTCCTGCACTATATTAACAAAAATAGGACAAAGCATTTAGATTCATTACATAACCTTGTAACTCACATAGGTTTTGTGTTGCGTCTCCATTGTTATAAACACACACACATGTAACACGGCCCATTACCCAGATGCACTGCGTTCCCTCAACCATCACAAATGTGTCTTTTCAACCATTAATAATACAGTTCAGACACACACACACGTTTCTCTTCACAGTGGTCGCCGACAGGTGTAGTGATTTTTCGTCAGCCTCCCGGCATTTTTAACTGATCTCCCAGGTGACCTTCTCCTTCCTTACACATGCGCACATAAAACAGAAAAATTAATGGATGCAAATGGGACAGCTATAAATGCACACGAAGAAAAAAACAACCATGAAAAATACATGGACTGAAATTATGCACATAAATGAATGAACTGCTGAGTAGAAATGCTGAGCTCGTGCTGTGTTGTGTTTTCCTGGTCCACGTGTTGAAACATTATTATTCAAGGTGGAGTAAAGGAACAGAAGAACAGGGACAGGGTCATGTGTGTGTTTGTGAGTCTGTGTGTGTGTGTGTGTGAGAGAAAGACTATTATTCACTACCTTCTCCCATTCATTATTTATTAATCACACTGTTATTTATGATACTCATTTCTACATGGTAGGAAGAAAAAGAGCAGAAAGCTTTTAGGCATCGTCCTGCTTCTGAGCTACAGGTTAGTCTAATTAAATGCAGCTATAAAATATGGATCATGCTCCGCACTCACACTCGAGGCATGAAGCACTCTTCCTGTTTTATAATCCAATGTTAATGTCACTGCGCTGGAAGAAATGAAGGCAAACACATTGATTGGAGAAAAAGAGTGATTTTAAAGGCGTTTAACTGTTACAGACACACCTCACTAATAACCCATGACCTTGTTTTTCTGTAATTATTATTATTATTATCAATTTCTCTGCAGTAAATGAAAAAAAAGTTATTTTGTATTTTTGAGGACAAAAGAGCTATTATATAGATGAGGTCACATTTAACGTGCACTAAAAGCGGATGAATATCAGCAGGGCCAAAATGAGTCTGACTGAACATACACACACACACACACACACACACACACTCCTGGAAGCTCTAAAAGGCTAATTAACCAAAGCCCTAACTTTTTCAGCAGTACACTGTCTGGCCAAAAAAAAAAGGACACAGGTTTAAATGAGCAAACACTTAAGAGCCTTTGACTGGATAATTAGCGCAGTGATTGATGTCTCAAAATGTTTAACCTGAACAGATGAAGTGAGCAGCTTCTCATTTTTTAAACAACCATGTCTGAAGACATATCCCGCATTTGTGGAAATGATGTCACTGTGTGTTCTACATCAAGCAAAGAAAATAACTAAGGAGATTGCAGTCCAGTGTATTCTTACTGTACAATATGGAATATCGTCTTCAGGGGGAAAAATGTGTGCAGAAAAAAAATCACGAATGAGTGTGAGATCAGAGATCACATAAACGGCGGGTGAAAGCAGAGCTACTGTATGTTTAATATTACAAGAAAGAGAATTTCCTCACACATAATGCGATGAGAATGAGCAAGACTGGGATTAAACAAATTCACATTTCAAATTCAAATTTTATTTGTCACATACACAGTACGATATGTAGTGAAATGCTTAAACGACCGCCCGTGACCTTAAAAATGTAAAAAATAGTCAACAAGAAATAAATAGAACAAAATATAAAAAAAAACTCCAAAAAAATATATAAGAAATATGAAAACTTATCTATACAATTAGAGAAAAATATAAAGATGAATTTAAATGAAAATAACTGGAAATGACATGCATATATGCATGTGTGTGTATACTGTATGTCCATGGTCCATAAATGTGCAATGTACCGTAAATGTCCGGGGTATGTGCAGCTGTGCATGAGTGTCCATTCCTATGTATTGTGCAAACAGCGGTGTGTCCATAAGTAAACCACTTATTAGTGAGACTAATCAGAACAAAGTTCTGCAGTTTGCAGTAGACATTGGAGCAATGGTCACTATACTGTACACTCCTCTGCAGGCAGTGTTATGATCTGGAGTTGCTTCAGTTGCTCAGGTCTAGATTCAGCAACATTATGTGGCAATAAAATAAAATCAGCTGACGACCTGAATGTACTGAATAACCAGGTTATCACATCTGTGGATAGATGGCACTGACATATTTCATGACTCAAATAGTGCAAGAGTGGATAAGGAATCATTTTCACACACCACAGTCCTGACCTTAACCCCAGTGAAAGTCTTTATAATGTGCCGGAATAGACTTTATAGAGCAGGCTGACTCACCCAATATCAATGCAATCTCTCGAGCCAACAATTGATGCAACTATGGATGGAAATAAATGTGGCAATAGTGTGACGAATGTGAACCGTAATCTAAACTAAAGGTGATCCAAAGAAATAGTAGTGTGTGTTTTTTAGGCCAAGCAGTGTTTACTAAGGGTGTTGCTAATAATTTGTTCTTATACTAAAAATTGGCACACTGTTACAGTAAATGCTATTTTGTTGTTGTTGATTTGACAGAAATATTTGCAGGGCATTTTGAATTTCTCATTTTTTTTCTAAGGGCACAAACAATTGGTCAGATATAAAGTTTATGGGGTAAACACCACATTTACAGGATTAACCATGCACCGACAGTATTCATTCGCTCATCCTTAGTAACTGCCTGGTCATTTGACCTGCACCCCTGATCATTCATGTAATTATTAAATCAGTCAATCATTTTGCAGCAGAACAAGAAACTTTTTTTCACGGACAGGAGTCTTTCGAGTTTGCACAGACTGGTGCACAAAAGTTCATACAACATGGACGAGATGGTAAACATTCAGCCAGATCACCTGCAAAAGTAAAGGACAACTTCAGGCATGAAATCTGCAATCAGGAACATGAATCTCAATTAAAATGAACAGCTAAAGATTGAAAGAATATTGCCTGGTCTAGATACACATCCACTACAGTATGTACAGTGTGTGTGAATCTAGACCAGGCAATATTCTTTCAATCTTTAGATTATGATGTTTGGCCATCGAAAATGTTTACCAGTACTTGATTATGAGTATGCATCTGTGTGCCAGAGGGAAATGAGTTTTATAAGTAAACTTTTCTTCTAACCTCATTTACTTCCCTGGGACATTGGTAAGCTCTGTTTAAAATTAAAGTGAGATGTTATTGATTTTTTTTTTTCATATTTTTGATACTGTAGACAAACATCCCCTGGATTGGTCGATATGCTAAATATTTTTTCGAAAGTTTTATATCAAGACTATGTACAGTACGCAGTGCAATGCAGTGATACACCTCGGCCATTCACAGGCGTACGGCATTCTTTAAAATGTTTGCACCATTCAAGTGTTTTACTGCGGTTAAGAGTCTCATCACTATACTGTGCTCGAGGTCATCTGTAAATGTCAATCACTTTTACGCCTTCATTGACGAATAAAGCACTGTTAAATATGATAATAATAAATTAAGAAATAAAATTAAGAAAACATATTTTTAAAAAGGCACGACAAAATGGTGTATGTGACCCGATGTGAAGCAGAGTTACTGCTACCACAGGGCAGGAGTTGATTATTTTCCAATAACAGCATGTCATAAGGTGTTTTATAAATACAAAGAAGAAAAGTACAGAAAAACATATCTGATGAATAAAACACTTGGGGTGTGATATTACATGAAACAATCAATAACTTCAGTTATGTTTAGTGGTGTGAGGCAAAGCTACTGATTCTACAATAAAGTTGATTCTTTTCCAATATCAGATGCTCCAAAGTGTTTTATTATGCTTTTATGCGTGCAATTTGCCACATTAACTTTTTATTTATTGGGAAAAAATGTCACATTCTAATTTTTATAGTTATTTATAGTTGTGGCCCATTCAGGAAAACACATTAACTCCTTTTACACTAATTTATCGCTGCTATAACATGCCGTGCCTTTTTTCTGTTTCTTGAAGTTAGTTATAAATGCAATGCAGCTTGTTAAAAGGAAGAAGCTTAAACTCTGGAATCAAAAAATCTATGACAATCAACCTATTCACAACAACAATGATAGCACATGTTTTTATCTGTTTGCAGATCATCTACTGTACATTCAAGTCCCTGTGTAGGTCGTTACTATAGAAACATACAGTATAAGAATGTGTGTTATAATAAAAATTATACAAATAATTCTGACCAATCAGAATCGAGAAATCAACAGCATTGAGGTTTAAGCACTAACAATTTTTTATGATTAAATTCTTAATTATTATCTAGAAACTATTTTTATCTTAATTTATTTGAAAGGTTTTTTTAATGTTGATTAAAGTACATAAATTTAATCGTTAACCTTAACTCCATAATTAATAAATAGATTAATTAATCCATTAATTCATGCATTTATTTTCAGTCCACTTTTTCTGTGTAGGGTCTCAGGGGTTTGTCTATCTCAGAATACTCAGGGCGCAAGGCAGGGGACAATTTGAATGAGGTGACAGGCATTGCCAGGCAAAACACACACACACACTACACTCAATTTGGAAGCACCAGTCAGCTTCCTGTGCATGCCTTTAGACCGTGGATGAAAACTGGAGTGCCTGGAGGAAACACATCAAGCATGGGAATTACACACAAACTCCATACATTTGGACCGGAGGTGAGATTCAAACCCCCGACCCTAGAAGCGCTAACTGCTAAGCTATTGTGCCACTGGCATGATCTAATGCACTACAGTACATGGCACATCACTAAGAGTCGTTAATAATCCAAATAATTCAAGAAATTAAACATTATGCTTCCCCTGTTTATCTTCAGCGCTGCTTAAATTAAATGATTATGTTAATCCCTCTTATTTATCTCTAAGGGGGGTTCAGGAGGACAAAATTAGAAATCAATGAGCCTTAATTAATGCCACTTTATTGCTCCAGAGTAATAAATGTTACTCGTAGGAAGTGACTGTTTTTTTTAACACAACTACATAAAAGTTAAAAACTGTGTGGCAGTATAGTATAAAGGTTTCCCTCGACAAATCTTGAAATCGATAGTTAATATTAAATTGCATTTAGAAATTTATAGACCGTAAAGCATGTAGGATGAACATATTCAACAGGCCATAATGATTGCATAATACTTATCAGGGACATTATAAATGCTTCAACAGTACAAAAAAACAGGTTGCTTTGTGGTTAAAAAATAAATATAATCACAAACGCCACAGATGTGTGAGAATGCAGTATTGAAGAATAGCTCTTGTCTCTCACACACACCGCATGGATGATCACGGGTTTGCTGATGATGTGTTCTCTAAGTGAAATAAAGAAGCGTGCGGATCCGTTATGCAGTGGAGGTTTCACAGAAAAACAGATTAAATTGCATAACCAGGGCCATAATGCAAAGTCTTCAGAAAATGAACGAGAGCCATTTGCTTAGAAAAATTACACCGCAATAACGCACAATGTTTGTTCTGGACTCAGAAAACAAGCTGTTTTGTATTTCAGCAAGAGAGAGAGAGAGAGAAGGGATGGTTGAGATGAAAAACAAGACAGGGAAGTGGAAAAAAAAAGGGGAAGATGGAGGGAAGGGAACAGCGGCTGTGAGTACAATCAGTCACAGATGCGAGTCATTTGTCTCAGTCTGAGACGCACTCATTCAATTATTCTCGAACTGTTTACTTCACTGTGAAGAGCCATCTACGCCGGCTAGAGATATTGATTCGCTTATTTTTACCCCACACCATTAAACACCAACATGAGAATCTGAATTAAAGCATTTCCACCGCAGCAACACTAGTAATACAGGCTTGCACTTATTGCATGTGTTCTGATTGAGTTCTGGGCCGAAATCAACAGGAAGCAGGAGGCAGCTATTTGTACTTTTAAAGATTCGTGTGTGTGTGTGTGTGTGTGTGTGTGTGTGTTTTTAAATTGCGAAGGAACAAGGAGGCAATGAGGTAGCCCGCAGCATTTACAGCCAAAATGAAGTCCTTGGTCATGTTGGCAGCTACGCTTCGCCGTGCCGCGCCGCGCCATGTCGCTTAGTGCTTGTGCCCTTGCATTTTGCACGAACCTTTTCCATCACACTTGTCTTCACGATAAAGTCGTCTAATGTAGCCGCTGTGTTATTCTATATGAGGTGCATAACTCAGACGGAGGAGCAAGGCTGCAAAACCAGCAATGGAGAAAAATAGAAGCTAAACAAATGATCAATCCTAGGCTGTTTAACCAGGGACAAGAGGAGCATAGCCTCTAATTTATACAACCACTCTGACAAAGCATGCTGAGATTTTTTTTGTTTGTTACACTGAAAAAAACTATACATCATTATATTCTGTCTGTATGTTTAATTGAAATGTAATAAATGTTAGAAGTCAATTGTGCATAGTTAATTTTGTTAGCCCTAACTGCACACACAGTCCTTTCTGTGGCCAGTGGTGTCTCAATTGGTTAAGGCTGTGGGTTACTCATCAGCAGTGTTGGGGGACGTTACTTTTTAAAGTAACTAATTACATTACAAAATTACTGTCATTAAAAAGTAATCAGTT
>JAQMYG010000023.1:30477975-30488177 GCA_030014215.1 Clariallabes teugelsi | reverse complement strand
CTGAAGAGGACGCACGAGGAAGTCCTTCATCTTCAACTCTGCGATTATCTGCATCTGCACCAACAAACTGAACAGTAATTTAATCGTTTTCTTTATATTCTTGACAGCATTTTATTAATCAAGGTTGTATTACCAGAAGCAATGCATGATGGTCATACTGTACTTAGCAAGCTGTCGAGTTTGTGAATACGTGTTTAGAACGTACTTCAGTGCTGACATGTGAGTAACTCGAGCATTTATATTTTCATGGATTTTGCTCTCGCCAAGCCTTATTACATTGTTTTAAATTGTCTTTTGAATGTTAAATAGTGTTAATTGTTTAATGTTAAGTGTTAACCATCATTATTAACAGAGATAATTTTGGTGGCTTATGTTAAAAATTTGACGGAGCAGATTGTTTTTGTGTATAAAATATATAAACACGGATTTAATTTACTTGTTATATGATTTGAAGTTTAGATGCAAAGATTTGTACAGGTGGTATAAAAAACTGCTAATTACAACAGTGTTGTCATCCCAAAATCCCAGAAGATATCATGGACTTGAATGTAAGTTTTCTTAGAATTGATCAAATATTGCATGTTAAAAGTTATTTACTATCTATTTAGTTATTTATATCTGTATAGTTACTGTATATACTATTATTTCTGCTGATCAGGTACTATAGAGTTAATCATATAGTTAATGATTTTTAATTATATTTGATTTCTCTTTGGGCTAACCTTAAAATTTCATAAAAGTTGTTAAGCAGACTTTGTTAATGTTAGGAGTGGGTTGAGACATATAGCCATGATCATGCCTCTGATATGCAATTTAAGAATTGTTTATGGCTATTGTTTTTACTTTTTTAATGAAAAGATTTGGTTGCATAAAATTTTTCTGTGGTTCGTTCCTTGGGTCATTTTTTGACTCCACCTTTTCATAAAAGTTTTTGTTTTATATCTTTTCTGACGTGTTTATTGTATATTGTATAGATATTTATAGAGCAATACTTTTCTACGTTTATTTAGAATTTTTAATATAATAAGATTTATATTCTAGATTCTTTTTTTTTTTAAAACTCAAGTCATTTTATTATCAATTTGTTTAATAAACAGAGAAAACAAAAATTAAACTGACATAATCAGTTACGCATTTAATTTTTTAACCGAAAACATGGTTAATGCAGGATTTGGACAGGTTGCAGGTTGCAGTTGTTCCCTGTGAGAAACAACTTGCGGTCTATCTCCAGTTAAACCATTCAGTGTGCAATATTTTGCCTGTAAACAGACAGAATGTCAACCCCCTTACACCACGTACAGTATGCATGGCTTACATTACATAACAGTTATATGTGTTTGGATTATAATAAGCTTCTGTGAACCTGACATGAATACATAAAACCATATTGGGATTGTTGCTGAAGGTTATGCATCCTAAAGCTGCTACTGATGCCACGCGATGCCTCTTTGTTATGGCTGGTGAAGTTGCTAAGTTTGAATGTAGGGTAGTTTTGTTTTGTTTTTTTATTCATAACTGGTTATTTATTTGAGCTTTCGATAATTGTATCACACAATACTGAATATATCTTGCTATAGCAGTGCAGAAAGTAAAGATTATCCCCAGGAAACATTTCCATAATAACAATAATAACAACAACAACAATAAGAATAAGAATAAACTTGTAAAAACAATGCAAGAACATATCTAAAATGTTGCCAAAATGTTGTCCAAAACATTTCTATACTGTCAAAGTCAAATTTATTTAAAGTACATTTAACACAACTTAGTTGACCAAAGTGCTGTACAATTTTAAAATAGCTGCAGACTTAGAAATACACAATAAAAACAGACAATAATAAGGAAATAAAAAATATTTGTTAATAAAGAAAATAATGTTATCCAAAACAATACCAAATCGTTACAAAAACCGTCCTAAAAAAATTGACATTTTTGGTTCCAGGAAACCTGGATAATTGAATTTTATACAATTGGTCACTAATTTGCTCTTATTGTTGTTTTTAGATTTTTTTAATGTGCTGTTCTTAACATACATTTAGCATCACTGATAATACATGCTTGTGCAAAGGTAGGTATTAAAACCAAAAATAAGAACATGGTTCTATCAGTGTTTCTCCTGAGAATGTTTTTCAAATTGGTTCCCAAAACATGTTTTATTTTGGTTAGCTAACATTTTAAAACTGTTAAAACACATGGCAGCTAAACCTTTACATAACCTAATGAGAACATTAATAAGTGTTCTGGGAAGGTTCCCTATTAGCTGGGTAGACACTATTAAAAAAACTGGTCTTGACCTGTCGAACTCAAGAGAGATTTGTTCTGTAACTTCTAACGATGTTTGAACTAATGTGCATGAAGGTCACTCCAAAAATGTGCAACATATTTACTGCTAATCCTAATAGACAGGATATACACTGGCTGGCCAAAAAATGTCATGTTTCATAAGGATCAAATTATTCATCAAGGAAAGAAAACAATTGTGCAGAACTGTGAATAAGAAATGTGGCCAGGGCAAAAAACTGTGCTTAAAAGTTAATAGTGTGTTAATAGTCTTAAGAGTGTTTAATAGTGAACATAGGTGAACTCGTAGGATTGGGACTAAACTGTTGTGTGGCCATAAGAAAAACACTTGTTAATAAGTATCATAAAAAAACAAGGCTTAGGTTTGTAGTCTGATCAGTGCAGATCGACTCTATTCCAGAGTGATATATGTGTCAGGGTCACCCATCACGCGTGGTGCCCACTGTACTGTACAAACCTCTGGAGGCAGCGTTATGATCTGGGGCTGCTTCAGTTGGTCAGGTCTACAATCAGAAGCATTATGTGGCAATAAAATAAAGTCAGCTGATGACCTGAAGGTACTGAATGACCAGGTTATCACATCTATGGAGTTTTTCTTCCCTGACAGCAGAGGTATATTTCAGAACTCAAATTGTGCTCCTTTGCATGAAAAATCACTTTCATACATGAATTTGCCATTTGAAGTTTCTGCAAAATGCTGAAGCATTTAAGTTTATCCAATCATGTAAGTGAAGATTAGATTCATATTTCATGTAGTTCAATATGAAGAATAAATATGTTGACATTTTACCCATTGTAGATTAAAAAATATATATATTTAAACATTTTTTCTATAAAGATCTGTCCTGGTGAATATGTGCATGTGACCTGAATATACAAAAGGATTATTAAAGTCACTTACAAAATATAGTCTTAAAATCTGCAAACTAATTTGGGTGCCATCGAAATAATGTGTTATTTCAAGAAAAGGATTTGTTTGTATAGAAAAACCCTGTATGAGCTTCAGCTTCTCTGACTTTCTACCATGAATTTTGAATGAGTTTTTTCGTCTAAACCGAGGCCTAATTATTTCCTCGTGGAAACCCGAGCAGAGAATGTGCTATTCTGGAAACCATTATAGTTGACACTTTGACACAGAGAGAATACTTGGAATGTGCATTATCTTAGCCTACACCTGTACATATGACTGAAAAACCTTTGGTCACCAGTGAGACCATCAGTCTTTCCAACTTTAATTTCTCTTTGCTTTGGGTATTTTGGTTATTTTCATTTGGGGAAATAAATGTGCCAATGTTAGCAACAAAGAATGTGGGTATTTTGTTGATTTGCAATCCAATATAGTCACATGGTGAATCTGAATCCAAATCTGGAAAAAAATTAATAAAAATAAATAAATAAATAAATAAATAAATAAGAGCTTGTAATTAAGGCAGCCATCACTCCAGTCCGCGGTGTTGGGTTTAGACCGCGCTCCTTTTCACATCAAGGCATTCCGATTCTGTCAACGGAAAACTGGGAAATCTATACATCGCCCACACTGGGAGAGCTTAAAACAATGTATGCATGCACGTATATGCTCTGGTCCCTTTTGCCACACAGTCTGATGCTTGTGCATAAGGCAATTTTGTCACTGTCACAAAACCTTAGGAGAAAAGGAGAAGCTTGTCTGCTGATATTAAAAATATGTTTTGGAAAGCTGAGAAAAAATGTCTTGGGACTGTGCATTATCTCAAAGATTGATGGTGCTCCCTTCACTCCAGCTTACATAAAATCTGCTTTTTCTGACAGCACAGTCAAGCATTTCCCGGCTACACAATGCAGAGAGCTGTATGGACTAAGAAACATGTAATGTGAACATAAACAGTGACATCTGCCAAATATGCACAGCAGAGGTAACGCTCAAGGCAGGCGCGCAGGCAAACGTGCAAACCCGAGAAAAGAGGCGCAAAAGTGAAGTTATGACGACTAACCAAATAATTAGCAGGTCACATGACATGACATGTCCCTGTTCAAACAAGAAGGGTGGGTGTAATTAGTGGGAACCTCCACCAGAGAGGGACTCTAGTCTGCAGAACAATAAAAAAAAATGTTTTTAAAAAATCATATTTCATTCTTCCAACAGAGAGCTGTGCATGATTGCCCATCACAAGAGAAGTCAGAATGCCTGCAGGCGTATAAGAGGCAGAGTTTCTGAACAACCACACACACTCGCATGCAAAACTTTCGCTGAAGCTTTTTTGTTTCATATGTACTACCGGCTGGTTCTGGATGTGAGACCATGGAAAGAGATAAGTTGGGTGCCAGGAGTAAGTTGGTGGTCCTGCTGAGAGAGAGAGAGAGAGAGAGAGAGTATGGAGGAAAGGAAGATCCTGTTTTATCTTAGAAAGAAAGTGAAAATATACCTTGTACAGGTGCCAGTCCACCTCAGGGCATCATCAGACACCTAGCGGCAATAGTAGTAGCCAATTCATCTACTGGAAGGTTTAGAGGAGGTAGGAGGAAACCTGAGTTCCCAAAAGAAGGCAATTTGGACATGATACTGTACAACTTATAACATTTGCAACACAGACAAGATTAGGATTTCATTCGGCACCTGTTTTTTTTTTGAGTATCCTAATCCAACACTATCCCTGCTACATTCATCATGCTCCATTAAGGCTCTCAACCTTGGACACATTACATCGAAGCTTGCAATCACGCTGATTTGTTTTGAGAATGACTATCTTCTGGAATCCTGTTTCGCTCCTGGGCTACTGGGAAAGGATCCAATTCAGCACGAGTTCATTAAGGAAACAGAACAAATATGTTAGCAAATGGCAAAATGAACACGTGCTAGAGAAGCGCGGGCATCTGTTTGGGTCAAGATGCAAATGGAAAGCCAGCTGTTGCGGCATGAGAGCAAGAAATATAGTTAGATTTTAAAAAGAAATAAAAAAGAAATACATTCTGAAAATGATTCCCAGTGTAGCCAAGCAAGATTACAGCAACACAAATAAGCATTCCCGCTGAGCCCTTGTATTTGGACACGATCACAGTGGGGCCTGTGCTGATGTTTCAGGGTCTCGTCTGGATCAAGTGCCATATTCCCATAGGTGTTGACATTTCATCCATGCCAATTCATCTCATCTTTCTCTCACCAGCTATTTGCAATCCGCCTGGTTAAGGGCATCAAAGTCAAAATCTTTTAAAATGTTTCACAGGGGTCCAGAGCGGAGCGACGCAGACCTTGTCATTTTTACCCAGTGGAATAAAAATAAATAAATAAATAAATAATCACATCCTCTGATGACACAAGAACAATCCATAATGGATAAGGTTTCGTTCCTTTCATAGTTGCAAAATAAATGGGTGCAGGTCAGCTCATTTAGTATAAGGTCTCTCAAAACAGATTAACCTTGACAAAACCATGTCAGTTTGTTTCTCACCCTCATTAGTATCCCGGAGCAGAAACGATGGGTCAGACTAGCGCCATCCATTACAGTGAGCTTATGAAGGGAGCAGTCGGCCCTAATGAACCAGCAGGGTGACGATATCCTAACGAGCGCGAGCTCCCACCCGCCAACTGTCAGACCGTAATGATTCGGGTAAGTCTTATAACCAAGACTAGAGACTTATTACTTCATCCCTATAGATAAACTATAGATATAAATATACATTTAAACGTATGTATCAGATTAGTTTGTGGTGCATTATTGAAATTATTTATAAGAAATATGAAATACTTCCACAATTGGGTTTTATCCATCTCAGATGACCAACAAATAACTTAAAATTGTTTTTCTACTGTGCAAAGTATAAAACATTTGGCACCAGAGAACTGCAACATCCATCACCACTGACATTCCACAACAACAAAAATGAAAGCATCATTCTTGAAAATGACAATTCTGATGCAATGTTTATTTACTACTAGTTGCTTTTAGTTATTATTAATTTTTAATTTTGTAGTATAAAAATACAGAGGCAAGTAAGTACGTTTTGGACACAATATGTGATGAATGTCTCTGTAGAATGTCTCTGTAGTCTCTGTAGACAATACTGTATACTAGACTTTAGCTGCTTCTCAGATAAACACCACTAGCTCTGTGTCTACTCCTTACAACCTGCACGCCTCCAGCACACATACAGGCTAGTATCTAATATTACAACCACAATTTACTGCTTTGCCCTTTTAAAGCACCACTGACAAGACAGAGTTCATTCAGGCGCCATTAATTCTGCCTTCCCACCTCCATGATGGTGTAAGTTACAGTGCTCAATCGAGCACAGATGTACACCAAGTGATGGTAGGAGGAGAGATAGGAAGTGTTTTCCCCACCCTATTCTACTGATCACCCTGGCCCTGTAGGTTTGGAGAGATGCTGTGACCCGCAGGGCATCAAGGTGCCATCCATCAGCGCACAGCCAGAGCTGTGCAACGGATTTCCGCTTGCCAGCCAAGTCATCGATCAGAATCAGGCGCAGAGCATACTCAATCAGAACAGAGAACCTAGACAATGTCACACTCTCTCAAACTTGCCAAGCTCCCTGTGATAAATCCCGCAAAAGCCGGGGGATGGCGGTTGGGGGAGGTGGGGCGGGGTCCTGAGCCGGAAACTTACAGAGCCCTGTCTGAGTCTGTGAGAACTCAAAGAACAAAAAAAGATTATTTAAAGGGCCATGCATTACATGGCTGCTTAGACATTTCAACAATGAGTGCCTCTCCACTGCCTCTTTTTGTTCCCTGCTTCTGGGAGTGTGTACTGTAACTTGTGGATACGGTTTTATTTGTGGCAAGTAAATCAGCACAGAGACAGACAGAGAACAATCCTCTGGAAACTATAAAGCATTTAATGCACAATGTGGTATTTCGTTTTTTAAGAAAGAAAACACGAAAGGACATAGTGTTATAGAAAAATAATCAATACCACGGATGGTTTAATAAAGTCAGGTTGGACAAATTGCATGTACCGTAACTACCTTATATAGTAAGGTTTATATTATAATAAAAGAACATCCAGAAGTATTTTATTAAGTAACAGCTTACAGCTCTGTATCTGAGGACTTTGGGGTGAAGGACCTTGCTGGGTCCAACAGTGGCAGCCTGGCAGCGTCAGGGCTCAAACCAGGGACCTTTAGGTCAGCAGAGCAACACCTTAACAATCGAGCTACTCCTGCCCTAGTACACCCAGGACAGGGTGCCAATCCCTCGGGGGGTGGGGGGGGGGAAACATGTGGGTGGAAATTGAAGGAAACTCACCAACCCAATCACATGCACTTTATGCACACAGACCACAAGGTGGGAATCGAACCTTCAACCTTGATGTGCGTGGCCATAGTGCTAACCACTCTACCACCGCATGCTGCCTTTAATTTGCCCGCGCTTGAAGCTTCAATAAATATTGCATTTTCAAGATTCATCACATCAAAGATTAATAATAGAAGATTTGTTAAATAATATGTTAAATCTTCGATCATGCTGTATAAGACAACTCCTTGTGTATGCTGTTTAAAATCTGGTTCAGTCTCTGTGCTTTCCACTTTCATTAAACCGGCATGAGTCTGAGCTTACAACATTAATGAGAACAAAAAAGTCTGTGGTTTTCACAAAATGGTGCCAATTCAATGTGAGCTTGGGGTCAGGCTTTTTTATTGCTTGCCAAAACGTCAGCATTGATTCAAGCATGTTATTTTTCTTGTTTTTCAGTGTGTAATGCTAGCTGTCCTTACTTTGAGGAGGGTTGCTATGACTATGCATGCCCATGCTTGACAACACAACACACAGTGTTTAATTGTATCTGGTGATCATCTCGTTTGGGTTCAGCACTCTCTCTGTGTTAGAATCTCTGATCTTGCACGCTTAAACTGCGGACAGCCCTGTGAATGAGTAATGGTAAACATTTGGAGAGCTTTTGTCTTGGTCGGTCTGACAGAGTGTGCACTGCAGATCACCCGTGAGATATCATTTCAGCTCGGGGTAAAATTTTTCTCCATGCCTGCTTTTTATGATCAAGAAATATCACACAGGCACAGATGTTATGACAGCTGGCTTTGTGCATATGCCACACTCTCTTTGCACCACTCCTACCATTATTATTATTTTTTAACGTGTGTTTGAATTTTTTATAAGGGTGTGTTGGCATGGGACAACCGGATGGATGTTGCTGCGGCCAAAAATTTATCATCCTCAGAATTCAAAGTGCAGGGGTGGAGCTGGATCTGATCCTACTCCTTTGATAAAGATTACCCAAGTTTAACCCCTCACCCTGACCCGCATACTGTAATAATTTACTTACTCACTCACTCACTCATCGTCTATACTGCTTTATCCTGTATTCAGGGTAACGGGGGGCTTGAAGCCTATCCCAGGAGACTTAGGGCACGAGACGGGGTACACCCGGGACAGGGTGCCAATCCATTGCAGTGTAATAATTAAATTCAAAATATTACATATTTTGGATGCCTTAAGCATTGCTTAACAATGTAGAAAGAAATAAAAAGCAGGATCCATCATGGAGTTAGAAAGTGATCCCAAACGTCTGATCAGCAGTGTACATACAGCAGCACTTAACCCACTGGATGTTTGTCTTGATTCTATTCAAGAAGGAAGAAATGGACCAGGCTCTGTTTCAAAGACTGGATTGTAAATTCAAATACTTGAGATTCCGTCATGTTAAAAATCTATTTTTCATTTATTCATTATCCTGTACAGGGTTGCAGGAAGCCTGGAGCCTATCACAGACCTTCGGGCACAAGGTGTGGTACACCTTGGACAGGGTGCCAATCTATTGCAGGGCATACACACTCATACTCATTTGCATACTACAGGCAATTTGGGAATGCCAATTAGCCTACTCTGCATGTCTTTGGACTGTGTGAGGAAAAAGTTTGAATGGTGGTCAGGAAAACCCCGCATCATGATTTGATCAGAATGATGGAGAAAGCTTACGTGCTATAGTGTAACAGACATAAGTCTTTCCAATTCAAATCAGCTAGCATCATCATCACAACAGACAAAAAGTCTTTGCACAGATGACAAACCACAAAGATTTAATATATTCATTAGATTATTTATTGTGTACAATAACATGACACAGTAATGGGTGTAAAAACACTTTACTTGTTTCATTTGTGCTTGGAGCAATGATTGGACTGCCTGCTTCATGCCTGAAATGCTAGCCTCACAGGAACTCATTTAATTGCCCACAATTGTGGGAATGGCTTGGAGCAAGATCAAGGATCAGGCATTCCACTTAATTCAGTTGAATTCAATTCAGTTGTATTTGTATAGCAAAGCTTTACAGAATCAATAGAAAATGATGGAAATGTGTATGAAAATGAAAATGTGTATGAATCAAAATGATCAGATTGTCCCAGATGAACAAGTTGAGGGCGATGATGGAAAGGAAAAACTCCCTGAGATGCCAATAGAAAGGAAACCTTGAGTGGAACCAGACTCAATAGGGAAGCCATCCACATTTGAGTCATACTGTGTGTTAGGCAGTTGGATGTTCAATATAACAGATTATGTGTTCAAGTTGATATGGAGTCTTGTACTATTGACATGTCATGGCAGCAACAGCAGTGGGCTCTGAGCCTCCTCAGCTGGGATCGTCATTTACATATTTACATCACAGCCATGCCGATATTCCGTATAACTTCACAACATCAAGTGTGATATTGCTTTTATGCCTCAGTCCTACAAGCACCATTTATTATCAAGAGATAATAATTAGTTTCTTTATTTACGCAATTATTTTCCTCTGTCAACACATTTCCTTTAGGGACTGGCAAAACTAATGAACTGTGGGTAGCAGGGTGGTGACCGATTGTTACCAATCAATAGTTAGTAGGGATGTAACGGTATCAAAATTTCACGGTACGGTAATACCTCGGTATGAATGGCACGGTACGGTATTTAT
>JAQMYG010000023.1:30459703-30477875 GCA_030014215.1 Clariallabes teugelsi | reverse complement strand
CTCCATTCGCCTGAGCAAACTTTTCTCAGAAGACCTATCATTTTACCGTCATGCGACCACGGTATTATCGAAAAAAATGTTATCGCGGTACGACGGTATTTACAATACCGTTACATCCCTAATAGTTAGTGTAATTAACAGGGGTAAAAGTAGTTTTACATTTTTACAATTACTCTGTAGACAAATTCTGAGTAAAATAAACCATGGAGGTTGTGGACAGTCCTTTAAATCTTGTAAGTTTCTCTTTATACTGTATTTCCACTTTAGAATATCAGCTCCATTAATTCAGAGTTCCAGGGTTAAATGCAAAATAGCATTAAATGGAAAGCTGCAATCACATGTTCAACATACCAAGTAGGGCCCTTGATTAGGGGTTGCAGAGATATTTGGGATTCAGTCTTGCTCTAGAAGCTAGTTTGCTTTCTAGCTCAGTTTAGGCACAAATGAAACAACATGGAGGCAATTCAAAAGACCTAGAAATAATAATTTAAAAAATTGTATAGAAAGTGCTGTTGAAAGGTTTATCAGGTGGGTTTTCTTTCTAAAATGCATCCATGACTGGTTTTCAATGTGGGTTTTGGCAGGTAACTGGTCTCTCCTCAGTACTGTGTTCAGTACAGTAATACCCACCTACTATCACCCATGCTCCAACCGACAAATTAATGATCTTAGAACACCTGGGACGCTGAATGATACATATAGCTTAATGTCCCAATGGTGTCGACATCCATCATCTCCATTCCTGGTCGCTTCCTGCCTCACTTCAACTTAGGTTGCTCAATAGAAACTAGCTGTTGTATAATAGTTTTTAAATGTAGAGGTAGGTGGGGTGTCTTTCATCTAAAAAGATTAGGATGAGGTACATCAAACTTGAATGTGCACAAGAATACTGTCTATGTAGTCTAAACAGAGACTTTACAACAGTTACACTGTTTGAGTAGCAAAAGGGGAAAAGAACAAACAGGAATCATTTTGCCACCCGGGAATCACTAGAGACACAGGAGCGTGAGCTGAGCTGCCTGAGCTTTGACTTGAGTCATCATTGAATGTGAAAACTTGTGGAGTAACACTTGAGTGTACATACTGATGCAAACCAATGCAAGAAAGAAAAGAGGGACCTGGACTACAGACAGCAATCAGCAGTATATAGAGCAGAAGCGTAGATAATGCTGATGCAATCAGCTTGAAAGGCTGAGGCGGCAGGCAGCAGAGTGCGTGTGTGCATGTGTGTGTTTTCGAGTGTTTGAACGATCAAATTTCATCTCGGCTATTCAGTGCTGCTGTGGTGACAGGGGACAGTGTGTGTTTGGTGGGTTGGGTAACATGTGTCTGGTGTCAACAAAGCAGATGAGGAGAGCCTGCAGGTGGCTGGATGCTGCCCTAGCCCCGCCTCCTCGTTGTGATTGGCAGGAAGAAGCGAGAGCCTCTGCCACACTAGCAATTAAAAGCTCTAATTAATCAGAGCTATTTAAAGAAGACTATTCATTCCCTCTGGCAGGCGGAGAGCGAGACGAGAGCAAATGATGAACTGCAAACTCTCGCTTTCTCCTTCATCCTCCTCTCCCTTCCTCATTCACTCTCGACTTTTTTCTCTATGCTTCTCTCTGCAGCTGCCATTTCGAGCTCTGTGGAAAGGCCACAGTGCTGGAAAGCATCACGGTCAGCAGAAACTAGCACTAGCGAGATTGAATGGAGCCGCTGAGATTACATGCCGCTCACACAGAAATCCTGAATCAATCTTTATCTCAGCAGACGACGAACTTGCAGTGGCCGCTGGAGTAAAATAGTTCAGTAGGAAAAAGAATGCAGCGTAAACATTTGGGAAAGAAGAGTGGGGAAGTCCTTGGGGAAGAAGGGTGAACAAGTAATTTATACAATATAAAAAATAATGGGGGGGGTGGGGGGGTTCCAACCATTTAACAAATGTGATCATCTATCTCTCAGAAAAATTGGTTTTATATGCTTTCTTTGCTAAAAATGGATGTTGGACAAGAAAATATAGTCAGAAATCATTCACAAGAGGATTCATGAAAGAAAGTTGTCATCCATGAAGTTTAGTTTAGTATGTTAAGCAAAGTGTTATGCAAGTACATGAAAAACAATTGTAAATCATAAAATCAATAAAAAAAACAATTCTAACACTTTTGAGTTTACTGCATATTTGGGTATATTATACAAATTATGTGGTCGAGTTCAAAATGTTTATATACTAGAATTTCATATATACGCATGAATTGCATCAGCTGCTCCATATTGAAGGCTCTATGAACCATTTAGTTGTCATTTATACATTTTGTTGCCTTTTATGGAGTTTTGTGGGTGTCACAAATGCAAATCAGCTCAGGTAAGCGTATGTATGGCAGCTCCAGAAGTATTCAGACAGTAACACAATAATTTTGTTGTTTTTTTGCCCCATAGACCACTTAAATTAATTAGGAAGGAAGCAAACAAAGTGGTATTATATGTGCTTCAATTAAAGCGTTTTTAAAAAATATATTATATTTTCCGTTTAGGGATTGCATACATTTATTTAAAATGTCCCTCCTTTTTCACAGACCCTAACATAATTATAAAAAAATAAAAATAAAAACTGTAAGCATGTACATGAGCAATAAAATAAAATCAGCCTTACTGGAACTTTTATAAATCTGGTAATAATTTTAAGTTTTGTTTTGTCTACATAAACATTTACACGACAAAATTAAGTGATAGATTTACATCGTTACTGTACTTAAGCACATATTTATGTATCTGTACTTTATTTTCATTAGAGGATATGTTTTACTTTTACTGCACTACATTGTATAACACACACATATCTATACTTTCTACTTCACTACATTTCTGTATGGTGTTACTGTATGTTACCATATGTGTAGCATTTGGAGAAAGACTTGATCCCTAAATAAATTCGAAGGTACTTTTGTACTTTTACTCACATAGCATTGTAAATGAAAGATTTCTATTTTGACTTGAGTAATATTTTACTACTACTCAAGTACAGAATTTGTGTACTTTGCCCACCACAGTAAATGAGTAACAGGGTTGAACATGAAAGGGATAAGGGATGTGGGAGAAGGCTACTAGATCAACATGTATATTATATGCACTAATTCCTGTACATTTCTTGCCAATACACTTGCTGCTGAATTGATGGATAGCAAACTAGATAACTTGCAATTTAATCACACAAGTAAAAGTATTCATCTAATTCAATATTCAGTATAAATATGAGCTAAAGTGATTGCTGTGTCCATTTCATCTTCTGAACTGCAATGCAGTGCAACATTGTTTAAATGGTCAAATGCATGTCAGAGTTTAACAAAGCTTGCAAATTGTGCATCACAAGGAACTGTAAGGTATTATAGTTTTTTGCAGAAAAAATGTAGACATTTAAATGTAATATCCTTAAACTCAAGTAAAAGCAATTAATCATCATAAATGTTCTGGAAAATGTGTTTTCTTACTGCTTTAACTGAAATAAAGACTTCAATAAACTTAAATAAATTATGTTTTTTTTTTCCTGTACAAAAATGTGATGGTAAATACCATTAAAAATCGTTGTACTTGAGAAAAGTTTGGAGAATTGCCTTAACACACCTGAGCAATTACCTTTCACTACCTGGCTCAGGTGTGTTTGTTGCTAGAACAGACTTAAGTTGGACTGCCTGAAGGTCTCTGAGGAGTAAATTGAAAACCTGTGATGTAGAGCCAGGCCACTTTCTTTCCTTAGGCGCCTCTACAAAGCGCAGACACGGTCCCAATTGGAGTTTAAATCTTTAATCAGTTCTCTGCTGCCAGGCACTGAAATAATTACTTGTTATGTTGTGGCACGCTGTGATGCAATGAGTGAGATGCATCATAAATAAACAGCTGCCACCAGCTGATGAAGGAACCAGCATTCTCAAAAGTGAAAACTCAGATCAAGAAGAAAACAATTCCAGCTGTTTATAATCACTCTTTAATTCCTGCTAGGTTATACTTAATGCCATGGCGAAGAGCTGCCAAAAGTCCCAGTGTTATTTTGGAGAAGCAATTGAAGTGCAAATAAGCGTTCAACTTGAAAGAGAATTCTCCTTGATCAGCTAAATCTGGCATACATTTAACCATGCTAGGATTGACTAGATTAAACACAGCCTCTCAAAGTCAATGACAAATTCTCTTGTTCCCTCAATGGGAGCTTTTGTTGCTCTGAAGAGGAGCCTATGCGCAAGCGTCGTTTTATTTCCATGGCTGGAATCTATCCAGTGAATTACACACGATTCACTAATAAAACCGTAATATTTATGCAGCCTTGCAGCTATTAAATACGTAACAACATAATCTGAATAGCGCTCTAGTGTGAAACTTGTCAGAAAGATGGTAGTAAGAGTGTGTGCAAGCTAATTAACTAACTCGCCACTGGAGTTATTTTCAGCCTCCTTTCTCATAGGAAGACTTTATTATGAAGAAATGAATACATGCACTGAAACAGATACTGTACATTAATAGACTCGGAGTCATAAACAAATAGATATTAATATAAATATATAATATAATAATATTAGTTAGGTATTAAGATCTTATATCGTTAATGGAAATCATGCAAGGATAATTATTTCTCTATATTGACACATATAGTACAGAAGCATTTATACGTCTATATACAAATATATGTTAATTAAACAATAATACTAGGTGCTTTTTAACCATTTATAATTAAAATGTTACATTGTGTGAGTTCCTGTTATTCCATATGCATGATAGCAGCTACTGAAAAAACAAACTGACATGTTAGTAATAAATAGCTAAGTATAAAATCCCCAATCCTGAGCATGTTCCTGTGTCAGAATCCTTGTCTTTTACAAAATGGACACTGGAGATTCCTTTCAAAATTGCTAAATGCTTGAGTTTTCTGTAAGGCATTGTTCATTTAGCAATTTTGGAGTCTCCAGGGTGAGCAACTTGTTTGTTACAAAATGCTGACACTGGAGACTCCTTCCAAAGTTGCTAAATGAACGATGTCTCACAAACCCAAGATAAATTATTATATAAAATCTGTACATGAATCCACTATACCAGTCCTTGAGAATTAGCCGTTACTATGGAAACAGTGATGCATTAGAATGAGCACATTAATACATATTGGCGATCACAGCCAGAACTTGCTGCGGTTAGAGAGAAACCAATCAATACCTTCTAACCAAACACAATCAAGAAATCGACAGCACTGTGGTATAATTATTATGTTATGCTTATTTATGGACCTTATTTGAGGTAGTTAAGTGATACCCAACGCAGTATCTACCCAGAAGCATGACAATATGCATGACCACAGATGGAGGGCTATAGTGTCAAGTATTGGCAAAATTCACAATTGAAACATACACCCATACAGTATACACACCCATATACACACACACCCACACACTTGCCGTTGTAGTGACCTCTTCACCATCTGCAGATTTGTCTGTCCATGACTCATAACTAGTGAAAATATTATGAACATTACTAAAAGATATGTCAAAACAATTTGCAATGCTCTATCAAAGCGAATCAATATTTCAGCATCATTGCCCATCATTTATCAAAGTCTGGTGCTTTTTACAGAGGGTTTAATCATCCATAAAATCACTTATTGTCCAGTAAAATCTGTCATTACGTTCCAGTAGTTATAACGGTAGCTTTTTATATTTTGTGTATATCCTGTGTATATCGGTTCAGTGGTGATTGATCACTTAATGTGACATTTAATGTATATCTCACAATCTATAGACCTCTGACATCAACAGCACCAACACCCATGCATGATGTCACAGATCAACAGTTGCTGGCAGTCTGTAGACCTCAGTGTGAAAATATCTATTATGCTTATAATCTTCCATCAAGTTGTTAACATCGATGAGCATCCACAATTCCGCCATCCTGGCCAATAACAGTGCATAGGTATTATTCAGCCATTTTAACCTGGGGTTATAGCTAAAAAAAATAATAATAATAATAATTTCACTTTCCATGTAAATGTAACCCAGTCCATTAAGTGTATTAAACAATAATTTACCAGAGACATATTTCTCAAAATGTGTTAAGAAAATGAAGACTAGCTTATTTACACTACTGGTTTTTAATAACAGCTGATCCACTGTTAATGATTTACTGATTAATTAAAATAATTCCATCAAATCCCAAAATCTTTGTGCAATTCTTAACACACCACCAGAGTTTTGAATCTCCTTCTTTTAGATACACATCTTATTATGTATTATATGAAACAAAAAAAAATTAAAACATGTAATGAGTCAATACACTTCATATGACTAATAACTACTGTACGTTAATGCAATGTAGTACAAGACACATGCAAGACTGCAGGTTTCTGCAAAGACCTCAAGTTGTTGAGAGACTGCAAGTTACTGCAAGATTGCAAATTACCTTGAGACTGCAGGTTAGTGCAAGTTACTGTATTATCAGTTACTGTGACACTGCAAATCAGTACAAGTTACTGTGAAATTGCATTTTGCTGTGAGACTGACCATTACTGCAAGTTACTGAGAGTCTGGAAATTAATGCAAGACTGCAAGTTATTTGAGATTGAAGTTACTGAAAGTTTGGGAATAATTCAAGAATGAAAGTTAAAGCATGACCGCAAGTTACTTCCAAGCAATTGATTGCAGGTTACTGTGCCACTCCAAGTAACTGAGTCTGCAAGTTACTATAAGACTATAAGGCATGTTGCTGTGAGAATGCTCTGTAAATTACTATGAGACTGAATAACAGCCACTTAATGTAAGACTGCAAGTTACTGTCAGACTGTAAGCTGTTCTGAGAGGTAACTATTGCAAGATTAGTTCCTCCAAGAGTGCATATTACTGCAAAATTGCAAGGTACTGTCAGATAGCAAGTTAGTACAAGTCACTGAAAGTTAGCATCATAGTGTTAGTAGTGCAAGTTACTGCATAACGGCATGTTATTGTGAGACTGTTAGTATAAAACGTTTTGCAGTTTGAGTGCAATTGCTGCGAGAAATTATTTTCAATTATTTTAACATTGTTTGGGACAGCTTTCTATCTCAGCATGGCTTGAGCCAAGTGTGTGATCATTACAGAACTAACTTTGCATAAGGCTAATTAGTTTTATTAGCTAAGTAGCTTCAAATCAGAACTACATTTCTTGGGTGCTTGATTACATTTAGAATATGCAGAACACTTTTTACATTTCTACTGATCAGTTCATTAATCTCAGTGGAGGGATAAAATAAGAGAAAAATATAAATTCAATTCAATAAAACTACTGCTTTCTTATATTATTACACACCTTCATCATCTTTATATGTCTGTCTTTGTTCTATTGAATGGGTTCATGAATAGAATATGAATATTTTTATTTGGGTTCTCTATTACCATATGCCCTTTTATTATCGTCATGAATCATACAGAACCTGTAAGGACTTGTCAAGTGGCCCTCTTAAAGAAAATTAAAGTGGACTTACACTAAGCCAATTCTTGTTTTACTATAATCTGCCGGCTTTGTAAGATGATTACGCAAATGATAGAAGATTAAGCAAACCATAAAATTGTGGTGTTTTGAGGACTTGCAGGATATAAAAACAAAGCCTGTATAACAGTTGATTTTAGTGAAGGTGAAACAAGACAGGTAAAGCAGATGTTCCTTCATACATACAAGGAGAGCTGAAAAACACCTGCCAAAACGTCATGCCTATGAGTGGATGTGCGTAAAATTGTATAAAATGCTTAAAAAGTGAATGGCAAGGGGAGAGAGGAAAGTAATTGATGGAGAACCTGCACAGACACGTATGTGTTGCATACTGATAACTATGACAAATTAAAACCTTATGGGATATACATCAGTGGATCCATTGATGACTTCGAGAGAAGAATGAGGCATCAAGAGATGCATTGATGAATTCTCAAGACAAATGAGCTGCTTAGAAGCATGCAAAACCAATAATGACCCACAAATTATCATGGGTGTTTTATTACAGGCTCCCATGCACAGTCTGACTGGAGTGTGAAACTGAAAAACAGCAGTTCACTGTAATGATGAGGTTCTGTATGACACTTTGAATAAAGATATGTCATTTTAAGATTAAGTAATATAAATTATAAACTTAATAAGCTTATACCAAGAGCGCACTGTGTTCAGTTTTGAATGGGTTGCTTTTCACAGAATTTTTATTAGTAGTAATAGCATAAAATTATAGTATGCTGCTCTTAGCTTTATTAAAGATCAATATCTGTATTTCCGTTGAATAGCAGTGACTCAGTCTAGTGCTGACTGTCTAGAATAATAACAGAATAGGTATGTAACTGAATATGAATAACTCAGAATCATTAGACAATATGTTCAAAAGAGATAAAGATAGAAATACAATTAATTAATTAATTGAAATAGTCTGCTAGAAATTATTGCAGAGCATTAGTGTGCATTGAAATCATATATAATGCAATGTATATTCATACATATCACCCAAACCGCTCTACAGACAATGTCATCTCTCACCTCCTTCATACAGTACATCTCTTACTCAACTGGACACAAAAAAGGGGAATTATGTTAAAATGCTTTTTGTCGACTACAGCTCAGTGTTTAACACTATAATTCCCTCCACACTCACCACCGAGCTGGAGCACTCGGGACTCAGCCCATCCATGCATCAGTGGATCTCCAACTTCCTAACTGGCAGACCACAGGCAGTAAGGATGGGCAGACATGCCTCAGCCTCCCTCACCCTCAGCACTGGAGCCCCCCAGGTGTACTCATTGTACACGTACAAATTTTGTTGACGACGCCATCGTGGTGGGCCTGATCTCTGACAACAACAAGACAACCTACCTGGAGGAGATTAGGATTCTGGAGAACTGGTGCCAGAGGAACAACCTCCTCCTTAACGTCAGCAAGACAAAGGAGCTGATAGTGTACTTCAGTACAAAGCAGGAGAGGAACTAACAGACCCCCGTCATCAACAAGAGCCCAGTGGAGAGTGGACAACTTCAGATACCTCAGCGTTCACATCACGCAGGAGCTGTCATGGTCCTGTCACATCAGCACCGTGGTGAAAAAGGTCCTGCAGCATCTCTACCACTTCAGACGCTTGAGAGACTTTAGATTGCCCCTTAAGGTGCTTAGTAACTTCTACTCCTGCACCATAGACAGGAAACATCACAACCTGGTTGCAGGTCAGACGAGCTCTACAGAGGGTGGTGTGATCAGATAAGTGCATCATCCGCACCAAGCTCCCTGAAATGCACTTAATCTTCAACAAGCGGTGCTGGACCAAGGCAAAGAAGATCATGAAGGACCTCCAACCCAACAATATACTGTTCTCTCTGTTGCAATCAGGAAAGCACTTCCACTCCCTGAAGGCCAACACAGAGAGACTGAGGAGGAGCTTCTTCCCGCAGGCTATACGGACTCTCAATCATAACATCTCATAGGACTTAACACTGATCTGCTTTCTCACAAACTCTGATTCTCACAAACAATCTCACTACCCCACGTTGCTCATCACGCATTACATATGGCACACTTGCAAACCACAGAACTGTGAACTTTGAACTGCAACCTTTGCACATTATTCTGCACATTCTGCACATTGTCTTGCCCATAACTGGACATGGCTCTACATTCCACTTTAACCCTTCGGTATTTTATTATATTTTATTATATATATATTTTATTATTATTTTATTGTTTGTACATAATGTACATTTTTTATTATTTTTAAAGCTAAAGCTTTTTTTCCAATTTTTTTCTATATTCCTAATTTGTAAAAATTCTCTTATTTCATAATGAAAGTTTTCTTTTTTTTAATTTTTTAGGTCGTCAGCAGTCGTATATGCATTTCACTTCATACTCATGACTGTGTTTTTGACAAATAAAATTTTATTTGATTTGTATTTAAGCAATAGCATACTCGAGGTCGTGTTATTGTACTGAATATCAGCATGTAGGCATATGGGCAAAGCCCGAGTACTGAATATATCACAGCCGTGCTGATACATAGTATAACAGCACGAACTCAACACACATCATTCCACGACTGGAGGAACTAACTAACCATGACTGTCAGCGCTGGCGACCGACAGTTAGTGTAATTAACAGGGGAGAAAGTAGTTATAAATTCTTCCTGATACTATTTAAGAGGTGAGGAGAAACTATTTAGCATTGTAACTCACCTTATGCATCAATACAACACCACACACAGTTCAGATGCAATTTGGAACAATGTAGAAGCAATGACTAAGTGTTTTTAAGTGTTATTAAAGGTCATCAGATGTTTTCCTGCATGAAAGTGATTCCATGACTGGTTTTGAATGTGGGTTTTGGCAGGCAGATGCTCCCCCTCTTTCCAGTACTGCGGATGATTCCGACTGACTTTCACCCATTCTAGCAACCAACAGTTATCAATTGTTAGAACTCCAGTGACATGGAGTGATACATATAAATAAATGTCAAAGTGCTGGTTATCACCACTCATGGTATGCCTCTCGTCCAATCAGACTGCTCGGTCAGAACTAACTGTTGTATAAATTGGTATATACTTAATTAGTATATACGTAACTGTTGTATAAATTGGTATATATTTAATGATTTTGTGTTACACCCCTACCATATACTTTTACCTTCTTTTCTGATCAGCAGTGACTGAGAAGTCCTATATGAAAAGGTAATAGTGGGAATAAAAACATAGATGGGGTGAATTTATTGATCACTGATATTTTGGAAAAGCCTTTGGAGAAAAATCTTGGCAAAAATTGTCTAAGCTAACATTATGCAAATACATGTCAGAATGGGTCATTTTGAATGATAGAGCTTTTCTGTTTACAGTGCTTAATATTCAGAACATGGTTACAGACCAATCACCAGTGATGTTATCTTTCCCTGAGTGTGAACACATAACAGTTTTATGTCTATGATGAGTTTGAATCATAAACCGACTCAACTGTATTTGGTTTCCTAATAGAAATGCTAAGTTACTGAGAGGCAGCAGAAATTTTTTATACTCCCCATGCAATATAACCAGTGGTCACTAAATTGGTATCTCAGCATTCCTTAAGGCTAAGTGAGTTTTTTTCTTTTCCTTAAGCTAGCAAAGCAAATAGAGAGGTTATTTAATGCAACATCCATGCAGTGGAATAGTACAGCTGATTGCTTCACTTGTCCTTAGAGACGATAAACATTTCCTGCTGTGGTAATGCATGATGAGTGATGGGTGACCAAAACTGATCTTGTAGTGCTCATGGTTTTAGTGCTGTGCTAATAAATGTGCATTTTAAACAAATGCAAGAGTCCCGTAGACTTCCATTTCATTTGCTACTGACAAAAGTGTATTATCAAGCATAAATATTTAAATAATCTCCTTTATGTAAGTACATAGTTTCTCTATTCATACACAGCGAAATATGAACACATTGTTTATCAGGGTGCTTTACAGTACATCTTGACAAGTCTCAAACAAACACATTCTGCCAGGGTTACATTAGGATTGTGTGAGCTCTTGAAGGCTACTGATGTTTTATATACTGTATACATATTATATCCAAACTAGTGATGGGTCGTTCATGAACAATTTGTTCTTTTTGCACGAGTCTTTATCGTGACTCAGAATGAGTAGTCTCTGAGAGTAATTTGTTAATTTTCTAAAGCATCGCAAAACCTCGGTAGGTTATGTACAGGAATCAGAAATAAGTAGTTACCTTTGAGTCTTTTGGTCCGAATTGTTCGGTCTTTTGTCACATGTCTCCCATAGACGCTATGCAGTGCAATAGATTCAAAAGAACGAACGACTCGGACTAGAAGACTTGTGAGAAGAACCGTTCAAGTCTGTTCCCTGTGTAATGCACTGTATAAACTATCGCGTTAAATGGTTCTGTTGAGATGCGCGTATTGCCACGCCCACTTCGAGGGCAGAAGCATTATATTCTCCTGAAAAAGCGATGGCTGCTGTGAGGTAATCTGGCACAAAATTTCTCATAACATCCCTTATACTCAACATTTGATTTAATTTATGGCTCAGGATTAACTTGCATTAAAGTTGCATTAAATTCCGTCGAGCCAGTTTTTTGCATGATGCTGTGAGAAATTCGGCAGGACAGAAATACAGTTGGTTTTGACACTGGTTTTGGGTCCTTCAATGTATGAAACGTACTGTAAAGATATCATTATGAGAGCGAGTTCTGACCAATGTACAGTACAGACAAAACCTTTCTTGTATATACAGTATATACTGTAGATAATAAAAACATTTCCTATATCTTTTGTCTTCATGCTCTACCAACTTTTTTTGTTTCATTATTTTTGTAAGTCTCTATGCTGGGTGCGACATTTAAGGATTTGGAGTCAAGCCCTGAAAGACAAAACCCTGGGGTTTCTCTGCACCTTTTTAGATGCAGGAGACAGTCCTTCATTATAACCATTGCTTCACCTCTGTGAGATTGAGGCCGGTAGCTACGCTATGGATCTGCTGAATTTTAGACAGTGTGTGGTGATGTACAGTATAACAGGCTGTTTGCATATATATGTTTTTTTTACGAGTTCACAAGGAAGTTAAAAGGCAGTGGGATGGCTTTAGCCTGTAGAACTTGAGTTTGACACACATGTTCTACACACTAACACACAAGGTGTGTTTTACACCTGAATTTGAAGCAAATTACATACTGAGGAGATATACTCCAAGAATGTGCTTTCAATATTTCGATTCAATTTCAATATAGATATTCTTGCCTAAAAAAAAGATTAGAGCCTGACACAAAAACTGACCCTTTTTTTTTTTTTGCATCACAACAAAAAAGATGTTCTGTGTCAAAATGTGCTTTGATTTTACCTTTCCCAAATCCTTCACAGTGTGAGAAAATTCAGTTAAGAATAACTTTTTTTTCTTTCTGTCAGCTCAAAGTTTTCATACAGTTACAATTTCTTCAAGGGCTTTTCTGTAGAGAGTAAGTCTTGATAAGGGTTTTAAGAGCCAGTCCTTCTGTATAAGGCACTCCTAGCCAAATGTCCCACTTGCAGTAATTTGCCTTGGTCTAGGTGGCAAATTTCCAAGCCGTTACAGACAGATCCTCAGACATAATTTAGAGAGTCTTCACATGTATAATCTGCCTGCTTCTGAGATTTCGAACAGAGCTTGATGCACAAGTACTCATTTTTCTGCAAATTGTAAGAAATTATAACTGTGCTCTCAAATTTCTGCTGACCAGTCATGCCCATGACCCAGGTGGGTACTGATCCAACTGTGGGGCTAATTGTTTGCACTGAACTCCGGATAACGGCACTATCCATCAGCTAAATTACACCACTTAACCACTCTAGCTCATTCTTTCTCCCTTTTAGGAGTACATAATGAAAGACAAATAAATCTGTTTCATAGTCACGATTTCCTTTTCTATTAAAGCATATTCGTTACAACTTTACATTCAGCTGAGGCTATTATTTTACGAAGTATTACATTATTCTGAGCTAATTTTGTGGAAATTAAAAGGTAATCCATGATTATTATTTTTTTTAGATTTTGCAGAGTTGTGGGAAATGCGCCTTATATCCAATAGGATAATTGCTTTGTTTGATGTTAATCATTTCTAACAGTGCAGCAGCTGCCAGCTCAATTAACTAAAAACAAAAAATCTGAAAGCATTTTAGATATAAATATAAAAACTGAGGGAAAAAATTTATGACAGAATAAAAAGGTTAATATATAGGTTAAGATGATAATATTCTGACCTGTCCTGTTGTAGTGCATTTAAAAGACTCCTCGAGTAGATATCGGATACGTTACTATCCTAACTAGCTTCACTGTCATTTACGTGGGGTCGTTCTGTCAAACCCAGACTTGTGATGAATTTATCATGTATCATTTATCATACATTTATCATTTATCAACACCACATTACAGCAATTCACCTGGAAGTTATAGCCACATCCACTGTACAGTTCTGACCTCTCAAGCCATTTCCAGATGTTTTGGCCACTGAAGGAGTTCCTGGAAGGCTAGAGTTTCAGACATGAAGCAGGTAGTCTGATCATGTCTCAGATATACTGAGATAACTTAAAACAAAACAAAACAAAAAAAAAGTGGCCCGTTCAAATCAAACTGGGGCTTTGACTTGAACAACCCATTTGACTCATTTTTTTGTATGTACTGTATTTAGTTTTAAGTCAATTACCGTCAACCAACCACCTTTCTCTAACATTTAAAAGCTTCCATCCTCCCAGGGTAAAAGCTAGCACACGTTTCCTTTTAAATTAGTCTTCATACTGGGGAGTACTATCGGCCCTCCAACATTCAACATCCCATGATTAGTTAATGTTACAGAAAAAAGAAACTGATGCCGTCCATCATGATCTTTGTGATTTAAATTTCTGAACCTTAATGTCCTTATTTATTATTTTTCATCATTTATTATATAAAAACCTTATTTGTTTTGTTCCCCCGATGAGCCACTTAGGTTTGTAGCTATTCATGTTAGCTGAACAGTTACAGTAGCTAGGAATTAGCTAATGAACAAATTAGGAAGAAACAGGGTAAAACAGTGCCAGTGGTATACCGTAATGTGCCATAACAAAGCGGTGTCTCTACTAAAGTTAAAAACTAGTACTATATTTTAATATAATTTATGGCCAAAAGTATTAAGACAACATATGCCATGTATTATAGCTCTCCCTGTGCATTAAGCAGGTGATCTCACTAATTAGTTCTCGCCTATCTGGCTGGAACTAATTACAATCAGCTGGTTAATTAATGGCTGAAACGAATTTGTGGAAGAACACAAGAATACCGCGAACATCTTTTAGACTCAATGACCAGCTGGATCCAGCAGATTTTGAAAAATAAAGTACTTCATAAGATACAGTATATTTATTGTTGTAAAGCAATTGAATTGCATGAAATAACAATTTTTATTATTGTGATTGCCATTATTTAACAATTGATTTTCACTTTTGTTTCAATACTTTTGGCCACCACTGTACACTAACTGTAGTTCCCATAACTGTTTTAAAACTTGTATTTCTGACATTCTGACTTCCTGTCAGAAACTTTCTTTGTTTTATTATTTTTTGAAGTTTACACTGTCTGTGGTTGTGCTTTTTTCTTTTGACAGACAGAACTCACAGACAAACAGACAGATTCTGACAGATTCACACTCAGACCTCACTGACCTCTATCTCTTTCATTTGAAATTTCCCAGTGTGGGATATTATTATTATTATTATTATTATTATTATTATTACTCTGAAAATTTACCTTTTCTCATTGCATCCTCCTTTTATGCTCCTCACTTGCATATTATGTTCTTTTCACTCATTATACCACACTAAGCCCGACTCCACCTTATTTATGTTATTGCTTCATCACCCCTTGTGAGTGGTAATTTCAACATGATTACACTCTTAACTTTGGTTCAGCTTTTAATTTGGTGCCTGAAAAAGATTTGATTACCTAGGATTTCACTCCTTCTTCTATTTTGTGCAATAGCCCACCCACCTGTTCCAGCTGTCCTCCATCAGAAAGCAAATATCTTCTTATCTGCTCTTTTTATCATTGGGCATCGATCTGTAAATTTAATTGTGTGATCTCAGTTTTTGCAGGAATCGAATCAATATGTTGATACAAAGGTGCAAATTATTATTGTTGAGATGCCAAATAACTTCTATGTGTGAAAACCAAATCAATGCACTGCAAACATCTACATAAGGTCAATAAATAAAAAATGGCATTTTTATTGTAGACTTTTCTATGGTAGAATGTTCCTTTTTCACAGGAAACCAATAATGGTGATCTATTTGAGACAGCATTTCAACACTGTGGCAGGAATAATTTATCCACTTTGACATTTGTCTAGAGACCTACAGCATATGGAACCAATAATAATGTAGCATCAAGTCTGGATTTAAAGGGGGGAAACGGGGGAGAAACGTGACTAACACTGAATATTAAGTTGCATTCACTATGCACGTGTCAAGATTCCGTGTTTTATTCATTTATTTATTTATTTTGCGTACAGTAGAAGGCCCAAGCTCAAAAGTACCAGGAGTGTTCATGTCAACCTGGGACTTTTGATTGTGCACAATAACATAGCACAGTTATAAGAGTAAAACTCCCTTTATGTCTCTATATAATTCATGCTACACGCCTGAACACTGGCCTCCCAGGAACTCCTTTAATCTCCCAAAAATGTGAAAATGCCTTAAAGCGAGGTCAGGCCTATATGGGGGGTGTCTCAATAACTCCGAGCCAAGTTGTAATGTGCAAGTGGTGTTGGTGAACGATTGTGTGTACACTTCACACATATACTGATGCGTCTGTTCTACAAGTCTCAGAGCCATTATGTACAGCCTTCTTTAAAACGTTTGCACCATTCAAATGTTTTACTGCGGCTAAGAATCTCAACATCGTACTGTGCGTGAAGTCTTTCGTAAATATAAATCGCTTTTTTTACGCCTTCATTCAGAAGAAGGTACGTCACAAATCCCGGGTTGACTTGACCACGACTTGTATCCTAAAAGATGAGATATCAAGCTGAAGTGAATTGATTTACCTTGAAAGTATCTTGAGAACTATTTCTACACCATGCATTACTGCAGCTTCCTAAGGTTATTAGTAGTCACAATCTCAGTAAAATCTTAAAAACTGATTTAGCTTTTAAATGAGCCTTGAAACACTATGTCTTACATTTATCTGTCTTTAAACCCAATGTGACAAACTCAGCTGCAGTAAGGACATCATATTATGTCTTCCAAGAACACCAATCTCAACTCACAACCAAAGAATTCTTTTATAATGTGTAATTTTTACTATTGTCTGAAAACCTTGATTTTACTAGTGACTCTGGTATGATTCACCAGTAAATAGAGCAAAGAATAAGCACTTTCAACTAATTGTAAGGGTAATTTCATACATGTGGGTCCTGAATGCAAATCAGAGTGAAATTGATACTTTTGGTTTGTTTGCTATTTGATTTGGTTCGTAATGAAACGAACCAAAAAGCAATAAGCTTTGACTGAGAGACATACTGTATACTGCTGAAAATGGCATCTATTATTGAATTCACTCATTGGGCAAAAATGAAACATGATTAAAAAAATGGTGAATAAACCTTTTCCAGGTATGAACAGAAATCAGTTAGATCAACCAAGCATGAGAAAACACGGAGAAGATGGTGCAAAGTAAATGATTAGCTACAGCTCTGAGCTTTGGCTAAAAATAAAAGCTGCAACCTAAAACACACAGCCTGTCGGGTTGGGTTCCCGCAGTCAGGTCGATTGAGTGTCACATAGTTTTCTGATTGCAATCGAACCGTGCTAGAGTTCACGTGGAAGCAGATTGAGAACGCCTCATGTTGTTGATGTGCTGTGTTCTCACCTCCACCTGGGACTCCATTCAAACAGACTGAACACTGCTGACACTGCATGAAAAGAGGTGTATCTGTACTAGGAAACTCCCGTATACACCACAGATTTTCGGAAGTATCTAGTACCACTGATATACATCAAATTCCACCAAGGTAAGATTTTTCCAAATTGATACCAATTCAGATGTATTTGGATGAGGAATCCTTCCATGGTACAGTCATTTGTTGCCATGGCAAATAATCCACTCAAGGATTTTGTCAGGAGACATTCACACCTCAAGCTCCATTAGCATTTTACACCTTTGCACTTCCCTATTGTTTTTTTTTTTTATTCTCAACATTGATTTTTTTTTTTTTTTTTTTTTAAACAAACACTTCCAAAACCCTGACATCTATTGGGACATTACCCAGTCACAACTTTTTTTTAGCCCCTCAATAACTTGGTTTGGTTATTGGGCAGGTATGTAGATAGACCTTATCCACCCCCGCCCCCCCACACACACACACACACACCCACACACATTCACAGTACTATATATCCCCCACATCCTTTAAAAAATGACAATAGAATTGATTTAGAATGTTTTTTATTAAAAATTAAATATACACTAATAAATATACAAAGCAAAGTAAGAATAAGGGAAAAAACAAGAAATATGGAAAAAAATAACAAATGTGCATTTATGACGGTGCAATTAAATTAAAAGCAATACTGAAACAAACAAGTGCTTGTTAGATGTCCAAAATAAATGTCCTTCTAGCTGAGCATGTCCCATTAGATATTACACGCTGAAGTTATGGCATGCAGTAGGATCCTCCTCATC
>JAQMYG010000023.1:30436159-30452941 GCA_030014215.1 Clariallabes teugelsi | reverse complement strand
GTCAACTTACCACAATGCCCACGTTATGCGCCCTCTTAGCTCTTTTATGCACATGGCTTGACTCTTCCTGCGGTCTTTGCTCATCAAACTTGTGCTCAAATGCATCAAGACGCTGGATAACCTCTTTGAGAAGAGCAGTGTGTGCAGCTTGATTCTCCTTTAAGACAGCACCTCTTTCTGCTAGTCATTAACATATAAAATTTACACGTCACAGCCATCACCTCTTACTGCTAGCTATGAGGATTCCTAGAAACTTTCACCGATTCCCGCATACATTCACATACATGAGGTATCTGGTTGTTTCACAAATTTTCCTTTTGCATACTACCTTTTCAAGCACTCTGCCTCATACATCTGGCAAACGTAAAGTTTAGTGGGGATTTGCCATACCCATATTTGTCCAGATACAGCTCTTTTCATGCAGTGTGATATAAAAACTTTAGTCAACTTAAAGAAGAATCCGGTTTCATTTTTCAGTCTAGGGATTTTGTACAATCATGCTCAAAAGTTAGTAGCCCCTCTTTTAAATCTGTGTTTTTGTGTAAAAACTATCTGATCGTAGCAGGACAAACAAGAACATAATTATTTATTTAACAAAAATGAAGCCAAAAAGAAAGAAAAAAACATGTGGGCAATTCTAAGTAACCCCGCACTGTTTCCACAGGATTAAAGAGGGTGAGTTGCAGCCAGGACCTGCCAATCATCAGCCCTTGATTAACTGATCATGTGTGCAGACATCTATAAATGCAGTAGGGCGAGATAAATTGTAGAAATATTAGACTGTCTGTGGCCTGTCGATCAAAGGTCTGAGACGGAGACAAAAAAAAAAAAAATTCAGATCCAGAAAATGTGAAACATAAACTGCTTAAAATTTTTATTTTAAATTTAAACCCTTGCCCACAGTATCATTCTCAGAAGTTTGATAGTAAGTGTGAACCATCAGTGTCTTGTGGTGTTTTGAAGTAGAAGCAGCATCGAAAAATGGGTCGTGGATCACATTTGAGTCAGTTTAATGCCATGGGCATGATAATGTATCCTAATCAAAATGTACTGTAAAAATAATTTGTTTTACTAGTATGTGACAATGTTGTTGCACTGTTACCTCACAGCTCAAGGGCAGGGGTCTCGAATCTTAACTCCAATCTGTGTGCGTGGAATTTGCATGTTCTCCTGGTTTCCTCTTGGGTAGTCTGATTTCCTATATTTCCAAAATGAGCCCTACAATGGGTTTGCACCGTTCCAGGGTGTACCCAAAGTTCTCCAGGATAGCCTTTGGACCCTGTGACCTTCCACACTTTATGTGCATATTTACTATATGCTTTATGTGAAACCTAATTTTATTAGGATATTATAAATATAAAGATGTTATATAGAAATTGTCCTTGTCCCTAAGAACATCTCTTTTAGTGTTAACAAGTTAATCCGAACATAAGATAAATAACCAGTATTTATAATTAGTTTAAATTCGAGCTGTTTCCTAAACAGTTATATAATGTGGCCAGTATTTTGTTGACATCACACCATCACACCCATATGACGTTCTTCCCCAAACAAAACTGGAAGCACACAATTATACAGAATGTCTCTGTATAGTATGTTGTAGCATTACAACTTCTCTTTACTGAAACTAATATGTCCATTTCATATGCATTTAGTAGACAATCTTATCCAGAGCGTTTCTGCCATTGGATAGATGTGGCTTCCAAAACATATTGTGGAATTTATTATGACAGAAAAGGGAGGGGTTCCACCTCTGGAAGTGGATGTGCAAAAAGCAAATATGAGTGTGATTGGTTACTAGACATTGTAGCATATTGGTCACATACAGTAGTTAATTATACTTCCTGGAATAAATACTTGTCTAACTTGGCATTAGCAGTAAACTGGCTATATTAGTAAATATGGTCACTTAAAATAATTCAGGCAAATAAGTTAAACTTAATATGGTTTTTAAAATATGTATATATTGTAGTCTTTGCTTACTTCAGCATATTCAAACATATTTCTGAGGTACGGCCAGGGCCATTCATCTTCCACACCTAAGTTCCACCCTGCAGTCCTGCAGTGTCTTATTTATTTTCACCCAGGGGGAAAAAGTTTTTAGAAAGGATTTCTTAAAAAATATATCATTTATGCCTCCTAGACAGCTATGAGATCAGAGTGAAACCAAAATGAGACTATGACTATTTCTCCTGTCACGCTTTTTTTTTCTCTAGAAAAAAGCCCAAAATCTCCAATCAGCCTCCCTAAGTTTCAAACGAGCTCTCTTCAAGCTCTAAAATAATCCTCAACTTTTCCACATCTTTTCTTCTCAGGCAGAGAAATCAGAGAGCTCTCTATATGGACTCAAATTTACATCTCACTCTCATTCATTCAACTCATGCTGTGCAAATAAAGAGCTCTCTGCACGCACTCACTGAATTCTCACTCACTTAATTGTTTTTTGTTCTCAGCAATTCTTTATTTTATTATTATGTGCACAATTAAATTTTAAACAGAAATTTTGATTGATAATATGCTGCAGCCTTTCTGGTATTACCCAAATTATATTTTCTGTGAATAACTTTAAATAGTCTACTAGACATTATTCAGTTTTGATTAATGTACCACTTAATAAAACTTTATGATTTTTTTATTTATGATTTATTTATGTATTAGAGCTATAACTTCTACTCTAAACTCAAAGGTTGTTATTGGCTAAAGTAGTGACATAAAATAACTATTAATCATTTACCATTTTTATTTTTATCATTTTTAATATGCAGGCTAGTTGTCATTTAAAAATTCTAACCAGTTGCCATCTAAAACCTTCGCACCACATAGATCTGTTATGCAATCATTAATAAAAATACTGTAAGAAGAGCTTTTCAAGAACTGACATTTTCTTTTAATTTAGAATTTATTTTTAAGAATATAATTTTAAATACCAGGTCAGTTTCATGAGGCTACCACTGCTGTAGGGCGTATAGAAAAATGAGCTGGGCAGGGATAACTCTGTGGCTGAGCTGCTTATCAGAAGGTTCCTGGTTCGAGCCTCAGCACCACTAAGCTGCTACTGTTGGTCCCTTGAGCAAGGTTCTTCACCTTCAACCGCTCAGATATAATCTGCTGTCGAACTGACAACTTGACACTATAAGAAACTTCAACAGAAAGGATGGATCTCCACGGAGGGGAATATTTGGTGCCTGATGGCATGTGGACAGACCCTTATTCGACCTTATATAGTATATAGATTCATAGTACCACATAGTAGCTCTAGTATTGTTCATTTTCTTCCTCAAAGGAAAAAAATATGAAGTTCCCTCCCTTACATCTCAAGAATGACTCCTGTAGCAAATTGTCCCATCTCTCCAAAGTAAAGAGAATTTAGGAGAAACACATTAAACAAAGTGGAAACTAAATTGATGCTGAAATGAGAATTTTGTCTCCGCAAGTTATATACGAGCAAGCTTTGAGCAGTAAAATTGTCCTCTGGGCAGACACTAGACACTAGCTATAGCACTAGCCACAGCATCAGATCACCATGCTATGATTCTTGATATTCTGCATTCAAGAACTTGATTTGCTAAACTATAATGATTGGATGTTATCCTGAAGTTTATAGCGTACAAGCACTGGCTTACTGAGAGAGGAAGAGTCCTTTGAAATCTGTAAGAAGTATTTTTAAGGTCTAATTAAAAGAGTAAGAGTGAGAATACCTATATATTCAAGATCAGAAATATTGGGCTTTCAATGATTTTTTAACTGGTCCTTTTTCTGGGGTAGAATGATTGTACACCACACATTTTTGATAGCAGAAATCCAGAGGAATTTGGCACACAATATTTTAGATTATTTATTCAGTAGTGCTGAATGTTCTGTAATGTCTTTTAACTTGCCACGGTCGAGATCTCTTAACTTCCTATTAGGTGACTGACTACAGCTTGCTTATCTGTTTTTTGACAGCACTCATAAGCTCAACCAACAGTACACTGGGAATGTTCAAGGACCTCAGTATAGATCAAACCATCACCCTGAGCTGAGAGAAAATTGGTTCTGCAGGTCAGGAACAACCCAGGAACCAGCAAGACACAGGCGTGGCATGACCTGGGAGCTGCTGGAACACCAGTGTCACTGTCCACAATCAGGCCAGTTTAACATTGTCAGGGAGTGAAAGGTTGCCGTTCAAGAAAGAAGTCACTGCTCCAAAATCAACACCTTCACACTTAACTAAAGTTTGCAGCTAACCACATGGGCAAAGAAAAAGCCAGATTATGGCAAGTTTTGACCAAAAGCTATGTTTGAAAGCATAAATATACATTTCACAAACTTGATGGAATAATAAAGAAGGTGGACTACCGCAAAATTCTTCCGTCAAACTAGGACATAATTGAGTATTCCAAAAGGGCACTGACCCCAAATTTTATGGAATGGATAAAGCAGGCTAACTTCTCTTTCAGAGGCGCAACACTATCAAACATTTGTGGACCATACTTAAAATACAGGTCCACAAGTCTAGGAGGGGCATTCAGGTCAAACCAAGATGAAATTTCTTGTGAATGAAGGTGCAAAACCGATTGGCATTTACAGAATACTGGTGTAAAGTGCAAACGTTTAAAGCCCACTGCACTCGTTCCCGCAAACACTGAAAATCGACAGGTAAGGGAGGTATATAAATAATATAAGGGGGGTATTTATAAATAACAATAACATTTACGCTCATAATCTTATTCTGCACAATCAAAAGTTCTGGCTTCTCCTGAATGTCTCTCGTAATTAACCTCCACTTCTACCAAGAAGTCAAACCTCCAGCCAAAAGTTTTACCAGAAGCTTGTTGATGGATGTTCAACCAAATATTAGATGTGTTGTACGTATTATCGTGACCCTGTGTCAATTTCAGAAAACCAGTAATTAAAAATGTCTGATAATTCTAACCAAATTCTACATTTTTTCTTCGATTATAGATGTATGTTATTGCCACAGTCTTGGTGCTGATTTTTATTTTTTTCATGTTATATACACAGTAAGTCCCCAACATATGGATGAGTTCCAATCTGACAGCTCATTCGTAAGTCCAATTTGTTCGTACGTCTATACACAGTATAAAACTAGCATGTTCCATGATCGTGTCCTTATTCTTTAGAATTGTGCCGATGGTTGAACAATTCATGTTAAAAGAACAAGAAACATCTGCCATCTTTTTGCCTCACTCTATTCATTCAATAATTTTCACTTTTGTCTCCATCGTAATTGCAGTACCATCTTAATTGCCATTGCTTGTATACTTTCTTCCGAACATCCTGGGATGCACGCTGCGCGCACGTGGCAGTGATCACCAGGCATGTGATCTAACTTACGCAATTGAATGAATGCATGTTCATATCTTCGAAAGTTCATAATTCAAATGTTTGTATGCAGGGGCTTACTGTACTACAGAACATGTGTACACACAATAATATAACAATAATGATAATTTAAGTAACAAGTATCATATTTATACTTAAATTATATGTATAAATATAAAAATAATTAAAATGCCAAATTATTAATACTTGTTTGTGTATTGATACTAAAATTGGTGTAAGCTTCTAGAAGCATAATCTATGACCTGTACAAGTTGTTGCTTAAATTAAAAAGTGATGATTTTTGGTGAAAGCTTAAAATGCAAATAATCTGTAATGTCCGCAAAAACCACGTCAAATTTATGTCGCAATATCTTAACAATTTTGCATTTTAAAATAATACAATGTTTCAGCTTTCGTCTTTTCATGTGAAATCTAAATTGGCCAAGTTTTATCTTAATGACAATTAACATAATTGAACAATTTGAACTCGAAAAAGGTTACAGACACTACATAAAAGGGATTGAAATTCTATTTAGCAAATGATTCAGATTTTATCTGATTAAAATATAAATGTGAATGCATACAGTATTTACAAAAAATTAAGCATGGATCGGGAGATGAGAAGCATTATGAAAAATGGTGTAATGTGATTCTATCTGAAAATGTAATTTTTCACCTAGGTGAGACACTTTTTAGCACCAATACCATGTTTTGGCCATATGCATGTTATGCAAACTTAATATTGCCATGGCATTTATGATTATTACGTGGGAAACTATGCAAACTTATAACCATCAGTTTAAATGTCCCAAAATAACCCTTAAATACAATTATAATCAATGCCTGTCTGTGTAGGCACCAGAGGAACACTCACTAGTTACAGTAGGTAACTGATGGCAGTACCGAGAGATGATGCCTTGCACAAAACCGGTGTTTTTTTTTAGTATTTTTGATACTTTAGTACAGTTTCCGTCTATTGCCAGTAAATAAAAAATAAACCACGATAGATTAAAGCATTTTGAGTGATAAATGACAAATTGCCTGAAAAAAGGGTGTCTAGTGATAAATAACGCATCCATGTTAATATTAAATGGATTGGGACAGTAAATGCTTTTAAATGTCCTAAATGGAAAACTAACTCGCAATTGAAGCAGCTCCATCTCCAGCATCTGAGCAATTTCTCATAACTCACAAATAATTTATATGAAAATGAACATCCATAAAAATGAACTTTGCACCCCATTCAGTATTAAAAAGGAAAAGTTTCTCTTCTAGGGCAATTGGTCTAAACGGATATGCATTATCCACATGCTGCCACAAGATTTAGTATTCGCTATCTGGAGATCGAACAAGTGTCTTTAATGGTTCATGAAAAAAAAAATCCTCACTCTATTGGTAATCCTTTTCGTTGTCAAAAAAATGCATATCATGTTATTTAATTGCTGCTCAAAAAGATGTGGAAATTCTAATTCTACCGTAAAGATAAAGTTGCAATCGCATACAATAAAGTCTTATAATCAAGAAACAAAGTCATAAATGTGTGATTTAAAGTTGCAAGTGAAAGTTTTTAAGATATAAAGAACAACTCCAGAGATTCTGCATTCCTCATTTGTTATGCTCTGAACTTCTACATGAAGTATTTACTGCAGAAAGAAATACTCTCAGGCTAGAAGCAGCTTATCTTAAAGAAGCTTGTTTCCCCCCGAAACCTTCATCACCGCCAGCAAAAGCCTATCAGTTTCATGCAGGCAAAGTATTTTTGGTAGAACTGACCTTTACGGTGCCGCGCTAAGCCGTGACAGGGCATACTAATTGCGTAGCCCCAGGGGGAAACGCTGAACATTTAAAGAACTACTGTATATTTCAGAGGCAGCGACAAATAAATGCATACATGCTTAGGTTGTTAGGTTTAGATTTTGGTTTTGGTTGTAACACTCACTTGACGATCCAGTGAACGTCACCTAGCCTAGTATATTATTAAAGATGTTGCTGGCTGCAACCTATTTTAAACCTCGCCCCAATCTGGCAATCCTGCTGTTTATGAGAGTGTGCATGGGGCAGTGTGATTTTTTTGCTATCTTCAAGCTGTGTGATGACATAAGCATACAAATTTATACCCTGATAGTGCCAACTCCGACTTGGATCATCACAGGCACTTAAAAGAAGCACACGAACATCAGATTGAAAAACATGTTTAAAATATACTAATCAATAATCAATTTTTAACCCAAAATATTGAGAGTACTGCAGTAAAACTTAAAATATTCATTTAAAAAGTAATTTTAAAAGTCATGAAATAAACATTAGAGATAGCTTTACTTCATCAGCAGCAGCAGGGGATCTTCTCATTTTTATACCAAGGGCGATCAAGTCAAACCGGGACATAAGGTGTAAGCCCCATTAACTTTTACTTCAAGCAGGGTATGATGATACGACTCCATAAATGACATTCCCGGTGGAGGTGGCTCAGACCCCACTGCAGTCGTTGCGGTGAACATTCAGCGAGTGGACCGTTTAATTAAAATAAATAAATAAATCGATGGATAACTTGTCGCCAGCTTCCGGTAGAGACACATTTGTCTGTGAGAACTGTACACGCGATCAGTTACCAACACCACTTGCACATTACAGGAACTCAGCTGGGACTTATTGCCACATCACCCATATAGTCCTGACCTCTCTCCAAGCCATTTCCACATGTTTGAGAAATTAAAGGAGTTCCTGGTAGGCCAGTGTTTCAGACATGAAGAAGCAGGCAGTCGATCATAGCTTTGGCGTACTGAAACTTTCTATCTTTATGGTATCGAAGCAAAACACTGGAAAAGTGCATTAGTGTAGCAGGGAATTATATAGAGAAATAAAGGGAGTTTCCACTCTCATAACTGTTCTATTATTCTGCGCAATCAGAAGTCCTAGTTTGACTGGAACGCTCCTTGCATTTTTCTCTCCTATTAACTTTTTTTTTTTTTTTGGGTTTATTATTATTATACATATAATAACGTTGTAAATACACCAGACACCTTTGTCATCCCTAGATTAAACTTTAGACAACAGGCTTGTTCATGCACTGGATTAATTCGGATCCAGCATTGGATCCTGGAAACACTTAATTCTTGGCTGGAATAGATTTCCCTACTGAAATGTTTGAGAGGTTGGAAGAGGAATAGATGAGCAAGATGTGTGAAGCAGTGGAAGCTAGATCTCGGGGGCAGGAACGCTCCTTGGTGTACCTCACAGGTAGAACGCGTTCGTTCAGGGTGGTCTATCCTGGTCAGCTTACTTGAAATAGAATCATCAAATTTTTTGGCATTGTGCACATATTGTACGTCGAGTTCCTCAGGAAGATCTTAACGTGTCGTGCTCAAAATGTGACGCGGAGCAACACTGCCACCTGTGGGACACATTTCACTTGCTGTAACCTCCCCGGATGTTTCTGTTACACTAGTGTTTTGTCCTGGAGTACAACCACTCTGTACATATTTGGTGGTTTCCTCTTCCACCACACAGTTTATCAAGATTCATTAGCTGAACAGTTCCTCGAACACACAATTTATCCCCATAGTTGAGTGTTAAAACATGATGATGGTGATTATGATAATGCTCCAGAATCAGGGCTGAGGAACACTGTGCCTCTGCTAGCGGTGGCACGTTGACTTTTTTTAGTTAGTTGCATGACGTCATGCTGAAGGGATTTTGCCTCTTTAGAAACGGAGAAGAATTCTAGCAATTCCACTGAGTCATTGGTTTCTGTATGAAGGAGACTGGAGAAGCTACAGTTCCCTTTATCACCAGCAGAGGGAGTGCAAGAGCTGCTAGGACAAGCTGATCTGACATTCCAGGCTTATTTCTTATTAAACCAGCAGAGCTCACAGTCTGAGAGGTGTATTTTGGTACATTGTATTAATTAAAAATGTGGAAAAAAAATTCCTAATTGTGTAAAAGTATGTGTTTCTTACGATTTTTTTAATACTAAGATCTATCTATTAAGATCTATCATGGAATGAAAGAATTGGCTCTTTTCATCTAAGAATAAAAAGCAAGTTTCCATATTTAGATCATTTTAAAAAACATAAAACATTCTGAGTCTACATAAAACCCCAAAACTTTCAGCCATACTGAGTGCATCAGTGAACAGAACTAAAGAAAGCAAAGTTTCACACACAAGTGACGAGAAGCGATGGGAGACGCGTACCTATCCATGTCCTGATGAACTCCTCTTTTCCAAATTAAACATTCCCACATTACAATATACCATGTGACCAGTCACATGATCCGCAGTGGACAACACCTAAAGGAAACTACCTGATGAAGCTTTTTCAGTCCTCGACCAACAGGGAAAGTACATTCAAATAGACTCAACAAGATAGCTTGGTGAAGAAAAAAAAAAAAGAAAAGAAAATGTGCATGAAATGTGCAGCTAAAGTAATTATGATGCTTTTGTCCTGCATCGTGAAATACTTTGAACAGAAATGAGCCGAGACTAAATGATCTTTATTCCTTAAGCATAAAAACCTGTTAAAACAAATACGGTCTTGTGATATCTAAAATAAAGAATTTCTTATTTATATATAAATATTGAAGTCTTATGTGGCACATTTTAGTTTTTTTTTTTTTTGCTTTTCTGTTTTATTTATTTAGACCTAAGCTATAGAAACTGTGCTTGTGTGATTTTGCAGTGTGTGTGTGTGTGTGTGTGTGTGTGTGATGTGATGTGCAAACATGACTACACAAACAATAAATGCAGCCATCTTTTTTTTTTAAAGCACTTATTAAATTCTACCTATACCTGTCTACGGTGATTGTCTTAAATGTTTTGCAATAGTGTTGGTAACGTTTAAGTTTTTTAGGGAAAAATATATATTTTTATGCATTTCTAAAACAAATGTTATACCATATTAATTGGGTCATCCATCCTCGCTCTGTCCAACATACATACACACATTCATTCCGTTATAAATGCACGCACAAACAAGCATTCGCAAAGGTTTGGTGCTCGTTGGTCTGTGTGCTGTCCTTTAAAAGAAACGTTTAAAGAGAAAGGCCAAAGAATAACAGGTTTCTGATAAGGACAGAGAGAAGCAAGTGTTATGGTTAATTATGTTCCTCCTTTTTGGTAGCACCAAGACCACATCTCACTTTCTTTCTACTCTCTCCACAGAAACACTTGGCACAATGTGTGCTGTTCGCGTACGTCCTGTTCAGCTATAGCACTTAAGCGTCCTCCCTTGTGGTTGGTCTTCATTTGATGATGGCAGACAGCTGATGTCTCGCAGGCAAAACAGAACCTCAAGCATGTACTTGCTCACTGCAGCTCAGGCGTCTAGACGAGGAGGAGGAGGTGGCGGAGAACAAGGAGAAGGGGGGGAAATAGAAATTTAAAAAAGCACTAAACATTCTCATGCTCTTTCTGGCTGACCTGTCGGGAATCTGTCAGAAGTATAGCATGCTCCTATCTCTCTCTTTCTGTCTTTCTGCAGAGTTCTGTGCCAAATGATATGCCGTGATGGGGAGTTGCTCTTGGTGTCAGGGACGGCTCGGTCTGGGTCACTTGTTGAGTGCGATGTTGGCATAGGAGGTGGGGATGTAGCCTTCATCTCCATTGTTCCGTCGCACTCGTGTCCATCCGTCGCCTTTGTCCTCCTCCACCACTGCCAACACCTCGCCCTCCTGCATGGCAATTGTGCCCTCGCTCGAGCCTAGATAGAACAATAAGCAAAAACATACACGTTGGTTAAATGCACCAAAAAAATCAGTACAATAATAATCAGTTTTATTTTTGTCCTGTAAACACATTATTAGATATTATTGATTTGGATATACAAATTAACTTATTTGCATTTTTTTTTTAAAGATTTTGGGCACATGTTCCCCTGAAGCAAAATTCAGGAACTTGCACTTTATATACTCTTGTATAAAACATCTGAACACTAAAAATGGGGGGAAATCAACTTAGTTACATATTGTGATTCATGTATCGCCACACTGACATCCAAACTTGATTTACATTTTTTAAATAATTTTTTAAAATATGTTTTATGCATTTAATGTGGTAATGTTGCAGTTCCTCTAGAATCCTACAGGTGGTGCACTCTAAATTATTCAGACATTGGCACAGTCACAGAATCTGGTGTCCTATTTGCTAAGTTTGTTTAGAACTATAACACAATCTGAAAAAAAAAAAAAAAAAAGAATATCATCAAATGAGAATATTTATAAAATAGAATCACAATACAAATCAAATCATCACCTAGTTATTGTGATAATATCGTATCGGCTGGTCCCTGGTGATTCCTGTGTCTCCTGTGCGCAAGTAAACTGATGTTAAATTGTTTTATTCGTACCTGGGAAATTGTACAGAGCTGTGCACTGCCCAATAGGAGTGGAAATCTCCTCTTCTTCAAAGTCGTCATCAAACTCGGCGTAGATGGCCTGAGAGGCGTCAGGAGTGCTTCCATCCGAATGCGCACCATCGGGACTGAAGGAGGAGAGATGTGGGTTATTGAGTTGAACGGCATTGCTAGAAAGTCAAGCAAACAACATTATGTTCAGTTTAGTGAAAATGATGTGTGTGAAGCTAATAACTGGGATTAATGGATATGCAACAATTTCACAAATTAGAGATTTATGTGGTTCTTTATTCAGGGTAAGGACAAAGCAATCACATCCGACCGGTCTGAGAGCATCTGGACAAAATGTTCTTTTTCCACTAACAAGTCAACTCTAGTGTAGTTCAATTTCAGCGAAAAAAGAGATCTGACTCTGAATCAAGATGACTGCATGAATTGAACCAAACAGGCAGTGTGCTTTGGGTCACATTATTCTTTTTTGATGTGAGCTGAACTGAACCAGGTCAAGGACAGAGCTGTAGCACTGCTGAATGCCATGTCTTTGGATATTTGTGCCGAAGACCACAAGAAGAAAAAGAACCCACAACACTTACAATGTGATTCACAAATGACTAGTCGAAAAGTCGATCCAATACCACTCTCTATCAGAATTGTCCCAGGACAATTATTACACTAATGGAGAAAATCAGTCCTGCATGGAACATCATCCGTTCGGGTGCATTAAAGTATGTTCAACATTCTTGTATTCAGTGTACGCACAAGTGCCGCAAAGCTGTAGTTTATAGTTTTAAATCAAGTTTTGCCCAAGAATGCAGACGTTTGGGGCATACTACAATTGCGCAGTGGCAGCTCAGCAGGTCGTCAAGTCCAAGCTCCACCAAGCAATAACTGTTGAGGACTTGTGGTAAAGCCCTCAACCCTGTCGGCTCCTGAGGCACCGTGTTACGCTGACCCTGCGCTCTGACCCCAGCTTCTGTTGTAGTAGTTCTAACCAATGAATTCCACAGCTAGTGCTGGGCGAGATGACCTCAAATCAATACCAGGAATAATTAAACATTTTACCTAGATTATAATTGAATAAATATGTTAAAGGTTCCGATTATGAGATTCGATGAATTTTAATGAATTACCCTTTCTAGATCACTTGAGCACTTGGAGTTTGAAAAGTCTTTAGGAAATGAAGCAAAAATATAAATTTGACACCAATCTGTACACAGCAAACAGACTAAATACACTGACACCAAAATCTAGTTCCAATGTAAAATGTAAATTGTTTCGTTTCCTCTATAATCCTGCAGGTGGTGCACTCTTAACTATTCACACACTGGCTGGACGCAGAGCATCCTGTATGGTAGCAAATTGTTTTCTAAATTGTTTAGAATTAATTGCTTACCAAATTTAAAACTTACAAAATTGCTATACAAACTGAATCGGCACCTACAGCGATGTTCAAAAGTTAGTACACCTTTTTTAAAATTCTATTGCTTCTCTAAGCCCATTGCTAGTGTCTTTCCCTCTTGGCATTGTGTTAACACACCTTGACGCTCCTGACCAGCAAACTGTCATTTATAGACATCTGCCCACCTGCTGATGATTAATTAATCAAAGGCTAATGATTAGCAGCACCTGGTTGCAACCTACCCTTTTAAATCATGTGGAAGCAGTAAGGGGAGAACTTAGTATTGCCCACGTTTTTTTTTTTTTTTACTTTAGTTTCACTTTGTTAAGTAAATAATGTCAGGTTGAAAGGTTGAAGTTATATGATGTTGTATTGGCCTAATATTGGGACCCGCTATGATCAGATGACTTTGATGTTTTTTTACACATAGAATTAAAAGAGGGGTACGAACTTTTGAACATGACAGTAAGTATATCATGATAATATTGTATTGGTGGTCATGGTGAATCCTGAGGCCTACTAACAGGTGTGAAAGTAATGTAACTGTATTGTAAAGTGATGGTCAGGTTGGTTTTGTGCTGTTGTCGCTGGGCTGTGGATTTAAAATCTTGGAAAGGCGAGATACTTTCTTTATAATAAATGAAAATGATTGATATTTATAAACATTACACGTTTACAGAATTATTTGAATCCAACATGCATTTGGTCATGTTTCTTTCCTTTATTACTAAATTATATTGGATTGTGAATGGTACTTGTAGTCATGCAGCATCAGCCACCCTAACATTATCTCACCAGAGTAATCTAAAGACTGCAAATAACAGAATACTGGAAGCAAAGAAGTGGGAGTTTAATTGGTTCACAGTAGCAAATCTATTTCTATTCCTCATGTTAGGTGTTCCTTGCCAGTCGTTTTTGAAGCATGATTCACCTGAGGTTACTGGCTGCTCTAAAACCGATTCACTGGTTAATATTTAATGGGGTGATTTTTACAGCTGCAAACGAGACCTGGTCCTGTGCATCTTCAAGCTGTTTCTATTTTGGTGCAAAGGTGAACAGCTTTCCCGGCATGCTTGAGCTCAGCCACAGACGGAGAAAAATAAAGATCCCTGGATTAATAATTAATGAAGTAATAATATTAATATAAAGATAGAATCTAGTTGTTTAATTTGATGTTTTTGACATTTAACAATAAGGTATGTCACTTAAAAAAAGATCAGATAATGACTGTATTACACTGCCTGTTTTAGAGTTGCACACTTCAAGATTTCATTGACTGCCTTCAGCACATTATGTGCAAAAATTATTCCCCATGCTTACATAACCATGTCTGTTTCATCAGGGAAGAAAACCTCCATATGGAGGGTGTGATAACCTGGACATTCAGTACATTCAGGTCGTCAGCTGACTTTATTTTATTACCACATAACGTTGCTGAGCTTCGATCTGACCAACTGAAGCAACCGCAGACCATAACACTGTCTCCAGAGGCTTGTACAGTGGGCGCTATGCATGATGGGTGCCTCGTGTCATGCGCTTCCCTTCTTACTCTGACACGCCCAACGCTCTGGAACAGGGTCAACCTGAAATAGGACTACATGACTTTTTCCATTGCTCCAAAGTCCAATCTTTATGCTCGGAGCAAATTCAAGTGTTGGTTTCGTGATTTAGTCCCAGAGTTAGCTGTTTAGTACCAATCCTGTGCATTCTCAAGTACTCTCACTTGAACTATTAAACATAGCTGTGATTTCTACTGCCAGTTTAATTTTTTTATTTATTTATTTTATCATGCATCTTTATTAATCATTTGAATAATTGTTATTCATGATTTTTTCTGACCACATTTCTTCCACGAAGTTGAAGATTCAGCTTTACAGGTTTTAATAATGTGTTCGACGGCTCTTAACCCAATTCTGGTAATTTCAAATATCTTTAATTGTTTTTGGGTGGTTGATGCAGGCCAATAATTTGACCCTGCTGAAGTGGTGACTTTGTTTTGGCCAGGCAGTGTATTAATGAGCTTTTAAATGCACTCTGTGTATCCATGGTTTACAATCCTGCCCAGTTGAACCCCAACAATTATAAAAAAATAAAATAAAATAAACAGTATTTGACTTTTTTTTTATTGCAGCATGTCTGGTTCATTTTTTTTTTCTTTCTTCTTTTTTCCCCACATTACATGGACTTCAGCCAACCTCGGCATACTGATACATCTTTGTTCTAAACCAAATGTGGGTTGAAGATAAGGTTATCTTAAGTGTGTGTGCGTGTGTTCTCTGGAACTTGCTTGGCGATAACACTGACCTGTATGCATTGTGGCCACCATTGTTGTTTAGGGAGTGAGTAGAGTAACGAAGAGTGGCGTCTCCTCGTCCCCCGGCTCCTGCAAGCCATGACTACAATACAGAAAGACAACAGTGAAAAGGCTGAGTGTGTCTATGTGTATGTGTGTGTGTCACTGTGTGAACGTGTAAAGGCACAAAGTTATCAGATGAGGTCCTCCAGCACCTCGTATTTGTTAAGTTCCCCTCTGAGCTTTTCGATGTTGTGCGTTGTCTGGGTGATTTGCGGTGCCAGGCTAGCAGGATCGCCCATCTGGGGATTTTTCTCATAAACGTCTTTCATCTTCCCCAGAGCCTCGCTGCAGAGATATCATCAGGGACAAGGCAATATAATACAAAATACATACAGACAAAAATAGAGAGACACACATGCGATTAGGGACATATCTCACTTCAGACTTTTACACCACTGAGACTCTGAGGTTTATAAATACACTCCAGACCCTGATAAACCTGGGACGGGAGGGGTCGACTTGACTCGCTGCGACTAGTCGTCATAGCAATGGTTGCCGGGGAGACAGGGTGCCACACTGCTCACCTTTGGTCTAGTTCCTTCTGCAGCTCCTTGCTGATGTCATCGATCTTCTGTTGCAGCCGCTTCCTCCTCTGCTCCGGGGGAAGATGACCAAAATCCTCCGTGGCAGCCGGCTGAGGAGATTGAGAGGAGATAGTGTCACTCGTGCGGAGAAAAAGAGAAAAGAAAACCTCACACACACACACACACACACACACACACACACACAAGACACACACATACCCAAACACACAGACCAATCACACAAGCTTAAATGAGACCTGACAGCAGAGTAAACCTCCTAATGAGCAAATTTACCCTTCTGTTTAAGAGTACAGAAGCAGAAAACAGTTTACCACCAAGGGAACTCGCTGCCTTCAATTATCTAAATAAACAGTAATCAACAGTAACATCAAATTCTTAATTACGTTACGCTTGTCCCAACATGCATCTGCTTTTAAAAGACAATACGGAGTGACGACGATGACGCAGATTTATCCAGAGCGCTTAACAGAATCTGCCTTTGGTGCGAATGTTTAAACGAGAGCAAATCACCCTTTCCTGTTTATCCTAAATGCAGCCTGGCATTTATTCTAAAATATACCCATTTCACTCACCAAACTGTAATGAGCATGATGACAGTTAAGCACCACAGGTCCATTTGGGATAAAAATACTTTTCCTGTTGGATTTTTCAGTTGAGTTGCAAACATTTGCATCAATCAAGGGAGAACAAAATGAAAAGGATACCTCTAATTTATTTCAATAATTTCAAACTTACATTTTCAGGTTCATTTCTGTTCAAAAGTTCTGACTCCAAACCCCCCCCCCCCCCCCACCCCCACACACACACACC
>JAQMYG010000023.1:30421827-30436059 GCA_030014215.1 Clariallabes teugelsi | reverse complement strand
TGTATAATGAGATAAATGTAAGTCGCTCTGGATAAGAGCGTCTGCCAAATGCCTAAATGTAAATGTAAATGTAAACAACAATCTAACTTGATCCATGAACCAGTGAGAAACAGGTGCAGATGATAACGGATGATGAGTATACTAGTGATGCTGAATGTTGAGTGGTTGGAACAGACGAGAGGGGAAATGAGGTTGATACGGAGGTTGTTACATAAACAACCAGTTTTTAAATTGCATCTTTAGGGACTTTGCAGGCTGTCACGGGAAAACATTTGAAGAATTTTTCAAGAATTTTTTTTACATAGTATCGTACCTAACAAAAACTATAACAAATGGGATTTTCAGAGATGATTCAAGAGTTGGGCTCGATGATGGTGACTATACTGGGTGGTACCTAGAGTAACTAGAGGAAGAGTTACACTACCAACATGTGAAATTTGAGCGATCTGTGTGTCAGTAAATGTAAAAAGGCTATCCCCACTTTTGCATTATTTTTGCTACATAATCATGCAGGCGGAGCTCCTGTGAGAGCTGCTGTAATTAATCGACACTGAACTAATCGGATTACACAATGTAACCGTGCTATGGAATAAGTGGTGTCATAACAGGGTGGTAGCGTCGAGTATAACGATAAAGGATGGGCTTTCAATATAGATAATTACAGAACATCAATATCAAACTCATATGACCTTTTGTCTTTTGACTATTTAAAAAAAAATAAAAAATTAAAAAAAAAAAACAAATTGGCTGGTTTCTTCCCTAAATTGTATGCAAACTATTTGCACTCAACTGTATTGAGCTTCCTTCCTTATGAATAAATAACTTCCTCATATAATGAGTGTTTGTTTTATGTTACCTTTAGTATGGTCCTTTTCATACACGCTGTGCCAAAACAAATTTTCACCCAAGCACACCAAGTGATAAAGGTTATCTCTCGTCCGGGTGATAATTAAACCGAGGCGGCAGAGATCAACATGCAAAAAACCTTAATACCAGCATCTCCTATTTTACACCAGTGTTAGTCCAAAGTCAAAACAGCATCGCTTTAAAAGTCTTTCCAAAAGAGTGATCATTTTACAGTGCACCATCAGTCAGAACCATTAAACCAACCGGGAGTTCCCAATGAACTTTTTGGACAGACTATGACGATGCACTATAAATAAACCATATGTCTGAAAAAGTTCCAGTGTCTGCCCCACTTCATGGCCACCTATGCAACATTTTTACCAACAGTTTTTAGGAGTGACTGAAGCAACCCAGCTACTAATAATAATTAACCACATCATGTGCATGAGGCATCGGTGACCATGTGGAAAATCTGTTTAACTTGCCCCTTTATTTGTTTAAATAAACACAGCAAAGAGGATGTAAATTATATAACACCCCCACACCACACCTCATCGCCCTGATGTTTATTACCGTAATCCTTTCCAGGGTATATTTCTAAGAAGAAAAAAGAGAGAGACACACACAACAAAAGACAGGCAGTATGTCCGTCAGCAAATTCACACAAAAGTTTTCTAGACATGTCTTGTCACACTCACGAGACGATTGGGAAATCCTAACAAGGCATAAAGTAAATGTGCACACGACTCGCTGCACATGATCATCACTCAGGCTAATAAACGTACTGAGACTCCTGAGCTCCGTCCGTTCTCACTCACCGTTCTGCGCAGGGTCCGGAAGGACGAAATTCGTGGCTTGACTGTTTTATTGATCTCCTTCAAACAGTAGGACAGGGGATCCCGGGCAAACTTGGGAGAGCGGGGTCCGTTAGCGGGTGAGGGGGCAGGGCGTGGGGAGAAGGGTGTGAGTGGGGAGGAGGAAGGCTGGGAAAGGGCACGGCGGGGTGAGGTGGATGGGGCCCAACACCAGGAAAGCAACCCACGGAAAAGCAGGGACATGATGGCAGGAGGTGGTGAGGAGAGAGAGAGGGAGACAAACACACATGACAAGGGGAGAAGAGAGACACCGTCAAACACCATAAGCAACATCACAGAGCGAGGAACAAGAGGCAGAATAAAAGCAACCCGCAACAAACTATTAAAATAAACCCCAAAACCACCCCTAAAGCCCCACAGCTCTACAATAAAGCCCACGCTCAAGCCCCACCCTAAAGCCCCTCAGCTCCACGCTCAAGCCCCACCCTAAAGCCCCTCAGCTCCACACTCAAGCCCCACCCTAAAGCCCCTCAGCTCCACGCTCAAGCCCCACCCTAGAGCCCCTCAGCTCCACACTCAAGCCCCACCCTAAAGCCCCTCAGCTCCACATTGAAGCCCCACACTGAAGCCCCTAAAGCTCAACACTACCGCCCCACACTAAAGACCTGCAGCTTGACACTATCCCTACGCTCAAGCCCCGAGGGGCCTACGCTCAAGCCCAACAGCCCATTACTAAAGTCTAGCAGCCCATTAGTCCAACACTAAAGTAAAAGCCCCAGTTCCAGAGCCCAACAATGCAGCATCAGCAGGAAAGAACAAAGTGTGGCTTCACTGACTGGCCCTCACTGTTCTCTAAACCATGGAGGACAGGCAGTGGATAACACAAAACAGCTGTTATTTAGTGTTTCCTTATCTGCTCAATCGATACTTCATTATATTTTATAAAAAAAGATTTACAGTGTATATTCATCAATGGCAACCTACAGACAGTACTTGGCTTCTGATATCAGGCCATTACTTGACAAACTGTATGAAATTTTACAGGTCTTACACTGATGTTCATAAGGACTGTTAGCGATCACTCACTGAATGATTAATGTCTGCCCTCACAGGGTGTTAATATAAAACCATAAAAGGTTGTTCATTTGTTCCACAAGAATAATGTGACCAGGCAGCAAAATATTTTTAACAGGGATTGAAGAGATAGGGAAGTGTAATGTAAACTGTGGTAACATTTACAGAAACATGGGTCTGTCTGCAGGTTTTAGATGATGTACACACACATATATACAGATAGTCCCTTAATACTATGTTAAGCTTTAGAATACCTTTAACAATCTTGGATTATGTTATATTAGCTAAATTCAGGGTTTAGTTCTATGAGGGTTGAAGTAGCAGAGCCACACTTTGCCCATTAACCGCTTGTAATAACCACATGGATATAACGTGCAACATCGCAATGGAATGACCAACAGCAAAACAAATGCATCCCAGCCAGAAACAGGCCAAAACCTTCATCTGGTATTTAATAAAGGACCAGCGTTATTGTGCCTCTGACTCTCATGGCGATCTCCTCGTGCAGATTGCATAGATGCTTCATCTAAGAACGTTTTCACACTTTTGTTTTGGTGAGGTGTAAAAACTGTTTTTATCGCAAGTGTCCAGAGATCTGTATCAGGTCAGATGGAGACCATTTGATACACATGTTGCATGACAACTCGAGTATTAGGGCCGATCTGAAAACCTTCTTACGGTCTAGAGTGCCTTATTTGCAGATATTACTCCTTGATGCGTCTGAAACAACCGCCTGCGTTTGGTCACTTGCATGTTGGTAGCAAAGAAAAATTATAAATGGCAAACTACTAAGGGTGTTCAAGTCTTTTGATGATTGTTGTGCAGAATAACAGAGCAGTTGGGAAAGTAAAAACTCCCTTTGTTTTTCTATATAATCCCCTGCTACACTTATCCCAGCGTTGCACGTAGCAATGGCTTGAAGTGAGGTCAGGACTGCATGGGGGATGTGGCAATAACCCCCAGCTGAGTTTTTGTAACCAGTTTTCAAGGATCAGGCGTTAGACTGAATGTTCATGAGAACGACTGGAGTCTGTTCCGAGCCACCTCAGCTCAAGGACATTGGTCTTCTATAAAACGCTCGTACCATTGAAATCTTTGGATCATCATCATAGAGTGCTAGAGCTTTTCTGTAACTGTCGGTTTTATACTTTCAGTCACAAGAAAGCTCCAGCTTGACTTGAACAGTCAAACTCCCCTAGGAGTACACTGCATACCATTCTATAAACCTGCATACATAAACGTGTCACAAGGAAAAAATAAATAAATAAATAAATAAATAAAAAATGAAAACTTTCTATTATAAGCCCTTCACAAAAACAAGCCCAGATTCTGTCCTTGGTGTGGACTTAAGTATTCAGGCCAAGTGTGAAAACGCCCTAAGAGTATATCTGGATAAACCAAGTGATAAATATAATCTTCTAAAAGCAGCTCCTGCAGACCTGTGAGAGGAGACACAGTCCAGGGAAGCCTTTACCACTCTGATAAACCCTGCTCTGGTGTATAGAAGTTTTTTTTTTATGGTGCTTTTGAGGCTCAGCTATGTTACTGATAAGATCTTAAGTAGCTACATGGGACAGAGGCGCATGCTGACAGAGCAAGCAGAAACAGACAGGGGGTAGAACAGCCATCATGTGCATGCGGGTGAGGGCAAAAAGGGGAAAGTAGAGAAAGAAGTCAAGCCATGTCGGAGAATGCTCAGCGATTGTACACTGAACAAGATCAAACGGTACTCATTCACAAAACGCATCTGTACTGGAACGAGCAAGGAGCAGAAGGTCCCCCGATACTGATGTTCTGGTTCTGTTCTGGAGACAGACAGCAGTGTGCTGACAAACGCCTGCCTGACTGTCTGCCTTCCTGCCTTGTCATGTGACTGCTGAAAGATGAATGTGTTCCCTGTTTCAGATTCATTCTCATGGGATTTCTTACTCACGGTAACCAAGTTAGCCAGATGCCACTGCCGCTATCTTTCCTGATTCATGACATTTCAGAAAGGTATGCTGGGAGTTGCTTTAAGCATCACTCAAGCAACTCCTGTCAAGGGCGAAACAAATGAGTTCGCAGCCAGAGAAGGCCATGCAAAAGAAGGGTGCTGGCTAAGAATGTGTGTGTGCCTGGGCAAATGTGTTTGTTTTAAAGAAATGCAAGAGGGAGGGGGAGTTCAAGGTTATGCAAAGTTGCTGGAGACCATCCCTCCTGAACTGGACGGCTCAATTTATAAACTGTACTTCTGTTTTCACGCCACACAATCTTTATCTGTTTTATTTAACAAAATGAATACGTCATTTCCCTGTAAGAATTGCTGATTTCATATTTATGCATAGGGTGACAATGACTACATTACACACTAATATAGTTTTTAAGAACATATTTAAGGTATTAAAAATACCTTTTTTTTTCTTCTTTTTTTTTTTTTAACAGAAACACACATCAAGTGTATAGGTAAGAGCATATTTAGAGTGATGTTGGAAAAAGCATTAGGAGCAATGTCATGCAGATGTGCACAGGCATGACAGGAAATGAAGCTGGTTAGATATGTACTGGCTACATATAGAAATTATGTTAGCTTCGGTTTAAATATCTTAATACTCTTAATAGCGAAGAATTTTATAAGCTTAGGGTATAAAATATATATACGGTCAAGTCCATAAATATTGAAGAAAAAAAAGAATATTTTTGCCACTTGGCCTCCTCTGTAAACCACATTGAATTTGACAAAAGTGTGGCATTAAACATTCAGGAATTCTAGCAAATTTCATACACACACATACATTTTGGGTGTCTCATAAATAATGGAACAAACTAACATAATTGCAAACATGAGGACTGCCTTTAATACTCGGATGAAACCCCTTTGCAGTCAAAAAATTGCCCGATTTGGCCAGTGAAGAACATCCAATTTCTTTGCCTTCCTATTTGATGGTCATTATCCATCTGCAATTTGAAGCGGCATCCTATCAGTTTTGCACCATTTGGCTGGATCTAAGTGGAGATTATAGTCCTGAACACTAAAAATCCATCCTGATACTTTGCTACCCATCAGCAGTCGGGTCATCAATAAATACCAGTGACCTGGTTCCATTGGCAACAATACAGGCTTATGCCATAGCACTGCCTGCACAATGTTTGACAGATGATGTGGGATACTTTGGATCATGAGCTTCTACTCTTGTTTGGCATCAGTCCATAGAATCTGGCAAAGTCTAATCTGGCCTTTCAGCTGTTGAGCATTACCAGTGATTTGCACTTCGCTATCAAGAATCTGTATTTACTCCAGACAGACGCTGACAAAAGCCATCTCTTAAGTGTAGACTTTGACAATGACACGCCTACTATTTCAAGAGTGCTTGGCTAGATGTTATGAAAGGGTTCTTCACCATGTACAATGAATTCTGCAGACTTTCATGGTCTTCCAGATGTTTTGCTGCTGCTCAGCTTGCCAGCTAATTCCTTCTTTTTAAGAATGTTAAAGCTGTTGTATTGGCCACTTGCAATGTTTTTTCACCCTCCCTAATAAGTTTAATTTAGTTTTTAAAGCATAATGATGTCCAAAGAGGTGTCTAGGCACGTGAGGGTAGACCTCATGTTGAGATTGAGTGAACAAATACCAAATGCAACACTCAGAACCATCTCCAGGCCTTTTATCTGCTTGATTACTCATACAGTAATGAGGGAACAGGTGACACCTGGCCACGCAATTAATTATTAATTATGTGTCCCATTATTTCTGAGCCCTCAAAAATTAGGTGTGTGTATGAAAAAGGCTGTAATTCCTGAATGGTTAATGCTGCACTTTTGCCAAACCCCTTCAATTAAACCTAATACTTATTTAACTCATACTGTACAGGAAATATTAAAAGTTTTTTTTTTGTTGTTTTCGTTTGTTTGATTGCTTTTTTAATACTTTTTCAGGATGCAGTTTTTAGGCTACATTCACATTACAAGCCACGTTCTTTAATAGTGGTTTTAAGGAACAAAGCCGCACCCCTCGGTTACGCTGTTTTAGAAGATGTTTTTGTTAACACTGCTATGAAATCCCTGTTCTGCTGGTTATGACTGATGACATCACTTATGACCACCGTGTGGAGAAAAAAAACAATGATTCCCAATGATTGCCCATTCTCATTCATGATGTCTCATGACCATCAGGTATCAGATTTACAGGCGATCTAGGACGAATGATACAGAAAGATCCAGATGTGAAGAAACTAAATTGCAGGTTCAGACAGCCCAAACTGTGTCACATTAGGGTAAAAGAATTCATTTGAGTCACTTCAGGCTGGTAATGTGAATATAGCCTTTGCTCTGGTGATCCAACTCCTGACAGCGATTGCAGAGGTTGTTTTCAAGGGCAAATAAATTAAATGAAGGAAAAAGTTATTTAAAAAACATAACTGATCACCTACATAAGGCATGTTTGGTATTGAAAGCTTGAGTTTTCTTTATAGAGATTTCATAGCTCTAGTGATGAGGATTTTAAAAAATATATATTATTATTATTATTATTATTATTATTATTATTAAGCAAAACAAGACTTTGCAAATTGATGTTTAGGCTGAAAAGTAAAGTTTTTTTTTTGTACCATGGTACAATGTTTTATACCATCATTTAAGACTTTAATTCATAATCTGTGTTATTCAGTGGTTAGCATTATTAAATAATCTTATCCTTTACTTGGGCTAGTTAAAACAAGTAGTAATATCTAATAAAAATAGCCATAATAATAATAATAACAACAACAATAATAATAATAATGGTAATAACAATAATAAAATCATCTCTCATTGGGTAAACTATTAGGCAGGTGAGGGTGTTCCTACCTTGCTCTTCTTGCTGAACAGCCCAAAAGATTTGCTCTTTTTTTTGCCCAGCATTTCCATCGGGCCTTTGGGTGTGCCCAGGCTGCTGTCAGATGAGGCCCGGTTGATGCCCTGGCTGTAGTCCTCAAACTCCAGATCACCAGGACGCTCGAAACCTGATTTGTGCTGCTCTATGAGAACCAAAGAGTCCTGGAATCACAGAGATATTTTACTAGAGATATCAGATAGGAAGACTAAAAACAACAGATGTCATCACAAAGCTAATTAAAGGCATAAGAAAATGTTTTTTAACCAGCAAATAATTGAATCTGGAAGTCTTTGAAAGATAAGGAGAGACTCGGGCCTGCTAGCACATTTATAGCAGCCCTATCCCAGTATATCACTATGCCTTTATAAGTCCAGTGTTTCCATTAGAGAACTCGTATGTGCTAGTTAAGGGTAGCTAGCAATATTGAGCAAGAGCAGATAAGGCTCTGGGTGAATCATCAGACCTTGTAAGCCAAGCTGCCACTTTTTGGGCACTTAACCCACTCGGTAGTCCAGAAGTGCTGAAACATGCTTTTCATCTTAATTAAATAACCAGTTGGAATAATGTGTGTGTTGTGTCATGTGAGTCCAGAGTGACTTATATTTATCTCACTATATATCTGAGCAGTTGAGGATTAAGAGCGTTGTTGATTAAGGGTGCTGGGTTTTGAGCCCGTGACCTCTCATGGGTGGGAATTTGGGAGTGTTCATGTTTACTAAGAAAATTCCATAACATGAGAAGTGTTTTCTCTTAATTCGCATTTTGAAACTAGAGATATAAAAAGACGAGTAGAGTGAAAAAAACAACAGGGGAAAAGCCTAAAAGTCAATGATGAAGAAGAAGAACTCAAATAAATGACCCACAGTACAGGACATGGTCGGCAAGTGTAGTGAAAAAAAAGAAGGAAAGAATTTGTTTATATGTCACATGCTGTGTAATGGGACGTGTAGAGCAAAAATGAAAACCATTCGTAGTCTGCAAGTTAGAATCGTTGAGGATTAGAGGTAAAGTTGCTGATAACACTATGCGACCTTATCTTAGATCTGTTTTGATTTGGGAGAACTGTTCTTCCTTAACGGTTATGTTACACGGCAGATGAGGGGAAGCAGAAGCCACTGTAGCTTTTTCGAGTAACACAGGTATCTGGAAAATGTAAAAGAAGATCCTGAATGCAAGAGGCTTACATTCTTTTCATTAACATTGGTGCCAGATCTGGTGATGCCCTCCAGGCACTTCCCGATGATGGGCATGACTTGTCTTTCCGTGTCTGCAAACAGGACGTAGGTTTGTGATAGCTTCCGTACACGCCTCTCATCCATGTCCTGCAGCTTCTACGAACAAAACACACACAATCAAATGTCAGAAAAGGTTATATGGGAATTGGCAGGTTTACAAAACCATAGATACTTGATATTGTGTGTGCAGTTGGTGACATGGTCACTCACGGAAAAAATAAAGACCTGAATTGTTACGTTAGATATCGCTTACATTAAATATCTGTGGCATGTCTGTGAAGTAGAACTGATTCTGTTCCTTGTTGTATTTCTGCAGCTGCGCAGCATAGTCATTCTTACACTCTTCTGCGATGTGTGCACGCATATGAGCCTGTTGTTTAGCCTACACACACACACACAAAAACAGTCTGGTTAGTGTAACAGATGTGATCAGACCTGCTTCGTAAAATGTACTGCTGTTAAAATAAATAAATAAATAAATAAATAAATAATTTCCCATCTTATACACCAGTTCTGTTTATTTTCGAATAGGAGTAATTGGGGAAGAAAATATGGAGGTATTGTTGATTTACATACTAATGGTGCGATGACCAGACAGGTCGAGCTGGTTTTAATTTTAGGCAAATTGCAAACAGCAGCTGTGCGGAACTAACCAATCAGATCTGTATTGGGAAGCTGCAGTAGACTGTGCAGAAAACGCACCAACTAGGACGGTAACCCACTTTCTGAAGGTCTCAAAGTTCCAGCTTGCCGAAGGGAAGCAGCCCTGGAGTTGTACTTATACATTACAGGAGCTGGTACTACACAGAGACTTCCGAGAGGGTTTATCAGTAAAATGCAAAAATTTCATTAAGCATGTTTACGCGTATAGTACAAGCATTCAAGATCACATCCAGCCGCATCCCCGCATAAAACACACCTGATGCAATTAATCATGGTCTTGAGGAACATCTGAACAGGGGGTGTGTATAACTAAATTCTGCAGGACGGTAAATCTCTAAGAACGGGGTTGGGCACCAGACTCAAGATGATAATTAAAACAGTTATAATGGTATGGCAGATAAGTAACAAAACTTAGGAATGAGGTTGGGTAACTGTGACATAATGCGAACAATATATACACATTAAAGGGAGCCAGAATGTTCTTCACAAAATGTACAGCTGTAATGAAATACCTTCTCCACATCTGCTTTTGTAGCATTGATGTCCTGATCTGTTTTTTCTGCATACTGCGCCGCCTTTTCTGCCTCCTTCCACTCCCTCTCGAAGCGCTTTTTACTCTGGCATTCGCGCGCACGCACACACACACACACACACACACACACACACACACACACAAGCAATTTACAAAAGCAATGACCCACCTGACCAAACAGTATGAAAAACAGATAAACAACCTCCTCTCTCTCACTCATTCAGCAGAGCCTCTCTTTATCTGACTTACACACACAGGCCTCACGTGAGCAAGGCATAAACACAACGATACAAAAGCATGTGTAAACAAATGTGTACTTTCTGCACAGGCAGTCATTTGCAAATCATAGCAGGCAAAGCAGGCAGCCAGGCTCACACACCTGCAGTTTTGCCACTCAGCCATAACATTAAAACTAGTGCAGCAAGATTAAATGATGATAAAAAAAATATAAAAAAAAAACATTATGATTTTTAACAAATATTGCGATTGCAACTTAAAATGAAATATTTAACTATTAAATGCACTATTTTGTATTCAAACATATTTATCAAGCAGACAATAATTCAACAAATTAGGGATGTTTGTGAATATTAATTTAGCTATTCAAATTAATAAAAAATATATATATACAAATGCTTAAATCGTCAAAGTCTACATAAATTCCTGACTATGGAATGAGTAAATACTTGCACAGGTGTGTATCACAATTTCAGCTGATTAACTGTGCAGCACTAATTAAAGCCACCTGCCTAATATTGTGTAGGTCCCCATGTGTTGCCCAAACAGCACTGACTCGTCCACGCATGGACTCCACAAGTCCTCTGAAGGTGTGCTGTGATATCTGGCACCAAGACGTTAACAGCAGATTTCCAAGTTGCGAAATGGGGCGTCCATGGGTTGGACATGTTTGATGTATCTATCGATATTTCTATAGCATTAACCATTTTGGTCGTTCGTGCTTCAGTAACTTTTCTGTGGGATTAAACCAGATGGGCTAGACTTTACTATTTACACACATCAACAAGCCTTTGACTTACATGACCCTGTCACCAGTTCACTGCTTGTCCTTCCTTGCATGACTTGTTCTAGGTACAAACCCACATCATATCACAGACACTGCATAAGACCTGCTGTTTTGGAGTTTCTGTGTGCAGTTTCTTTAGTCATCACAATTTAACTCCTGTCAAAATCAGTCAGCTTTTTACACTCACCAATGTCCTTCTTCCAACTCATCAACTGACACTTCATTGCTGCCTAATGCATATATCCCGCCCCTTGACAGATGCCCTTGTAGTGAGATAAACAACGGCACTTCACCTGTTTGTGGTTTTAATGTTGTGGCTGAACGTTGCATAAAGACATTCAAACTTACATAGTCGAGCTGCTTGAAGGTGTTCTCCAGTGTCTGCTGAGCCTTCTTGGCTTCTAACAAATGCTGAAAAATGTAACAGAAGGAAAAAGTGTTAGAACACAGAGGCTGAAGTGTCTCTCTAGATTTTACTCAGATTTGGCAACAAAACCAACACAAACCCACAAGGACTAAAAGGAGCTGAGATTAATTATGGCTGTTGGTATGAAAGCTGTCAGACCTACTTTCCCTACAGAAGTTATTATATCTCTGTATCCAGAGGCAACAAGAATCAAGTTAAATAATGTTTAAAACCCTTTTTTGACATCTTTTGTCATGCATGATATTATTGGTAACTATCTAAAGTGTTCAAGTCAAAACCGGACTTCAGGTTGTTCATAATAACAATACAATTACTGTATGAGAATAAAGACTTTTTCCCCCTCATTTGTTTATATAATCCCCTGCTACACTAATACCAGCATTTCACTGGTGCTTGGATACCATCGACATTTTCTCAGTACGCCAAAGCCATGATCTGACCTCCTGCTTCATTTCTGGAACACTGGCCTCCCAGGAACTCCGTTAATGACCTAAACATGTGGAAATGGCTTGGAGCGAGGTCAGGACTGTACAGGGGGATAAAGCAATAAATCCCAGCCAAGTTCCTGTATTCCGCAAGTGGTGTTAGCGAATGATTGTGTGTACAGTTCTTACAGACCATTTAGGCAGTGGTCTCTTTCTCAAGTGGCCGAGAAGTTACTTGTCAATCTTTAAGGATCAAGCGTTCCACTCTCTGAATGGATCCTTGCTCAGGATCCCGGTTTTACTCGAACACTCCTCGTATAATATTATTGGTGGTATACTTTTGTTTTTATTTTCAAGTCTATATGCACTAATTTCATCAAGTAAAAAACAAACAAAAGGTTATTTGAGATATCTTCCTGTGGCTGATAGGATAATGAATTAGTGACTATCCCTGAAGTACTGTGGTCAGCATATATAATAACCATGAAGTCATTCAAACTGTGTACATTAAAGCACAGAAGAGTGAAATTGAAATTTTGTTGTGAGGATGTCTTGAGCAGTAAACTTATTTCCCTGTTTGTGCCAAGTGACTGATTATATCAATCGTTTCAAAGGAATCCGACAGTACTAATTGATTGAACATATATCCAGGGGACAGAAATCTGTTGCAAACAGGTTCATGTGAAACTTCTAACTATGACAATCATTCATGATTCACGATCCGAAATCACTGCTGATTTTATTTTAAGCATGGCCTATTTATCTCTCTCCCTCACCGCCTTGCGCTCCTGTTTGAGCTCCTGCAGGTATTTAGTGAGCTCGATGCAGATGTTCAACATCATGTTCTCAGCGATCAGCTCCCTCTGCCCTGCGTAGTCATTCATCTCGTTAAGAATGTCCAGGAAAGACTGGTGGCTTGAAAACCTAAAAGAAAAAAACGAGTCAAAGATAAATGACTTTGGTGCCAAATTTCATCTCGAGCCTCAAAGTCACCACTCTTTTTCATCTGCGACTTCGTTTATGTTTCCCAGAGAAGAGCTATTGAGAGCGCTGCGCTTCATCGTTAACATGAGGGACAAACTCATTCAGACCCTGCAGGTCCTCCTGCTCACTCACTCAAAGCAGAAAATGAACCCCTATGCCCCAAACCGGTTATTACGGCCAAGGACTTCAATTTATTAAGGCCGAATGTTTGGGTCGTATTTTTTATTACCTGCATTCCTGCTCCTCCTTGCTGCCTCGTTTAGGGCTGTACTTCTTTGTTAGATTCCTGTAAAGATAATGAGCAACATCATTATGACGGATGGAAATGGATAAACTTCATTTCCAGCTAAAAAAAAGAAACACAGATATTAATAATACAGTAATGAGACTGCAGTTTTGGCACCACATGAATAGATTAATTACCTGATGTTTATTTTCATAGCAAAGCTGCTGAACCTGTTCTTCGCGCTAGCTTGAGCTTGCTTTGATTTCATTTACCGGACGATTAGTTTCCAGTAATTTGACTGCTCTCTCAAAATTACAGTCAAAATAAAAATGTTTCAGTGCATTGCATCAGCTGCGAGTAATGAAAAAGGCAAACTGATTTCATCACAACACAAAAGAATCAACATTAATTTCTTGATTGTGTCAGTTTATACACTCTTAAAACACACACACTGAATTTCTAGGCTTGTAAAGAAGGGTTAAAAACACAAACTATTCATTCAGTGATGTCCAAATCTCCTTTATTAAACTAGACTCCACTGCACTGCGCTGATTAGTTGCCCAGGGATTCTTAACCTTGCACGTTGTTTGCTTTTAAAGCACTTTGACTCTAACAAAGCACCTACGATTCGATTCTGACTCATTCAATAACTGGCCAAAAAAAAAGTTGCAATTCCAGAAAGGTTGTTATTGGCCTGAATTTCACATGAATGGAATTGGGTTAAAAAAGAAAAAAGTCCAACACATCATTAAAACATGAAGTGCTGAACCATCAACTTCGTAAAAGAAATGACAAATGAGCAAGATCAGAGTTCCCCTTAAACACTTGGTGAAGTTGCATCCTAAAAAAAGTTAACAGCGGAAATTAGAGCTATGTTTAATAATGAAAGTAAGAGCATTTCCACACATGATGAGTAGTCACATGATTGAGACTAAACAGCTGTGTGTTTTGTGAACTAATCAGAAAAAAAGCCTTCAGTTTGTGATGAGTGTAAATTGACCCTGATCCAGAGTGATGTGTGCGGAGGTATGAAGGGAAGTGCATGAAGCGATGCACCCATCATGCATTGTGGCCACTGTACAAGCCTCTGGAGGCAGCGTTATGATCTCGGGTTGCTTTAGTTGGTCAGGTC
>JAQMYG010000023.1:30407641-30417649 GCA_030014215.1 Clariallabes teugelsi | reverse complement strand
ATTTGGTTTACAAGTGTTTTGGAATACGAGCCCGCTTCCGGAACGAATTATGCTCGTAATCCGAGGTTCCACTGTACGTCAGAAACACTGACATGCAGGAGAGATATGCAAGATTCTTATCAAGATAACATTGTTTACTTCACGGGGGGAAATATGAGTTACCCGGTGTGCGTGTGCGTGTGTGTGTGTGTGTGCGCGCGCATTCACGTGTTGGTCCTCTGAGACCCCTGTGGGTAAAGGATAACGTCTGCGTGTCTGTGAGGCTTTAAAATAATGAGTTTAACAGACCTGTAAACAGGGATTGTGCTTGAAAGCAGAAACTGTCAGTGTGTGTCATGTTTCTGCTTAACTGTGGAGAAATAATAAACATACTATACACCACACACACACACACACACACACACACACACACACACAGCAAAAGCTGCACAGAGCTAACAAAATGCTGTTCTTGTGTTTGTGACATGGTTGCGCCGGTACTACCAGTGTAGTGCGAAATCCAGTACAGCGGTTGATCAGAGGTAGACTGTTGATTCAGTTCGACTCTTGTGCCTGGTGTTTCTCAGTTTGATTCAATTCATCTGCACTACAGTTTATTGTCTGTTTTTTTCTTCAAGCAGCTCCATTTAAAATTTATTTTTTCTTTTTTACAGGTTTTGAAGTATTAAACTACTAAGGAAAAAAACATGAGGGTGAGTCAAAAATCATCTGCACTGTATTATACTGAGGTTGCACATGCCATTTACTTTATACAGATTATGTATTAATTTTTACATTTTAAAATATTTCTACTTTATTGTATTATAACAAATTAGTATATAGTGTAGATTTTATATTTTACAATATTTTTTATTGGCATTTTGCCTCTTTTGTATTTGACTGCGCATCATATTGTGTATGGTTGTGTACGGTATGAGACGAATAAAAAATTTGTCCTATGCACTATGCTATGTCAGCGCTTTTCATTCAAGGCTACCGTTTCTCTCTAGCTGTGAATGTGTGAATGTGTTACATCAGTTAATTCGTAACTTCGGTGCGAGTAAAAATGGATGACCCGCTTGTGATTTGCACAAAAGAAAAGCAGCATGCGGTTATTCTGGGGTTATTTTTCCGCTCTCTGAGGGTGAACCTGGTGCCAAAACATTTGGATATCTGCAAATATAATTTGGACTGATACTTTTAGGAAGGTAAACATTTTTTTTTAAAGAGAATCATTACTGATGAGACATGGATTCATCACTACGAGCCTGAGATTATGAAACGGAAACTTCCTCATTTGCTGACCACGAAAAAGTTCACAAGTAAACCATCAGCTGGAAAATTTGATGCTTACAGTTTTCTGGGATTCTCAAGGGCCAGGATTGAAACATTATAGGGGGGGGAAAAAGTTCAACAATCAGCAGTTACAGTGAGATGATTATTGAAGAGCTGAAGCCAAAACTTTGATTGAAACGCAGAAGACTGCTACCCGAGAGCCTTGTGATCTTGCATGACGATGCACGTCCGTACACTTCTGCCCACACTGTCGACACTCTGCAAAAACTTTGTTTTGAGGTGTTAAAGAATGCTCCCTATAATCCCGATCTTGCTCCTTCGGAATTTCACCTGTTTGGCGAAGGACGAACACTCACTTCTAATGAGGAAGTGAAAACCGCGGTGCATTCGTGGCTTACAGTTCACCTTAAAACATTTTAATGAGGGAATACGAAAGCTTGATAACAGATGGACAAAGTGCATTCAAAAAAATAAGGACATTATGTCGAAAAATTATGTACTTGTCTTTTCTAAAATTTTATTCAAATAAGTTCTACAGCCAGGGTACGGATCATTTCTGACTCACTCTCGGATTTATAAGCATGAAATCCTGTTCCTTTGTTGTTGATTGTTTACATGTAATGTCTCATACAAACCATGACTGCTCCACACTCCAGTCCAGTAGATGGCAGAAACACACCAAGTGCTCATAAACTCAAAAGAAGAGGAAGAAGTGATCATCTCTCAGAGGAATTTGCAAGCGATTTGCATTTTTTGCTATGGCTGTGCTATATTTTTGAGCATTTAGCTTTTGTTTAATGTTTCTCTAAATAATTTCAAAAAGTCTAAAATCAATTCTGAATCGAAAATTGACGCATATAACAGTTAATTGACTTCAATTAACTGATTTGTCCAACAAAAGATAGATTATATGAAACCACTCATCTGATCACAAATCAGATCAGACTTTTGATTTTACAAAGAGTAAATAAAGCAAAGTGTGCCTCTGTATCGCACTCAGGAATGCCCTCGCCAAATCGTTTTGCTTGTCGTTTGCATAAAGTTCAAATGCACTCAGGTCTGCTCGCCACGCCCGTTTTGGGTCAATAAACAAACTTGAGTGTGTTTATTTTTTTCTTTCACAATGGAAGGTGTTTTTTGTCCCTTTATTACGTGTCATGCTGTAATGTTAGACTGCGTTGGTTTATTATACAGTGGATTAGGAATATAATATGCTACATAGCCAAAAGTATGTGACACCTGACCATCACACCCATACGTCTTTGTATGCCATGTTAAAAAAAACGAAGAGATCCAAACCTGTTCTAGCACGACAACACCTTTAAGGCGAGCACCTAGGACTTCACCTCGGATATCTGTTTGTACCTGAATGAGCACAAATCCACACAGTGGAGCTTATTTTAAAGACAGACACAGGATCATAATAACTAGAGAGGGAGGGAAAAAATTGGCTCCAAAATCTTTTTTTAGATATTTATTTATGTATGATTCTATTTGAAGTGGTAAAATGTTGCTGTTCCTCTATAATCCGACAGGTGGTGCACTCTCAATTGTTCACACATTACAGCATCCTGTGTCGTACCACATTCATTTTGAATCAGGACACGTAAAATTTTAGTTCTTAAAGCGAAAATTAGCAAGATGGGGAGTTTGTACAAGAAATTTTGCCATACGAAAAATTTTCCTCATACAAGCAACCGATGTAGCAATAGATGCACATAGATAACGCGATAACATCGTATCGGAAGGACACTGGGGATTCCCATCCCTAATAATTACCCTAATGTTTTAAGAATGGGATTATTAATACATTCTTTTAAGCATAGAGTATAGTTTATGGATACCCATCTGTAATATTTGGGCTAGGTGATCATTTATTCAATTTTATTATTATATTATTTTATCATCATATAATTTTTATTTTCTTCCATTTCTGCTTAATGCACGGTTTATAATTAAATATCACTGAAAAAAAGAAAGAAAAAAAAAAAAAAGAAAAAAAACAGAAACGCCAGTATGAGCAGCTTGGTATAAAATGTACAGTTCTGAAGTTTGTGTCTGGAAGGTCGCATATTTTACTATTTCTTTAACATCTTTAACAAGTTAACCCAGGTCTCGGAACTCCTAAAGAGCTGAGCAAAGAGCTGGGGGAGCGGATCTCCTTTATCTTCTATACGAGGTCACATTAAGAGGAATAAAATCTACCTGCCTTGATAAAGACTTGGCTAAAACAAAAACGTTTTTGTTTTAGACGCATTTAAGCCTAGTAGGTGCCCATTGGGAACCTACATTGGGAACGTTAATCTAATGAGTATGAATCATCTACAATTAACATTATATCCATCTGACAGTAAAATCATGCTGTTTAGACTTCTTGATGTGTTTTTTTTAAGCTGTTAAACCATTTTATACTTCTTTTGCACTCAAATACAAGTTATTTACTCTCAGGACCTGGGGACAGCACGTGATCAGTCAATCGTGTGTGTAAAAGTTTATACGTCACTTGTTTTTGGAGGCATTCCCACCTTCACGAAAATTTCACTTTGACTAACTCTCTGTGCCTTTCTCAATTGTTTTCTTACTTTTACATGCTGTAACAAGTAGACCTGTACAATTCAACTGATCTTTACTTGGTCGCTTCAGTTAATTAAATCAATGGATCAGTTTTTAATTCAGAATCGATTTGCACGTTTTTAGTTATTTAGGTAAACTTACAAACGTTGGACAGTCCAAAAGAGAGAACTCTAAAATGTATGTATTTTCTGCAAATACTCGTGTTTTGCAAGAGTAACGCATCTTCTTCTGTTAAGTTTATGAGTGGTTGGCGCAATACCACCACCTACTGGACTGGAGTGCAGAACAGAAACCTGGCAGGGAGAAAATTATTATTGTTTTGCGCAAGACGTGTCATCTAAACAATCAACAACAACTTACTCAGCATTTCAATTCTAATTAAAGGAATACAGCTGCTTGAGACAAATCGGACAGCAAACTTCGGACAGTGCTTTTGAATCAAATCAAATTGAAAAATCGTAATAAACAATCAATTCAACAGTCTACCTCTGACTCATAACTCCAGTCATGATAAGCTATCTGGAGTGGAGATTTAGTCAAGCGATGTAAAATAATCCTTCACAGCAGCACATCTTAGTGTTAGTTTTCTTAGAAACAGCTAGTGGTGGCCTCTTGCTGTGAAAGTTGGACATTTTTATTGACAAATGAAGTTCCTCTCTCTGGTAGGAAGTAAAAGTCGGTGCTGAGAAAGTAGTTCACTGCAGTTTTAAAAAAAAAAAAAAAAAAGGAGAAATCGAAACAGCAAAACAAATGTGGTGTAGATACTGTAGAAGTAGACTGGACTAGTTGTGTTATGGAAGCATTCGGAAAAGCTGAAACACCAACAACGCCAAGGGTTCTACATTCAATTAAAGGTTATACATTCTTTAAAGCTCTAAACAGGACTATTCATGATACGCAAACACATTGTGTAATTCTTTATATTACTACATATAATTACTATATATTATATGGTCGTTTAGTCTGGCAACCAATAAACCCAAACAACCCAAAAACTTTGTTGTACACGGTGAGAAAAACCGTGCTGTGTGGTTTTATCTGCCTCTACACCAGGTCCTACATTCCTCAGATTCCCTGCAAAATGGTGACCCCTGACCCTCAGCCGTTTCCCTGGAGGGAGGCCTTCCTGCCAACGCTAACCTTCGCCCTGTTGTACCAGGGAGCCTGGGTAAAAGCGTTGTAAAAGCCCTGTCCCAGTCATCTCACTCAAACTGCACACAGGAAGTAGAAGTCTTCCTCATTTCCTGCTGTATATCAGCACGCTTCAAAGAGTTATGAACCTCACGGCATGTTATTTCCTACAGAGCAGGAAAGAGGGCTAAACAGAAAGCCAGAGGAAAAGATCAACTTGTTTGTTAAACAAGGATTAAACAGCACTTTCCTTCTCTGTACAGAAAAGAAAAAAAAAAAGAGAGAGAAAAAACTTGACTTGACTGAGACGGAAGAGAGAGAACGGCTCTGGAGTCTCTCAATCGCGCTCCGGTTTCTCGGTTCCTTTTTTGGATTGTGCGAGTGCTTCGAGTGCGGGCATGCCTGCCTGTGTGTGAGGGATGAGATCAAGAACCGCTTCCCAAAACACACACGCACACACACACCTACCTTCCAAAGCCAGGCTACAGGACTGAACTAGAGAACAAAAGGGGAGGGGAAAGGTTGAAGAGAAAATTCCTAACAAGCTGGTCCTTGCCCCAAACTCCTCCTTCTTCTAGTTGCCTCAAAAATGAACTCAATGAATAGAGCAGCATAAATAAAAACTTCATGGCCAACACACACCACAACCCACTCAGTAAAAAAAAAAAAAAAAACACACACACACACACACACACACAGTCTTTAGTGTTGTGCAAAACACCAGCAGAGTGAAGCTCAGTTTATAAAAGGAGCCAGACACACACTGGGTCATTTTCAGGATTTCGTTTCTGAAGCTACGTTCAAAACCGCAAGCCTAATTACAGAATAAAACGCCTTCTCGTGGCGTTCGCCTTGTTCACCCCTCCTTGTGTTTTGGTTGTAGCCTGGTCATTGTCTTGTCCCTCCCTAGCTGAGTAAAAAGTGAACAAGGTAGCACACCAAGCCCTGCTCTGACGCATCGCATCAAAGCTCTCGGTACACGCCTCTCAAAGTAGTCACACATCCGTCGCTTCGGAATACGTAGCCTGCTGGGAGATGCTTTCAAAAAACATGCACACAAATATAGACGCATGCTCCGAATCAGACTGGGATCGCAGAACGACACACAAACACTGTACATAATGTAGAATCAGGCTGGACTCCAGAGCCGCCATTAAACAGCAAATAGTTAAGCACCGAAACATTGGACACGTGCCACGGCATGGTCAAGCCCTAATGACTAAACAGAAAAATCCAGACTGATCAGATGGGACGTTGCTTAGACATTGCTTAGACACCGGAAAGAAGTTCCTCAGCTGATTCACGCCGCTGACTCACGCAACTCGCTCCAGTCGACTTGGAAAACTAGAAGCTCTGGATGTGACGCAGAAACACGTACAGCGACAAACAGCTTAACAGCGATCTTGATACCATCACCAGGTTATGCACTGATGCTCTGATAGACATGTACAAAAGCTGCACGACGTTTCAACAAAGCAGGAAAAGAATTTGCAGCAAATTAAGAGGAAATCACTGCATGCAACACAAAATGACTTGGAAGTGTTATTCTGTTTCTGCAGCAATTAAACTATTTGAATAGGATTTCATTTTTCGAATAAACAGAAAATGATTAAATAATGTTTTTAATTTAAAATCAAACTTTTATAAAAAATTAAATATATTAGACTTTCTTACTCTTAAACAAACTAATTTCCACATCATTTATGTAAATCATTAATTTGACAACACCAGCAGCCTGACCACGTTTCTCTTGGAAATAAACATGCACTGGAGGCTGGATCTGTTTTACAATGTGCGTTACATGTGTGCTGCCACTGTTACACAAAACCTAATGTAGTGAGCACAGAAAGTGAATATTAGACAAAAAAATAAAAACAAAAAAGAATTAATCAAATACATAATGCAATATAGGTTATTCCTAAAGTAGACTAAAGCTGATTACAACCAACACAAATGCATATTGGAAAATCACTTGCTCACATCTTAGTACCATGCAAAAGTCTTAAGCATGATAGTAGAGTGAATTAAAGAACAAATGGGAACAAATATTCTTTTGTGACAGGGTGCAAGAGGCAGCCTAATTTTTTTTGTTTTTTATTTATGACAGCAACCTCATTTCCCCTCTCGTCTGTTCCAACCACTCAGCATTCAGTATCATCAGTAAACTAATGACCGTCCTGATCATCGGTCATTATCTGCACTTTTCTTATTGGTTCATGATGGTTTGATTGGTTGATGCATGTTTTTTTGCTCAAACGATTCACAGATCACCATGTGGCTTAATAAACAAAACACATTCCTCTGAAACTGCTCAGGTACAGGGACTGGTCTGAAAATGAACTATTCTTCAGAATGACAATACCAAAAAAAAAAAATACAAGAAAGTCTGGCTCTTTAGAAGATATGAGTTGTGGATCAAGACTTATGCACAGTACTGACCATCTATAAATGATGCAGTACCACCGTAAACAACGTCCCCTTTCACGCAGCCTGGTTTCGACTGGAGTCTTGCTCCTTCCTTACGCCTTGCTGTTCTGAATAAAAGACATGGAGGAGGAACCCGGGGGCTGTTATTGTTGTTGCACCTTCAATCGAGCAGTGGAGGTAGTGAGAGGTGAAGTGAGATGTGTGTGAAAGTCTGAGCCGGTATCTCGAGGAAAGGGTGGTGATGCTTTGTGAGATGTGTGATGAGTAAAAAGTTAACAGTTTACATACAAAGTGAATTTGGAAGACAACGAATTCCAGACGTTCCTTAACCGTGGTTCCTTAAGAGGATGTTATATTGCAAGCGACAGCGTGCAACACGTTTTCATTTTCTGCTGTATGCAGTTTTATGATGGGAGTTCAAGTTTTTTTTCTTTTGATTGTGCAGAAACACATAACACAGCAATGAGAGTAAAAACTCGCTTTATTCCTCTAGATAAACCCCTGCTACACTACTACACTTATTCCAATGTTTCACTAGTGCTTGGAAACCATCAAGATTGAAAGTTTTTTTCAATTTACCAGAGCCAGGATCGGACTGCCTGCTTCATGTCTGAACCGCTGGCCTCTCAGGAACTCCTTTAATGGCTTAAACATGTGATGTGGCAATAACTCCGAGCCGAATTTCTGTAATGCGCAAGTGGTGTTGGTGAACGATTGTGTGTACAGTTCCCACAGACAGATGCCTCTGTTCTGCAAGTTGGCGGCAAGTTATCCGTCAATTTTCAAGGATCAGGCGTTCCACTCCATCAATGTTCACGCATGCTCCAAGCCACCTCATCATTCATGTCGCATCTCATCACCATACAGTGCGTGAAGTCTATAAACGCTGGTCGATTTTACACCGTCATTCACCAAAAATTTCATCATGAGTCCAGGTTTGACTTGAACACCCCTCATAGCTTTGAACAAACAGTGCAAGACAACAATCAAGATACTGTAACAACAAAATGTTTTTAAAAGATAAACCATCAACAGGTCTAAAATCACTGTGCAGGAAAAACCACTAAATATTTTTATAGGACACTTGGAAGCCTGATGGACAAGGATGTTTTGGCTGTGATGTAGCATCTAGAGAATGTCCCTTAGGTGCTGCAGATGTGCTCAAGATATGGAGGCGGGTATGTAAGCAATGTTGCTCTGCACGTGCACACACAGTCACACGTCAAATAAACATCTGGCCTTAATCCTAGACTTTTCAGAGTGTGAAATGATTGTGTACTGAAAAGTAGCCATGCTTAACCCCAAAAAAAAAGCTTTATTGGATTTGTAACGTTCACAATAAGAAATTCAGTCCACCACCAGCCTGGAGAGAGAAACACATCTCTCGTTGTGTGGGCAGAATTCTGCAGCGTAACACCAGAAACACCCGCAGGGATGTGGACTGGATGATTTGCCACAGAAATTAGGGCAAAACTAATTAGGCTGGCCCAGTAGGCCACATGATGGAAAGGAGACAGAGGACAGAAACCCTGAGGGAACCGGTATATCGGGGTCAGAAAGTCCACACCCACTTCTTTCTACTGTCCCACTTTCATTCTGTAATGTTTAGCTGAGCATACATTTGCATCCTTTTCTTTTCCTTGATTTTCAGTCCTGAAAACAGAGCCAAGGTCACCGGAGAAGCTGCTGCTGGTGTCACTGACCTTGTGTCGTGTAATTTTAGTAGTCTGGGTGGAGTTGGGAAAAGGTGGAAACTCAGTGTGTGAGATACAGGGTTAACTTCAGTGCACAAACGTCAAACTGCAGAAACCTTTCCCAGTAAACAAGATAACGAGTGTACTCCGCACAAAGACGCACATGTCAGAGCCGAGACGCTTCTCAGACATCCAGGTCACTCTGAAAAGTCTGATAGAAGGACGATGAGTTATATCTGGAGGCTATAATCTTGAAATATTTACATTCTCTAAAAGCATAAAATCTCTGAAACCTCTTCCAACAGACAGCTGAACTTTTCTGGAAAACAATTCATCTATATTCACAAAAGATTCAGGACATTTTTTTTTTTTTTAAGTACAGTGAGTTTAGTCGAGGTTTGTGTGGGGAAATGGGGGGAAAAGTCAAAGAACAAAAAAGAACATATATGAAGGGATCAAGTGATGACTGAAAAGATGAATGAGAAAGGAGGAAGGATGAAGGTAGGAATCAGTGAAGAATGGATGGACTGAGGAACATGACTTGAACACAGATGGCTAAACAGGCAGAGGGACAGATAAATAAAAGAATGGATATAGCGAGAGAGAGAGAGAGAGAGATAGATACTTAAAGATATATATGCAGGAGAACAGACAGGGGGACAGACAGATAAAACAAAGGAGTGCAGACAGCGAGGAATAGAGAGAGGCATACAGACAGAGAGACAGATAATTAAGGGAATAGGTGGACACAAACAAACAGGCAGACATACAGGAAGAAATGGACAAAAAAAAAAACAGACAGACAAACAGGCAGACAGGATGTCACAGCGAGACAAACAGGCAGACAGGATGTCACAGCGAGACAAACAGGCAGACAGGATGTCACAGCGAGACAAACAGGCAGACA
>JAQMYG010000023.1:30394726-30406944 GCA_030014215.1 Clariallabes teugelsi | reverse complement strand
AGAGGTAAAGAAGGTGCAGGATTTTAAGTACCTAGGGTCAACGGTCCAGAGCAATGGAGAGTGTTCATAGGAGGGAGACGGCCGGGCCAGGGAGACGGAGGGAGACGGCCGGGCCAGGGAGACGGAGGGACGGCCGAGACAGGCAGACGGAGGGACGGCCGAGACAGGGAGACGGAGGGACGGCCGAGACAGGCAGACGGAGGGACGGCCGAGACAGGCAGACGGAGGGACGGCCGAGACAGGGAGACGAGAGACAGGCAGAGAGACAGGAGGACAGACAAAGACAGAAAGACAGGAAAAGAGTGACAGACAGGCATACAGGCAGACAAGCAACAACTGCTTCTATTAAAATTACATCACTTCATAGCTCATATTATTTACAAATAAAAGTCCAAATCCCAGCTGAACTTTTCTTTACAACATCTCCGTCTCCAGGAGAAACCAGAGCAGCTGAGAAGATTAACATCACCAGTAAAGATTCTTTCAACCCACTTTACAGACAGTTTACAGCAGGACAGCACATGGACAATAACTGCGGCGCATCCTACAGGGTGAGCCAACATTAATTCAGTAATATAAAGTCTAGTTAAAGTCGGTCTGACACTAAAGCAGCAGACGGAAATAATATCTGTTTTATTCCAAACAGTCATCGAGACAGAGACAGAGACTCTACAGCTGGAGTATAGAAGGAGAAGGAGGAAGGAGAGAGGAAAGAGCCTGAGGGAAAACTAGCAACTTTGTTTCGCCATTAAAAAAAAAACTGCTACTTCATTAAAACAATTGGTTTTAGAAGACGCGCTAAAGATAATAATAACAATAATAATAATGAACTAAGTAAAAGCAGATTGTAATAAGTTAGATTTAATGTGAAGTGAACGAAACTCACCCAGAGGTCTGTTCCCCAGTCCATGGTCGCGTCCTTATCAGCGCGTCCCCCAAACTGCTGATTTCTAACTTCTCTCAGTTATCACACCACAAAACAACACAATTAAGCCAAGTAAATATATATTCCTTCTTGTGTTTGTCGTTTAATGTCACACATGACAAACTAGGCACCAAAGAACCAGCGGAACAACCGAGCGACTTTGCGTTGTCCAAGAAAATTTCGTTGTAAAAAAAAACCCAAAATGGATCAACAGGCTTTCGTATCCGCGTCACTCCCAAATCCCAGATTCTTAAAGGAGCCGTCGCACATTTAAAAGGCTGCGTTCCAATTGGATATAAATTCGACACGTATGATACTACATAGGGTGGAGACGACAATTCGGCACACGCTATGTACTTATTCCCTCATAGGGAATAACGAGTAGTTTGGGTTTCGGCCTGGCCCGAATCAAAGGATGCTGCGCGAACCGTACAGTTACTGTACTGTACGTGGAGCTTCAACTTATCGCAGTCATGTACATTTTGTACGGAAAATTATCATCTTTATTTAAGAATATGGTACGTTAGGCAAACATATACCATGGTTTTAAGATGTGTGTTACATTGTCACATGACGTAACAATGTGCAATTTAATGAGGGAAATAAATAATGTATATCTATTTACTAGAAAAATATACAATGAAATTTAGAAAAAGTGTTATTGTGAAATCAGAAAATATTCCCCAGTGTAACTTCTAGCTAAAATGGGTATAATTATGAAATTGTAAAAAGTACTATAATTCTAATTTATACAGTATGTACTGTATATAGAGGCATGGTAGTTTAGTAGATAGCACTGTCGCCTTGCGCCCTCTGGGGTCAGGGTTCGATTCCCGCCTCAGGTCTGTGTGCGTGGAGTTTGCATGTTCTCCCATGCTGGGTGGGTTTCCTCTGGGTCCTCTGCCTTCCTCCCACAGTCCAAAGCCATGCTGATTAGGCAAATTGCCTATAGTTTGTGCATGTGAATGTTGACTGGAGGTCCTACCATAGTCATAGAAGGGGAATAAATACAGTGATCCCCATTGGTCTCCACAGTCCTTAGTTGGACTAAAGAGATTAATGAATGGATGTATATACTTACCCACACACACACACCACTCTCGTTCACTTTCCATTCAAATCTGCCCAGTCACTGTCCAGGGGTATTATTGTGTTACATCAGTTCATTTGTAATGAACAAATGAACAAAAATAAATAAATTTGGACAGAGATTCACTTCTGATGAAGAGGTGAAGACAGCGGTGCATTCATGGCTCACAGGTCATCCTAAAACATTTTTAATGAGTGAATACAAAATCTTGTTGACAGATGGACATGAAAGTGTATTGACAAGCAAGGAGATTATGTCGCAAATTTATGTATTTTTCTTTTTTAAAAGATCCTTAAATTTATCTTAATTAAGATAAATTCTACAGCCAGATATATTTATGAAATTAAAAAGTGTATAAATTATTAACTACAAAATATACAATTTACTTAGGAGTATATTAAATATAAAAAAGGCATTTTTAATAAAGAAATATATTCAACAATCAACAAAAAACATAAGATATAGGAAAATAACCAATTATTTCTGGTAAACGTTTCAACTCTGATACAAGTACAGACTGTCCCCAGCTGTTTAACAAAGCAAAGCGTGTAATTGCAGATGTGTGACATTTATTTAACATTTACAGAATGGAGTCTCAGTTGTAAGTATCTTTGTAGCAGTCAAAGTTCCTAGAAACAAAATGTCTTCAGGACACGTGAGTTTATGCTTTTCAGTTTCTCAGTAAAGCGGTTGACTATGTTTTTTGTTTGTTTGTTGCGGGTCTCTTTTTTTTGAGAAAAAGAGAGAATGACTGCTTATCACAGCTGTAGCATTGATCATGAACAAGAACTAAGTCTCTCAGATGTTCCACATCATTAAATCTGACAATAAACCATTAAACTGCACAACATTAATAGCTCAGTGTACTGTATACATTGTATGTATATACTATGTATACATGGAATAACACACTCCAGATGGCGCTATTTTACAAAAACAACGCACTCAGGTTTTTGCAGTGCCACATCACACCGCCCTGGTGCACATTATTTTCATATAACAGCACTTTCATGCGCTAATTCATGTATTTGCCAGCAGTTTACACTGATCTATTGTCATGGACATTAATAAACACAAGATTTACCCATTTTAGAAAGCACAAACAATTTATTCACAATCAACAATATTACAAAGTACTTTTAAGTTTCATACTATGTCTTTATACAAAATGCTGATTTTTCAAGTAATGTGGTTTTATATTGGGGATATACCCTTAAGTGGGCACATAATAACCACATTTGATAATTTATACTGTAAGTGCCATTATCAGTACCTCATGGAAAAAACAGGACATGTAGAAAATATGTGTTATTGTATTTGTGCACATTTTTTACATTCAAATAAATGTGCCTTTACCTTAATCTTTCTGCTGTTGTTATTGTTTGTTGTGGTTTTTTTTTGTTTTTTTTTTTACTATTTTATGTGTACACAAATTTAAAAAAATTAAATATATGTAGTAACTTCACTGATTTGCAAGCTTAAAATTACAAATTGTGGGAAAAAAATTACAAAGTCTTACAAAGTCTAAAAAAAAAAAGTCTTGAAAATTTTGGACTTCCACATACAGTACGTCAATGTGTGCAGTATAAAGGGTTAAATATGAAAAACAGTGCAAAATTGCCAGTGAAGAAAAACTATTTACATACAGTATTGGCCTTGTCATGCCAATGTACAAAACATGAGCTTAAGAAAACTATTCCCCAATCATAACCCCATATGATATTTGTTAACCCTGATGTGTTCACAAGTGATTTCAGCATAAACAAAGCAAATAGAGCTTAATATCAGAAATAGTCAGTCCTTGGGTTTAAAGCACAAATGCTCATCTAATTTCAAAATCAGAGGCATGTTTAACTAGGAGTCATCTTCTTTCATACCATTTCCATTATTCCTCTGTACTAGTGGTACGCCGACTGCACCATTAGTCTGCACGTTGTACCGTCCAGATCGTCGGCGTTGGATACATATGTATATGATATATATAATAAAAAATAAAATGACTAAACTCAACACTGTCAAAATTATAATTAATCGAAGGTTTATTTCTGAAAAGAAAGTGGAAATAGAAAAGATTCAAGTTAGTATTCCATCATACATATCTCACTGTTTGTACAAATGTACCTTTTTTTTATTAACTAATTTTGTAAAGCTAAACATTTGTCTATTTTACTTACATATGATGAGATTTGATTTTGAGATCTGTCTTACCTTGTACTGTCAGTGAGACTGTCTTTGTGTCACTCCCGAGTTCATTAATAGCAATGCACGTATATTGACCAGCATCAGTACTCTTGGCTTTATCAATGTTTAGCAATGTGTGCTGCCTCCCTGTGGTTCTATTTTGATTTTGAAAGGTCCACCTTACTTCAGGTACTGGATTCCCCTCCGCAGTGCACTGCAGAGACACCTTCTTGCCTACGTTCACTCCTTCCGAAGGACTGATGGACAGAATTTTTGCTTCATCTGTGGAAAAAGTTTGATATTGATTCTGAAGCAGAATGTTCATGTTCATGCTCATGTTGGTTTCATAAAGCAATGGTCTTGTTAAGCATTTTAGCATCAGAAACTATAGACAGCATATTCTGATTTGTGCACACACATGCCTAAAATTCGGGATGTCCCGATACCGACATTAGTATATACTGAAAGTATATGGCTTTTTATAAAAAATATGAATTTTTATTATTTTTGCAATAAAATATTATTTTTCTTTATTAATGAGTATTAATGAGGATTTTATAGCTGCTCTACATGCAGAGGAAATTTGGGATTCATGCTCTAGCAAAGCATTAGCAGGTGTGATTGCTAGTACTGTATGCTTCAGATATGAGGCACTCTGGAAATTTCTGTCCATGTTATGCTACGGGACAACCCTAAATGCTGGTATTGTGCTTGGTATCAGTGTGTTCTAGCAAGATCCAAATGGAAATACTTGTATTCGGTCTGACAAAAGAATGCATAGAGGTGATTGATTAGCTCATCTATAGCCTATATATTCCTCTAATTTGTTCAGCATTTGAGCACTCACAGTGCACTACACTGTGTAATTATTTTTTATGTATTTTTTTTCCCCCATATTTCTCTGTTTCCACAACTTTCTGATGTTTATTTGTGGTTTTCTGTTTGATGTTATCTCTGTTGAAATGCATGTGATATGGGTTTTTTTTATCTCTTGCCAATATCTTCCAAAATTTGGCTATGTAAATGTAAACATCCTCCAAAATTAGAAAAATAAAGAACTGTTATAAAATGAATTCACATTTTGTAGCATCTGCCATACACGTTACTGTGATTAACTTCTTAGTATAAAAAAACAACACATAGACCCAACACGGGAATCAAACCCTCGACCCTGGAGGTGCAATTGATCAAACAAACAATTGATTCTTTACTAGCTTCTCTTTTGTTTCTGTTAACAATACAAAAAATAATGAATAAATGAATAAACAAAATGCAGTGTGTTTTATTACCAAGAAAAAAAATGCAAACTCATCTGTCGTAAAGACTTCCCCATGGTGGAAAACTTACTGACTGTTCCAAATCACTGACACTGGAAACTTTACCATGTTTTATGCTTTTTTCCTTTGTTAAATAACAAAATGTGTTCAAATTTCTTGAATAATGAAATAAACAGTGCTGAAGTATACGGAAAATAACTTACACAGAACATTAATGGTTAAACTGTGCTGTTGAGTTCCATGCTTGTTCGTGGCTGTTATCACATATGTGCCGCTGTCTCCCTTTGTGAGATGATGAAGAGGGTTCACCGGTTTTCCATCTTTTTCCCATGTGATCTTTGCTACAGGAGAAGCCATAACTGAACATTTATCTAAGAAAGAGTCATGCTCTCGTCCCTCATAGTTTGGAAGACAGGCAAATGTAGGAGCATCTAAAATAAACATAGACAACTATTAGTATCAACATCAATTAATCTATAAATAATAAAACTGGTGATGATACCGACATAATCTTTACAGATTTTCCACTTACACTCTACTGTGATACTTATGACACAGGACACATTTCCCATCAGATTGCTTGCAAAGAAACTATATCGGCCCGAATCATTCCTGCTGAGAATCATATCAGAGCTGACCAGTGATTTGTCTCGATGCCAGATGATAGTTGGAGTTGGGTTTCCCGTAACATAAGAATAAGAGCTCAAGGGTGTGTTTATCACAGAAGACCAATTTAAACAATTCGTTTCAGGTTTGTCTGGAAAAAAATGGCAGAAAATAATATGAGGTAACAATACATTTCTGGTTTGGACTAAAAAGACAATTTGAAAATGTAGCGCTACAGATATGTGAGCCCTAAAAGATCTATGAAATGCCCACAGTGCTTAACCAGCATCTAAAGTACCTCTACTGTTTACAGCAGGTCTCTTCAGCTGCAGTCCTGGAGGGTCAGTGTCCAACACAGTTTGGTGATTCTTCTGCTCAAACACAGCTGACTCAACTAATCAGTTAATTCCCAGGTTCAGTGGATGTATTTAGGTGTTGGTGAATTACAAACTGTGCTGTACACTGGCCCGCCAGGACTGGAGTTGAGGACCCTTGTCTACTGTGACCAATCACATTGTCTCTTGTGTCAGACAGTTAAAGTTTGACAACATGCATATACAACGATTTTTTTGCCAATGTGGGCAAAAGACATCAATCAGCAAGTAAGGAAAGACAGCCACATAAAACTGTGTTGTGAGTATTTGATATTGTTATAGGGCGAGTCAGAAAGTGATTTATAGGTATTTTTATAATGTAAATTTTTTTTTTCATATTGCAATCCATGATGGAATATTCATTTCTTTGAATGGTGGCTGATGTTACAAATTTTCCACACTGTCTTATATTGTTTAATTGTTTAATCTATCTGCTCCAGGGGCGCTGTAAGCTGGCTGACCCTGCGCTCTGACCCCAGTTTCCTAATTGGGATATGCGAAAATTGAGCAATTTCCCTCTGGGATTAATAAAATTCTATAAAATAAAATAAAAATAAAAACATTAGAAACTTCATGGGCTTCAGCTATGTTTATTTCTTTCATGATGTTGTTTAACATCGAATTTCAGCTTAAGTACACGTTTTAAAAATATATATATTTCTAAAAGATTTTTCCCTTACAGTATATGCTGTTGTCCACCTTGATCATATACTCACCATCTACCGCTTTATCCTGTATACAGGGTCTCAGGGGACCTGGAACCTATCCCAGGAGACTTACGGTAGGGCACAAGGCTGAGTACACTCTGGACAGGGTGCCAATCACACATTCACACACTACGGGCAATTTGGGAATGTCAATTAGCCTAATCTGCATGTCTTTGGACTGTAGGAGAAAACCACGCACAGACCCAACATGGGAATCGAACCTTCGACCCTGGAGGTGCAAGGAGACAGTGCTAACCACTAAGCCACCATGCTGCCCATTGATCACATAATTCATAGTTTATCCACCTCTTCTTTAAACAGCTCTACAGCTCTGAACAACAGGTTTTATTTTTCTTATACCATTTGACAACTGTTGCAATTTCCTATATGTTAAAAAAAAAAATGCACATCCGAATCTTTAATAAATTCTAATCACAATTAATGTTGTGGAATGTTAGAACTTATCATAAGGGAGCTATAAACAATTGATTCTTTACTAGCTTCTCTTTTGTTTCTGTTAACAATAATACAAAATAAATAAATTAATAAATAAATAAATGAATAAACACAATGCAGTGTGTTATATTACCAAGGGAAAAAAATGCAAACTCATCTGTCCTAAAGACCTCCCCATGGTGGAAAACTTACTGACTGTTCCAAATCACTGATACTGGATGCTCCTTCCGTAGATGAAAAGCTTTACCATGTCAATGATGATGCATTGTTTCTTTGTTAAATAACAAAATGTGTTCAAATTTCTTGAATAATGAAATAAACAGTGCTGAAGTATACAGAAAATAACTTACACAGAACATTAATGGTTAAACTGTGCTGTTGAGTTCCATGCTTGTTCGTGGCTGTTATCACGTATGTGCCGCTGTCTCCCTTTGTGAGATGATGAAGAGGGTTCACCGGTTTTCCATCTTTTTCCCATGTGATCGTTGCTACAGGAGAAGCCATAACTGAACATTTATCTAAGAAGGAGTCATGCTCTCGTCCCTCATAGCTTGGAGGACAGTCAAATGTAGGAGCATCTAAAATAAACATAGACAGCTATTAGTATCAACATCAATTAATCTGTGAATAATAAAACTGGTGATGATACCGACATAATCTTTACAGATTTTCCACTTACACTCTACTGTGATACTTATGACACAGGACACATTTCCCATCAGATTGCTTGCAAAGAAACTATATCGGCCCGAATCATTCCTGCTGAGAATCATATCAGAGCTGACCAATGATTCGTCTCGATGCCAGGTGATAGTTGGAGTTGGGTTTCCCATAACATTATAAGGATAAGAGCTCAAGGGTGTGTTTATCACAGAAGACCAATTTAAACAATTCGTTTCAGGTTTGTCTGGAAAAAAAAAAAAGAGAATAAAATAGGAAACATTTCTGGTTTAGACTTAAATGCAATATGCAAGTATACTGCTACTGATAAGTAAAGCCGAAAAACTCTATGTACTGTAGCACTCACAGTGTACTGTGATGTTTAGAGGATCTGATGTCACTATAGGAGGAGGTTGTGGTCCTTCTGGTCCCAGGTTCAGTTCTGCCTCACATCTGTACTGAACTCCATCATCGTCTTTGCTCGGTGAGATCAGAAGTGTCACATTTTCACTAACAGGAAATTTGTTTTCACCAGAAACGCTTTCTCCTTTCACAAGATGGTGTCCTTTGTACCAGTTTACAGTCAGGAGACGAACAGGAGCAACATTTTGAACATCACACAGGAGCTTGTACTGTCTGCCTTCAATCATTGGCCCTGTGTGATTCACTGTGCTGATAGATACCCGGTCTGGACGCTCTGTAGGAAAGGATTCGAAATAATTTTTTGTTGTGTAAGGCATTCTGAACAGGGCAAAAGTTTTTATATCTCATAGCTAATAGGAAAGATATGACTCACTGTAAACAGTAACTGTGAGGTTGTTTGAACACTGCAATGTTTTCATATTCATGAAGCAATATGGTTCTATGTCGTAGTGCGTGAGATGGTCTACCCTCCAGGTGATGAGTTGAACATTTTCCTCCATGTCCACTGCTCCCTGTGATGCCTCCCAGCCCATGCCATGGTGGATGATGGTTGTGGAACAGTTAGCTAAAGCTGAAGCGTTAAACTCCACCACTAATTTAACAGGCCAAATTTTAACGGGACAATCTCCTGCAAAAACAAAAAATGGGTTTGGGTGAAATCTAGACCTGGGTTTTGGGATTTGTTTATTTCTATGCTATAGGGACAACAATCAGCCATAACATTATGACCACTGACAGAAATAAAAATTGATTATATCTTTACAATGGCACCAAGTGGGGGAGATGTTGAGCAGTAAGTGTCCGTTTTGTCCATGAAGTTGATGTGTTGCTATCAGAAAACATGGGCAAGTGTAAGGTTTTGAGCGACTGTGACAGGTGGAAGGTAAACTTGTGAACCCAGCAACAAGGTCATGGGTGAAAAGGGCCCAATTTTTTCAAAATTGGGAGAAAGGTATCAGAACGCACAATGCATTGCTGTTCATTGCAAATGCATGCATGTTCATAGCCACAGACTGGTTACTTCATAACTTACAGCATTTAAGGATCTGCTACTGACAGCTTGGTGCCAGATACCACAGCACTCCTTCAGCGCTCTAGTGGAGTTCATGCCCTCAGGGGTCAGGGCTGTTTTGGTGGCAAAAGGTTGGACCTATTAAATATTAGATATGAGTGGTCATAATGCTACAGCTGATCAGTGTAGAATGTGTTTCTTCCAGTTTCCTCAGTTTCCTCTCATGTGTCAAAAGCACACCAGTAGGTAAATTGTTTATTTCAAATGCACCTAGATGTGAATGTGTGATGCTTGGTGAGCCGTAATAAATTCCGCCCAAGGTAAATTCCTGCCTCAGATATTAAACCATGACAAACATGAAGTGGTTATTGAAGACAAATGAATGAATGAATGAATGAATGAATTAATGAATTAATTAATGCTCAGTTTCACATTCCTACCCTAGTGTTTTACAGCTCATTGAGCATGCTGGGGAGAACAATGTCCCAAAATGACAGACTTACTGTACATTGCATTGAATATCACAATAAATATATAAATTTAATGCCAAAAATTTGGACAAGGGTTCAACTGTTTTCTTTTTTTTTTTTTTGGACAGCAGCCCTTGCAGAAGTGTTAAGTGTTGTAAATGTGCAGGTGTATCACCTTTCAACTGATTTAATAGTTCCGGTTCCTTTGGAATTATAATACACTTTATTTTTGGCAATGAAACTAAACTTTGTTTTTAATTGCATTAATAAATTGTTATTGAAAAGCTGATACTAAGCTAAAATAATAAATTTATAATAATATGGACTGGTCCAAAGACATGCAGATTAGGCTAATTGGCGTTCCCAAATTACCCATAGTGTGTAAATGAGTGTGTGTGTGAGTGAGTGCATGTGTGTGCCCTGCGATGGATTGGCACCCTGTCCATGGTGTACCCCGTTTCGTGCCCTAGGATAGGCTCTAGGCCCCCCACAAACCTGAATACAGGATAAAGTGGTATAAATGAGTGAGAGAGTGAGTGAGTGGACCGGTGGGCATGAATTTTATTTCTACCTAACACCAGAGTGCTCACAGGATACGTTTCAGACCCTTGACCAGAATAACATGGTGACTTAAAATGAATAAAACATAATCATCTAACCTGCAAATTGCCTGGACTTTTTTTCCAAGTACTACAACAATCTTTCCAAGAACTAGAAATGTCTATACAGAAAAGCTAGCATGATATAAGGATTTGTAGATAACTGACTAGTTATTATTGTTTCAAGATGATGTGTAGCCTATATATAATATGCATTTTGGAATAAACTTAAAATCCAACTAGGCGGTAATTAAATACAGTTTCTGTCCCAGTAGACACTTCTCACAATCTCACAACACAGTATCTAAGTATTTATTATACGTCGGTATCTATTACTTGTTTATATTCTCTTTAATCTGTTTTATGACTTCATTTACACCAGTCTTATCGGTCTTACCTTCTACATTCACTGTGACTGTCCTTCTGTCATTCCCAAGGTCATTCATAGCAGTGCATGTATATACACCATCATCAGCAAATGTGGCTTCAGAAATTGTCAGTGTGGTTTGCCGCCTCCCAGTGACTTTAGTTTGACCATGAAAGCTCCATGTCACTACAGGTTCTGGATTTCCCTCTGCAGTGCAGCTCAAAGACACGGCTTCACCTTTCTGCATCACATGTGATGAATTGTCTGACGTAATCTCTGGGCCATCTGTGGAAAATGTTTACACAAGCAAATCTTTAATATATTGCTGTGTATGTAGCTGTAGGATAGATAATCTTTATAAAATTATAAAATGGCAGTGGTATAAGGAGAATAAGGCGCATGTTTTTTAACATATGAATATAATTTTACATCTTAAACCAATAAATCATAAATTCAACAGCACTGTGGTATAAATGAAAGAAACCTACACAGAACATTAACAACATTTTTATAAATCACATAATATAATAAGTCACATAATAGAAACCTGTTATTTGCAGCTTGATCTATTATCAGAGAAGTAATCAACCTTCAATCAATCAACAAAAAATAACTTACACAGAACATTAACAGTCAGACTGTGCTTTTCAACTCCATGCTTGTTCACAGCCGCTATCACATAGGTACCGCTGTCTCCCCTTGTGGGATTATAAAGAGGGTTCACCGTTTTTCCATCTTTTTCCCAGCTGATGTTTGCTACAGGAGAAGCCATAACTGAACATTTATCTAAGAAGGAGTCATGCTCTTTCCCCTTATAGATAGCAGGACACTTAAATGTAGGAGCATCTAAAATGAATAGAGAGTCATCAGTATCAAAATATGTAAATCTGTAAATTATAAAAACAATTGATGACACTTATATAGTCTTTACAGCTTTTCCACTCACACTCCACTGTGATCTTTATGACACAGGATGCTCTTCCCATGCTGTTGTTCGCAAGTAATTCATACGTGCCCGAGTCATTCCTGCTGAGAATCATATCAGAGCTGACCGGTGATTTGTCTCGATGC
>JAQMYG010000023.1:30365185-30379573 GCA_030014215.1 Clariallabes teugelsi | reverse complement strand
ATTTGGATTTTTACAACATTATTGTTGAAATACACAGTCCTGAAAAAGGGGCGTTTCTTTTTTTGCTGAGTATATTAATTTTTGATCCACTCTGTGTAGTAAATAAAGATTCAACATTAATTCAAACAAGAATTTTACATATATAAACATAAAAAAAGCGATGTAAAACAGATTCCACATACATTCCACAAAAAGAACAAAATTCAGAAAGATCAGGTTTATATCTCTTGAGAAATTGGTTTGTTGAATAAATAATGTGTAGAATTTTAAAGCATGCTTCACTAACTTTGTTATTAACACAGTATTTGTTGTTATACGACCAAATCAATTACCAGTCAATATTCTCAAATTGGCTATTCCAATAGGATTTATGTCGAAATCAAACATCTTAAAAATTCTTTATTACATTTTCTGTCTTTAATATCAATACCATTTAAACAACTTTCTTCAATCATTGAATACTTAAAGGAATCCCTTAAGCCCTGCAGAAATCTCACAAATCCTGCTGGTATTGCGTCAACTACAATACTAAATTCACATGGAGGTATTGGAATACCAAATTTCTCTAAGAATTCAGAGTACGTAAGCAAATATCCTTCATTATTTATCAATTGAGAGATCATTAGAATATCGTTTTTAACCCAGTTATCACAGAAAATAGATGCATCTTTTCTAATTGCTCGCTCACACACCGTTGGGGCGGCGTAACACACTCGGAGGACAGCGCTATCCGCTCCTTCCGCTTGCATGAGCTCGTTGACACCCCTGATTGGCTGTAGAACCGTGATTATTGTGGGAGCACTAAGTACCTCTCATCCCTCCCCTCTGAGAGAGCTCGGCCAATCTTCTCTCTCTAGACCTCAGGCTGCGAGAGGTTACAGCATCACCTGGGAATTGAACTCGCGATCTCCGGATGATAGGGCAGGCATTTTACCACTGCGCCACTCAGAGGCTCTAATGCACTTTTTTTAACAAAAGGGATAACATACTGCATTTCATCCTTAGCTATTTTCCCTGCAACAATAGAAAGGTGAGCTGAGCCAACCTTGTACTGATCCCAGTTCCTGAAGAAGTTGACAGAGCCGTCTAGTCTTCTCTGGATGACGGTCCAGCCTCCCTGAGCATGGTTCTGATCACACCATGCCTGGAACAGACGGTTGTTGTTGCGTGGACGCAGCAGGTAGATGCCACTGGTGCTTTCTCCTGAGTCCAGAACATTCTGGCAGTCCTGCCATGGCCCTACAACAACAAGAGCCATAGTTTCCAGATTAATAATCATATTTTTTTTTTAAATGTATCACTTATGTACACCACAGCAGTGGTAAAGCAGTAGTTTTCAATAACAAATCAGAGGTTTACTGTATATTAATGTCCTCATTCTAATACATTATTGTTTCTATTGTGAATAAGGTGAACATTTAGTCTAACTGGATGAATTTAACAATAGGCAAATGCAGTACAGAGTAAACCTTGCTTTGTCTTGTCAGTGGAAGAATAAGGTTGGACGTTTCCACAGGCTGTTCATTAACCAATCAGGTTATTTCTACTGGTGACAATGCATTAAATTTGGACATGAAATAGGAATTTGGCTTGTTTGACTCATCAAGATATACAGAAGCTTTTTGTATTTTCTGTATTTTGGTTCAACAGTTGTGGGCTAGTTTAAAGCAAAAAACCTGGAATAAATTTGAGTTTTTTTACTGAATCATTACATGAATGTGTGTGTGAATTCTGGGATGTTTATTAAATCCACAGCAAGGTCATGCACTGCTAAGTATATACACCAGCTATCTCTCAGCCTGCGCTTATCTGCACCATGGGGGAATGGCCAATATCAGCATCACTCCCCAACAAAGCCCACACTGACTGATATTGAGCATCGTACATCACCCACACACACACACACACACACAGACCCATACACTCACACAGAGATAGAGAGAGCTGTAAAAAAAAAAAAAAAAAAAATCTTAAAATGGGTCCAGTGTACCCTCATGCCCGTGTTATCTGCAGGCTCTCCCTTTTAGTAATGAGGTCATAGCTTGACCTGCTGGAGCTGGTGTACCTGCTTTCACTCTGCATGTATGTAGTGTACAACATTTTAAACCAATATACAGTAAGACAAATGCATGCTTAATTATTTGTTAGATTAAACTGATGTGTAGATGTGGAGATTCTTTCAACACACTCAATAGCAAGCTTTGAATTTACAGTATTTACAGTATGGAGTTGTGAACAAGTAATGACTCTAATAATCATAATAATTTCACCATGTGGTTCCTCTTAAGGTTTATTTATTATGTTAATCATCACTCATTTGCTCATTTGGGAGGTTAATCTATGTCTGGATTTGTGTAAGGCAGCTTTGTCACAATGTCCATTAATAAAAGTGTATATATACTGAAAATGTCATTTAGCTCATTCAAATTATTCGTAGATACGGCACAATAATAATAATAATGATCTTTTTTTTTGACTGGTACACCCGAACTTACAGCCACACCCCAACCCCTCCATAAAACCTATTATTGTTATTTCTTACACCCATCTCGCTGCTGTCGAGTGTAATTTGGGAAGGTGTGGCTGTCAAATCAACGACTGCGTTCAGCCCGAGCCCTGTAATTTAACGGTGTTTAAACAGAAGCAAAGCCACATGACTGGTGTTGCCAGTTTATAACAAAAAAGCCAGTGGTTTTGGTGTGGATTCTGAGTGTGTGTGTGTGTGTGTGTGTGTGTGTGAGAGAGAGAGAGAGAGAGAGAGAGAGAGATGTGTCTAGGTCACTGACACAAAGGGCTTCTGCAGAGCACATGAATAGTTTCATAGTTTCATACACACACTCCTTAAATACTCTAATTTTATATATATAGTATAGAAAATTGTGAGGGTTTTTTAATTAGTAAAATGTGCAGATAAGTACAGACCTTCTCAAGAGCAAGAACTATGACAACAAATGACAGATAGGACCATTAAGCTTAGCATTTAATTTAATTACCCTCACTGACTCAACCCTCTACTGTAATAGTATACAGTATTGCACAAAAGTCTTGAGTCTTCCTCCCTTTATTTTTTCATATTAAGCTAAAGAAATGTCAACAATTGTTTCACTGCGACTATCTATCTAAAGATACAAATTTAAAAATTGCTTGTTTAAGTAACAACCTCAACAGCAACCTCATTTCCTCTCTCATCTGTTCCAACCATTCAGCGTTCAGCATCAGCAGTATACTAATCACAAATCTGTCATCATCTGCACCTGTTTCTCACTGGTTTATGCCTTAAGTTAGATTATTATTTAATGCTTGAGTGATTCATAGGTGTCTGTGTGGCTTAACAAACAAAAAAACATTCCTCTGAAACAACTCAGATACAGGGACTGGACTGAAATTGAAAGCCAAAAACTTGCCAAGAATGGGAGGCAAAATCCTTCACCAAACCTAGAGAACTATTCCTCAAGACTAGATTAAAAAGCAAAATGTGAAGAAATGAGGGGTGTAAAAACATGTGCACAGTACTGTATGAATCCATTGTCTGCCATAGTAATACCTATACATGTAATATTTTAAAAATCCATGTAATTAAATTGCCTTTAAAATCTCCCTAAGATCATTTTATTACATTGGAAATATTGACCGATGAGGTGTTTCCATAAAAACTGTCTTCAGATGATGCAAAAAAAAAAAAAGCATGCAAATGTTGAGTGAGTAATACTGTATGTCACATGAGACCAAAAAATAAATAAAAATGTTCAAATGCTTTTCAACATGTTATATAAAGACATGTGACATCAAATGTGAACAATACATTATCACACGCTTAAAAGAAGCATTCAGATAAAAACAGGAGTGAAAATGATATGGAAATGCATTAATTGTATTAATTGTGTGAAATTCATCAAAATTTGTGTAAAATTCATCATGTGAGAAATCATGTGTGTGCATTGGAACCTGATTGGCCGTACTATTTTATGACGCATTAACTCTTTTACAAAGAAGTTCAAATAAGTATCCAAAATTTTTTAAAATAATATATGTCTTTTACAAACCTGGTGATTTAGTGGCAGGGAAACTGATGAACGGTACGTTTGTAGGGAGATCTGCGCCTGTGGTGAGGAGTCCATGAATCTCCTGCAGCTCTTGTTTCTGTTGCAGTGGGGCGCTTTGGTCTTGCTGAATGTTCTTGCCCTCGTGTTTAGACCCGGAGCTGGACTGACCGACCGCTGATGATTCGGCCTCCTGCATCAGATACTCTGTCTGACTCCAGTGATGTATGACATACAGAACATATGGAGCTGAGTGTTACTGTATAGTACACTGATGAAGCCTCTCACCTGCTGTGGTTTGCTGATCTGACACCTTTTCTCCAACTGCGTCATTAGCTGACTGTGGTTGTTCACCAGAGACGTAAGTGCCTCGTACTTCCTCTCCAGCTCTCTGTAACTGTTGGATATCTGCAGCACCTGAAGCCAGAGAGAGATCATCAAGGGGATTCATCTGAATTGCTGACCCTGTTACTTAGGGTTTCCTGTCTAATGAATGACAGCTAATACAGATCTGTCATGACTGAGATCACTGAGACTACCTGCAATGTGGTATTCAGGAGCAGCTCCTCCAGACGCCGCTGCTCTACTGCCTGCTCCTGCTTGTTAAAGATTTCATGGAGCAGCTGGGCGTACATCTGGGTTATGCGGGCGTTCATTGTGCTGCTCTCTTTGCGCAGGGTGTTCACCTCGCTTGCCAGCGCCCCCTCCTGTTCCAGGCGCACACGCAATCTTTCCAGCTGCTCCTGTTGGTTATTGAGTTGAGCACGCAGGTCGGCGGTCTCAGACCCATTGGCCCGTGCAGTCTCGGTGCTCACACACAGGGCGCCCTTGAGCTTCTGCTGGGGAACGATGAATGTGTATGAGCAACGGCCAGCTTTGGGCTCAGAAGAGCGTGACGGACGTTTCGGAGCCCCTTCGCTCTTCGAGGTGTCACTATGAGATGCATTGCTACCACAGATTATGCCAAACTTCAGCGAACACACTACCATCAGGAGGAGAGACAGCACACGCCTTTTATTTGTCTCCATCATTGTCTCCAGTGTCTCCTCTTGCTGAAAATGGTAACAGGGAAAAAAGAAAAAAACATTTGGGGTTACAGGCACTCTCAGCTCTTAGGTTTTCCATTTTAATGCAGAGGATCTGCAACTTTTGACGCATGCCAGATGTTTATGTCTGACTCCAGCAGCCAGGAGCTGATTGCAGGGTTAATTAGCAGGTCAACATGAACAGAACTACAGTCAACAGAAAAGTCTCAGAAAAACACTCTTCCTCACTCCATGGTCAAAGATCCACAGTCAATGCACTTCCAATTAGACATCTCAGCACATATACACACACACACACACACACACACACACACACACACTTAGTGCTCTAAAAATTTAATAATGTGAGACATATTCAGGTAAACTGAATCATAAAGCTTATGATAAAAAAAATATATATATATATATTTTTAAATACTATATATATAGTATATACTAGATGTGTGAATTTACACTCATACGCACGTTTTTAAAAATGTCCAACACCATCTGTTGAATTTTGAGAACATCCTTATGATACTGTATAAGGGCAATTTTCATTTAAATTTTAAAAGTAGCATATCTTCTCTTCCTTTGGGCCAATTGCGATGAAACAAAGCCTATATGTTACCTCAACTGTATCAGCCAAATACACATATGAAACCCCTATTAAAATTTGCTCAGCAGTTTTGACGTGATGTGTGCACAAACATACAGACAAACAGACAGACAAAAATGACAACAACCATCTTGATGTGTTCTATTACTCATTTTATGCCCTCCCAAATTATTGTTACGCAAATATCTTCAATGTACACACACACCAACTTTACAGTTTTATTATATTATAGATATACAGTATGTAACTACAGATATTTGAAAATTTTTAAATATTAAGTACATGGATCAGGAAAAAAGTACAATAGAAGAGTATATAAACAATTCAGTATTTAATATTAAAAGTGCCACATGGATCAATATTATTTTCATGAACATTTTATGCTAGAATATTAACATTTAATATTCTTCTAAGTGATAGTTTTATGTGATAAAATGCCTTGAGAACATAAGTTTTCATGTAAATACTTGAATTATATTATATTCTATATCCTGTGGTTAGCTATTATTTAGACAAGTCTCTGTAAAACAGAGATGAAATATGAGATTAGGATAATATAATTTTAGAAAAAAGGGGAACTAAAAGCTCTATAAAGGATTTGAAAGAGATAGTAGTGAGGAACAGACATTACAAATAGCGTTGTGTAATTACAGAGATTTTATATCACATACAGAAAGGCAAACTAAACTTTTGAGCTGAAATAAATGACTGCAGATGTGTATCTTAATATCTTTATCGACATTACTTAACATATTTAACCATTTAGATAATTATGATGATTTGTGAAACCCCAAAAAAAGGGTATTCCCAATATACAGTAGATTCATTCTAAACAATGTTATAAGGGTGTTTAAACTTTTGCTCTCCGCAGTAAGCTTTGATAATGTCTTACCTCAATAACAAGCAAGAAAATCTCTTCTGGTGTCCTGTGAAGTTTTGTCCTCAAGAAGCGAGTCAAGCTGAGAGGACAAATCACACTTTACTGCAGTCTTCAGGCAAACTTTAAAAACAGCTATGAAAGGGAATCGACTGGGAAAAAAAGAAAGACAGAAAGAAAATGTGAGTGGCAGAAGCACTACAGAAGTGATGACTGGGCTTGGCTGCACTGTCTAAACTACACTGAGATTCATGACTCAAGTGCAAGATGAGACACGCGCACGCACACACACGCACACACACACAAACTCACAGTGGGGTCTTAAAGTAGTAAAATCACTCCCCTGTCTCAGTCTTTCTAAACAAAGAGAAAGGTAAACTACAAAGCAGCCTGATGGCATGTTGACTCTCTGCTCAGTGGCCACACAGTCCTGACCTCCTCCTCCATTCCAGGACGAAGTGTTTAGATAGATACAGAGACAGATTGATTGATTGATTGATCCCTCAGGGCAATTCATACTCAAGGCAGAGAGCAGAATAAACTAAAAACTATATGACATGTTTCAGTAAACCAAAGCAGAAAAGTTTGCCTGTGATGTTTAATATATAATACTGTGATAAAGTATTGAGCCTACCTCATTTCCTCATATTCAATTTAATTTAATGATTTAGATTTAATTAATGAAACAGGAACAAATGTTTTACAGCAACAGGCTGCAAAGAGCCTAAAGATACAATTTAAAAATGATTGTTTATGTAACAACCTCAGCAGCAACCTCATTTCCCCTCTCAACCATTCATCATCACCAGAATCACCGGCCTGATGAACAGGGACTGGACTGAAAATGAGAGACAAAAAAGACCTTCAGGAAGGAGTTATTCCTCAAGACTACATCAAAATGTAAGAAAGTCTGGGTCTATGGAAGCAAAATATGAAGGAATGAGGGGATAGAGACTTTTGCACAATACTGTATACAAAAGAAAGTGTCTCTGGAAATAGAAGCTGCCAGAAGCAGAATAATAAGTCTTAAATATATAAGAAATGCCAGAAAGTTAAAAGCACAAACCGTTAGGATTTTTTTTTAATCCAGTGATGTCTGATAATTGTTGCTTGTACATGCTCACATAAACACATGTCATGCATTTTTTTTTTTTTTTTATTAAATATTGTTACCCGGTAAATACTCATTTTGGCTTTGAAATTTTATTTGTACACGTCACTAAAAGCAGTGTCTTTGATCCGCCGCATTGCGCACATTGTCTGTTACCCATCAGTCATATACAATACTGTACTGTATATGAACAGCGCTGTTCGATTTTTGGCCACGTGGTGGCGATAGAAACAAATGTTTCTTCTTCGCTGTCTCCTCGTGTTCCACGCACGCGTGCGAAAGACACTCCACATGTCTTTTAACATGGTCCTATAATTTCCAACCCGTTTTCACCGAACTAGCCAATCAGCGAAGGCAGCAGTTTACTTAAACCAATCAGGACGAATGGGTCGGGAAATGCGTAACCAATGGTAGAACAGAATATCGCATTTGTCAGAATGTTGGTGGGAAAAGCAGCATTGGCGAGCAGCGTGGTTTCTGGTGTGTGCTCTGATTAAGGCTGGCAACGGAAATGTGGTTTATTATAAAATAAAACATCCACATTATAACCTGATTTTTTTTTGTTTATTTCGCGATTGTTATTTATTTTTCAAATAAAAGAAAATGGGGAAAAGTAAGGTAAGAGCAGCTGTAGGTTTTAGCGCAGCAGCATAGCTGAGTAAAGCTAACTGCTAACGCGCTAGCTGAGCTTTTCAAACTATAAAGTTTACAGGACTTTTTCCTGCAACGGTCTATATACTTATTTACAATTGCTTATTTGTAATATAAAGTTAGAAATACTTAAACTGTTCTTTATTGATTTATAGCTGTGTGAGAGTGAGCTGGGTTACTTTGGGTAATAAATGATTACATATATATAAAATATGTATATTCATTCCCATCAGTCACCTCCCGATACAGTATTATAGTGATACCTAGGTGCCTATTACATTCAAATTACAATTATATAAATAACGTGATTTTAATCATATTCAATATAAAATTTCTCCTGATTTTGTTACAATTTCAAACCTAATTACCAGTCATGACCAATCAAACTGAATTTATCATTGACTGCTTAATTGGTTTATCTTTATTATGAATGAAAAAGCATAAATATATATAGTTAAATTGCATCTGGAGTCCCCCCCCCACCCCCCCCCCCCCAGCTCTTTATATGTAAATATCACATCTGATGCAACATTATCACAATACCTCAGTCTCGATTCGATATAGATTTATATATGTAAATATACTGATTCAATATTATTTTTGGCTAAATTTCCTTAAAATGTTAAACCTTAGTAAATACCTTGCTTAGGAGACTGTGCTGCCTGCAAATGTGTGAATAGATATTTAAATGTGAATACATATTTTCTATTAAGTGTTGTCCTGTCCTTGACTTGACATCTTTTGTTTGTGTATTTAATGTTTGTCTGATATTGTTTTTATTACAATTATATATTAACACCCCCCCCCCCCCCCCCTGCATTTTGTAGACTAAAAACCAGAAGAAGGCCCGTGTCACAGCAAATCAGTTGTCTGGTGAGACGTATGGAAGCGTACCACACTCCTTCGTCTTTCACCGTGGCCAGATTGGGAAGAGTGTGGAACAGCTGATGATGGACATGCGGCGTGTCATGGAGCCGTACACGGCGCAGTCCTTGAAGGTTTTTACTCCAAATCGTGCATACGTTTAGTTTTATGTTAAATATTCACAGTGCCTTAAAATTCTCCCTTCAAAGGGTCAAATACTTAAGATAAGATAAGCCTTTATTAATCCCGAAGGAAAGTGTTTCTCCAGTGTCTGCATATTTAAAAGATACAAATTCAATAAAAAAAATTTTATACTAAAATACAATATAAACAGATATAAATAGAATAAGAAATATATAGAAAAAAACTACAGACTGTACAGAAAGGTGCAGAATTGTCTCTTTTGTGTAATGTACATTTGTTATTGCACCCAGAATTTATATTGCACATTTGATATTGCATATAGAGTAGTAATAATATTGCGCACCGGATATATATAAATATTGCACATGATTTTGATAATATTGCATAATTAGTGGTTTTGCATGTGATATTGTTATTGTGATAATATTGCACAATGTATCAGGGCATGATAAAGTTCTAATGATTAATTCTGTCATGACACCTCCCGAATGAAGGGGGGGGTAGTTATAGAGTTTAAATGCCACTGGTATAAACGACGTCCTGTGGCGTTCAATTTTAGACTTTGGTAGTCTGTCTGTGGCTGAACGTGCTCCTGTATGACATCAGTGAATCGTGTAGGGGATGTTATATATTTTCCATGATACTGAGAAGTTTCTTCAGCAGCCTCCTCTCAGATACCTCAACTAGAGACTCCAGCTCCAGACTGATAAGCTTGTTAAATCTGTTGGTATCATCTGATTTTAATCTGCTACCCCAGCAGACTACAGCAGAGAAGATAGTGCTGGAGACCACCGAATGGTAGAACATCTGAAGCATGGTTCTGCATACATTAAAGGACCTAAGTCTCCTGAGAAAGTACAGGCATCTCTGACCTTTTTTTGTACACAGCATAAGTGTTCTTTGACCAGTCCAGTTTATTGTCAGTGTGAACACCCAGGTTTTTGTAGCTGTCCACAATGTCCACCTCACTGCCCATGATGTTTATTTGGTTAGGGATTTGGTTTATTTGGTTAGCCTCTGCTTCCTAAAATCTACCACCAGCTCTTTAGTTTTTGAAACATTGAGCTACAGGTGATTTAGTCCACACCACTCCACAAAATTGTCGGCCAGTACTCAGTCTCTTGGCTTCTCCTGATACAGCCCACGACAGCAGAATCATCTGAGAACTTTTGCGGATGGCAAAACTGTGAGCGGTGTCTGAAGTCTGAGGTGTAGAGTGTAAACAGAAAGGGAGATAGGACTGTCCCCTTGGCGGGCCCCTGTGCTGCTCACAATAGTGTCTGAAGTGATGTTCTGCAGCCTCACATATTGTGGACGACCTGTTGGATAGTTCGTAATCCAGGTCACAAGGGAAACATCCACCCGCATGTCCAGTAGCTTATTACTGAGTAGCTCAGGTCTATTGTGTTGAACGCACTGGAGAAATCAAAAAACATGACTCAGTGTTACCTGACTCCTCAAGGTATGTATATGCTCTGTTCAACAAATAGATGATGGCATCCTCCACACCAGTGTGGGGCTGATGGGCATACTTGCAGAGGGTTCTGGTATGGTTCTACGATTTGTCCGGATCTGCTTAAGGACCAGTCTTTCCATTGACTTCATGACATGTGAGGTCAGAGCAACAGGCCTGTGGTCACTGTTCGTCTTTGGGTGTTTATTCTTAGGCACAGGAACAAGGCATGATGTCTTCCACAGGTCTGGTACAGTCATTATGCTCAGGCTCAGATTGAAGATGTGCTGAAACACTCCACACAACTGAGTAGCACAACTTCTGAGAACCCTAGGACTGAGTCCATCTGGACCTGCAGCCTTGTCTGGACGTAATCGCTTGAACTCTCCTCTCACATCCTCTGCTGTGAAGTGTTTTAGAGACAATGTAGAGGATGGCTCTGAGGATAAAGGGTTCGAAAATTGACATTAAATATGAAGTAACCTGATGTATTTGACACAAATCTTAATGTCGACCCTACATGTTGATCTAAATGAGCTGCTGGACAAATGCCATGTCGTCCTTGCTTAAAAAGAATGGTGAATTAATTTCCTGAACTATGACAAGATGTTCAATTTATTTGGTGTGTGAAAATTTTTTCTGTGTTTTGCAGGTCCGAAAGAAAAACGTTTTAAAAGATTTTGTGACTGCAGCAGGACCACTGGGAGTCACGCACTTCCTCATCTTCACCAAAACTGAGACCAGTGTTAATTTGGTATGAACAGACTTATTTAGACAGGACTTATTTAGACATTGAGAATATAGATATGTAAAACAAGATTCAAGACTTGCTATGGCATTAAAATGTGATCAACTTATTTAACTATCTCAGTATTGTGGTCGCAGTCATGCAGGTCTTTGTCAGTTTAAAAAAAAAAAAGCAAATTGTGTTTTAACACGCTTTCATTCTGTCTTTGTAGAAATTACAAATGCACAGAATCCAATTTTCTGTATGATCAGCACAGAATTGGTTATATCAACTGATCACTGGTCCAGCGATCGGTTTATCTTTTGGTTTGGGCTTATTTAACAATATTTTTCTCACAGTAAATTAACTCAGGTGCTGAAATGCCATTGAATGCACATGATGATATAAACAAGGTCTGAATGTATATTGCGTTTGATTGTCCAAAACGTTTTGAATCCAATTTCTGATGCATGAATTGCACTTTTTGCAAGTATAACGCTAAAAGGAGACTTTAATTAAATTAAATGTTCCTCTTGCAGAGACTGGCACGACTTCCTAAAGGCCCCACTGTCCATTTCCAGGTTACTAAGGTATGCTGGCTATGTTAATACTCAGGATTTGTTTGTAAATTTAAAGCCCTCAGATACAAATGATGAAGTTTTATTATTCTGACTGTAAAGTGATCACTTTAAAGTAAACGCACTGATGTATCTGCTGATAAAGTTCTTATTCATAAACTAAAGTTCCTGTTGCTTTTTAAATAATGCATGTGTTTCTTTTTCCTTTTCAGTATACGCTCATCAAGGATGTCATTTCGTCATTAAAGAGGCACAGGATGCATGAGCAGCAGTTTACTCATCACCCACTGCTGGTACTGAATAATTTTGGCTTGGAGGGCATGCACATCAAACTGATGGCCACCATGTTGCAGAACATGTTCCCCTCTATCAACGTGTACAAGGTATACAATCAGGAGTCGAGCAGGAGTTTTTGTTGTTAAAAAAAAAAAAGCATGATGAATGTATAGTCTCCTGAGGTTTGCTGTGATTTGACTTGTACTCTGATATTTCTCTTCTGTCACATTGCCGTTTTTACCCATTTACAATAAAATAATTATATTTCTTTTTACCTAATTACCTAATTAAGGTCAACCTGAACGACATAAAGAGGTGTGTGTTGGTGAACTACGATCCCGCATCTCAGGAAATAGAGTTTCGGCATTAGTAAGTAGCATTATTGAGTGTATCGCTGCTGTGGCTCACAACAAAAAGATATGATGGTGCACATGATGAAAGCTTTACATGTGACTGTTCAGTGATAGTGTTCAAAGTAAACGCACTGAGGCACTCATCTAAATTGTCACTGGATGTGACACTCACACATGCACTACACAGTTAACACCTCCCTTTTTCTCTCTCTGCCCTGTAGCAGTCTGAAGGTGGTTCCTGTAGGCATGAGCAAAGGTGTGAAGAAGCTCTTGCAAGAGAAGTTCCCTAACATGAGCAAACTGGAAGACATCAGTGAGCTGCTTCTAAAGTAAGTCAGTTGAAAGGAGGATGATTTCAGAGCACTGGGAAGAAATAAATGGAGGACTACTGAGGGGATTTTATTTGTATGTTTGGTTTTATTATTTTTTTTAAATCCATAGAAATTGCAGTTCTCTTCTCAGGCAGCAGTGGGCTCAAAATATCCTGTTTGTTTTATCCTCTTAAGATAATTTTTCCAATTATTATCTTATTGTTGTTAGTCTAGATAAATGTTTGAATAAAAGTGGTACATTTAATCATTTAAATCAACATTGCAATATGTTTAAATCGCAGTACAAAAAAAAAAAAAAAAAATTAAGTCAGGTGACTTTTGGTCACCTAAAGCTGTTTACATATTTGTTTGTGGGTTACAGGAGTAATCCTGTAAGAACTGACCGCAAGGCTATATGAACGCTGCATCTATAGAAAATTGCTGAGTGCCTTCAAGTACTTATTAATATACTTACAGATATTGAGGAGAGATTTCCAGTAAAATCGAGTAATGATGGTGACCACATCATATTTGATATATAGTTATAAACATTTTAGAACTACAATAAAGACAAAAAACTCTCATCACTGACTTTAACTTCATCACCGATGTTAATCATTTAAACTGAAACCTCTAACTAGCCTGGTCAGTTAAGAGACACTAGTTGGACTGATAGGACTGTTGGTATGGTTACATCCTTATAACTGTATCGCCGCCACATCCTGTGCTCCAGCCAGGGCTTTTCTGTGGGGGAAAGAAACAAGCGAAAAATCTCTAAGTGGTGTTGGTGGTTGTTAATTTACTGGGAAAGAAATTTGCTTTCGTCCAAGGTGGACAAGCTGTACACCTTTGCCATTTGCCATCCAGCTTTGCCATCCCGCCAAGCAAATGTAGTTTTAAAGAGAATAAAGCTAGTAGGAGGGTTTTTTTTGTTGTTGTTACAATTCACTTTACAGGTAGCACAGGGGTGTAAAGACTACTGCTTAATAAACCATAAAAAAGCATGAAGTGTTTTATTGGTTCTTTTTTTGTAGATTAAAGATTCAATTGTAGCACACAATTATTTTTTTGTGTGCTCAGATTTGTTCATTTGATCCCAAATGTAAACAGGCTGATGGGTTACATGCAATGTGGTGCAAATGATGACAATTTTGAATTTCACTGACTGCTCTGTGATTTTTCAAAGTAAACGCTCTGATGCTTTAGAAATACAGTCCCTGACAAAGGTCTTGTCGCTTGGGTACAAATTGACCTGAAGTGCCCCTCAAATATATTACTACTCAAATTTTTTTTACAAGAAATGGCTCATTTTAATCCCAACAGCTTTTGTAATAATGTTTTGGTGCAAAACTAAACTGT
>JAQMYG010000023.1:30311150-30324910 GCA_030014215.1 Clariallabes teugelsi | reverse complement strand
ACAAAAACGCATGCAGAAGTTATGATCAGAAAATGTCCACATTGCCAAAAGGTAAATTCTTACAGGCAGGCAAGCAGCAAAATTCAGGCATATGCTAAGCAACAGCAAGTCAACATGGCACAAGTTCAGCATGAATGCTACTTAATAGGCAGCAATGTGAACAACTGCTCTGAATTATTTTTTGTTCTGACAGAAAAAGGAGAGGGGGGTTGGGGGTGCCAGATGCTGCGGTTAGACTGCAGCAGATGTTGGCACCTGGTGACACTTGTCATTTTTGGTCTCACAAATGGGTGGTTAATTATACAAAATAAAAGCTGCGGTTAAAATGCAACAGATGTTGGCACCTGGTGATTAAGTTACTGTTAAAAGCACCTTTTTTTACCTTGTATTTCTTTTTTCAACTTTTTTTCCATTAAAAAAAATTGCTTTGACAAAGCAGGACTGCAATGTGCAACTACCCTTTGTACTGACCTCAGATAAGAGACTACAAGGGAGTTCTTAAACTTGGAGTATGTGCGCGAATTGAAGCGGTTCATTCCACTGAAGCCTTGGCATGGCGGCCCTCCACACAGCATCTCCACGTCACCCCTTTGTGGGAGTTTCTGGCCAAGTGAGTTGGTCTTCTCTCCAGACATTACCAGCTTCAGCAGAACATTGCAGTCTTCAGTGAACACTGTGGTGCCTGGGTTATTCAGCCTGAAGGCCTGCGCAGCAGGATCCCACATTTCAATAGCCCAGAGGGTCTCAGAAATACCTAGAAGCATTAAAAATGCTGATTTGTACAAGACAAAAAGGATGTCCATGTATGGAAGGAACTGAGTTGATATGAATTACCTGCTTGGTGGAAGCCTTCAGACAGACCACCACAGCCGGAGAAAACATCCAGTGTGCGCAGTTTAGGGGCTTTGATTTCTGGAGTCTCCTGCTCTTGGGGATCCTGTGAGGAAGCTTTTCCTTTCCCTTTACCTAAATGACAGAGAACTCTAACAGTTTCTGCTTAAGTTTAGAAATGAGCAACTCAGGAAAAAAAATTAAATAAAATTCACATACCTTTTCCCTTCCCTTTTCCCTTGCCCTTGTTTACAACAGAGCGTGCATGGTTTGGTGGGTCTTCAAAGGCTTTTGATTTGGCACTGTAGGCCTGTGGTGAACAATAGAACCTTGTGACGGCAGCAAATACAGTTTAACTAGAATTAAGTTTGCAAAATAAACTAAAAGGATCTTTACACATGAAAATGGCATAATGTTTCCACCAAAAGAAAAAAAAAGAAAAATAGTACTTCATTCCTTATACTAATGCTATATCAGAATTAGTGAATCAGTCTAACACATTAGCTCCAGTTTTACCTCTAGGAAGTAGAACCGATCGGGTCCACCGCTGGAATAGTCCTGCACACTCTCCACCAGATCCTCGCCATACTCCACACGACAACGACCCAGTACATCGGCCATGTTCACAGACACCTCTTCATCACTCCAGTAAAGCTGGTTTATATCAGTGTGGTACCCTGCCTTTGGCCCCTTGTGAGTATTCTCTGGTCTGTATAGGATGGTGTTGAAAATGTACAAAGTAATTAAATAGCTTATGGGTTGCATTTTATTCACTTTGATTTAGATACATGGATACTTGCCTGTAGAATTTGTAGAGGCGCAGTTTGACCTCTGATTGATCTGGCTTGCCGTTGCTGCGCTTGGTGCAGTAGATCTCTTTAATGCGCCCAATACGGAAGGGCTCTGGAGCATCTAGATTGGATCCCTTGATGTAGTCTGAGGATTTCCTGTAGTATTCTGGATAAAGGTCCTCATCCACATCCTCCTTTCTGTGAGGACGTTTCACTGGGCTTGCAGCTTTTACCCTGGAATAAAGAGGTTTTTGATGAATGAGAAAATTGTCTGAGGAAAAAGCAGATGATCAACATGGTGAATTCAGTTAATTTCATGTATTTAAAACTTCTAAGTTTGACAAAAAGGACCAGTTGGTTTCAACTAAGAAAATAACGGTGTGTTCAAGGAACACTGTATGTAGGGAAGACAAATGTCTAAACGTGGAAGTTAATTTGTTTTTAAAAAAAAACAAAAAAAAAAAGCAAAAAAAAAAAGGGGCTGTCCAGTTTGACCAATTCATTCTTTTAAAATAAAAGCATGGTGTGCAGGACAAAGTGGTTTAAACAATAACTTGTAATTTGCCATACACAAAGCCTTTGATTTTCACTTACCCAAAGTTGAATGCCTCAGGCGGCAAGTACACACTGTCTCCCACTCGATATTGCTCCCCCTTCAGGCAAGCCAGGGAATACAAGACCTTAGTGTCACGTTCCTCATCTTCAATGGGATCAAAGACATGAGGCATCTCCTGCTCCTGCTGTTCTTTATTTCTAGTGCAACTAGCACAGAACCTGCAGTGAAAACAATTCAGATTTTATTCAAAAATAACTTTGATCTTCTTGCACTGAAATTGATCAATACATTTTTGTTCAGATGGACAGATGAATAATTCCAAAACTCAACCAACTTGTATTTGGAGTCTTCCTCTGGAATGACCTTGGGTGGTGTTTCAAACCGAGCAAAATCCCCATCGTACCATAACTGATAAAAGAAGCTTTTTCCATCATCCTCAATGACCTTTATCTCATCAACAAGACCACCCTGAATTTGAGGGGGACAAAAAAATAAATAAAAATGGTTACAAAAACAGGCACCCTTTAAAATGGGTAAGACTAAACATTGACATTCATTGCAATCCAGGAATTTGAACAAATGAATTTGCTCTCATTTCTACTTTAAAGCCCACTGCAGTATCAGAAAGCACAAATGGCCAGATTATGTAGTCCAGAATTCTGCAGTTAGTAAATCAGTGTACAAAACCCACAGTACAAATTCATCAACTGGGTTTAGCAAAGAGCAAAACAAACCCACCTCCATGAACCAGTCCTCTGAAGGAGCCTTGTAGAGCATGTTGACTTTACCATGCACAAAGCTGAGCTGCATGTCCTCACACTCATCCACAAGGAAGAGTTCCAAAGGGTCAGAGGACTCGCCAAGAACAGTGTCTGTGCCACGGCAGAACCAGTGCGCATGAAACATCTTCTCCCCTTCATCCCACAAAGCTGTAATCCTTTAAGGTGGCAGAGGGCGGGGGAGACACCATAGGTTACATGGCATGCAATTACTACATTAACCCTATAATATTTGCTGTAAAAAAATTTTTTTTTTTTTTAAAAGTCCTTTAAACTTCAATGCCCATAACCTTTAAAACAACCAGAGTCCAAACTTGACCTTAAGTGTGTGCATGACTAACAGGAATCATGAGAATTTAGGATGTTGACTCAGACCGTGATGCAGACTTCAAATTTGTTTTTGAACAATAGTTTCACAATCCTGTCAACACTAAGAATAAACATCCTGCCCAAGTTTATTTCCCTACCCAAAAAAAAAGCCTTTCACTTGAAGAATAGGACAATTTTATTTTCATCTTTCAGGCAATATTAGAGCACCAGTTACCTGGCAAGGTAGAGCGGATGAGAGGGGTCATCTGGGCTGACGGACACACAGTCTCCAACTTCCAGGACCTCATTTTCTACGCGCACCTTCATATAATAGTCACGTTTTCCCTCAGTCTGTGGGGGTACAAACATTCAAATAAACCAGTCAAGCAGGCAGGCCTAATACTGCAGAACTGATTAAACATCAAGCAAAACAAGATAAATGTATTAAATGTGCACATACCCTAATGGGGTCTCCCACCCAGGTGATCTTATTTTTGGTCTGCTTTTTCTTGGCTTGAGACATCTTTTTGGATGCATCTTTAAGAAGCCGTACAACATCTTCCTCGTCTATATTCTCATCATCTTCTGCTTCCTTCACCGCCATGTTGGGACATCTGAATAAAATGCACATCTGTTTAGCTCAATGTACCAGCAACAGGCTTATTAGACACATTCATCTCCATTAAGTAGTCTTTTTTTTTTTTTTTTTTTTTTAAGATTAAACATCACTTTACCACGTTCTCCTTTCAACAGACAGCATTTTTTGCTTGTGAGTAATACTAATGAACACCAGGCGACATTTCAGTTGGAAAAAACTGCTGTCTGTTTAAATGGAAAGTATGAGAACTTTTTTAACCAAAACACCCCAGGACACAAACTTCAAATCGTTACAGATAAGACTGGGTTTAAAGCACGAAGCACATTCCACAGATTGTCCAATTAAACGTGACAAACCCCAACGAAAAAAATAAGAGGTTCCCCACACAAGATCAGATTTTCATACTTGCTCCCCCCTCCCTCCCACCTAAGTGTAGCCAAATTACGAATTATTTTGAAATATAAAGCTTGTATAAAGCTTTTGTCAAAAAAAGTAGCAACAAATGTAGCAAAAGGGGGCACACCTTCTCTTTTGACAGGCCTGCTTGCTGCGACCACCTCCTCCAAACTTGATCATGTCCTTACATGAAGAACACTTGCCACAATCAGGAGCTTGGCACACCTGGAGGAATACAGAACATGTTTTTAAATAAAATAAAGCCAAATGGATCATGTTAATTTCCTAAACTTTGGGCCAAATTCCAAATGATTCAGCGGATGCTCACATGGGGCACAACCATGCCATACTAGACCCTCCAGGTAAGATTACAGTGCACTACATTTGAGATTTAGCCACTGGGAATGTCAGGCTTTAATAACCATTTTTGTATTAGGATCCAAATTAATCAATTGATATTAAATATAGGGATTTTTGAAAGGTTATAATAAAGGCTGTTTCACAAATTTGAATAAAAATAAAATCTTTAAAAAATAAATAAATAAAAAAACCCACAAGCTTACCTCACAGACCCCACAGCGTTGCCTCTTGGCACCTCCCCCATCCTTATTGTTCTGTTCAATCTGCTCTGCAAAAAAGGCATCGAAGATCTGATACACAAGTTTTGTAGTAGTAGCTTTTGTTGGACCCTTGACATCCTTCTCTATCTTTGTAGGATGACGAATAGCTTGTCTTCTGGCTGCCCTCCTAAAAACAAAAATAATAAATAAATTTTTTTAAAAAAAGGGGGAGAGGAAAAGTGGCATATTAGGAACAAACAACCTAAAGACAAAATGAGACAACTACGATGGAGTCTAAAATGGACATGCAGTTATGAGGGAAAAAAAATAAAAAAATAAAAAAGCTCAGGGCAGGGTGATGCATGCTTTTTTTTCTTTTTTCTAGAAAAGCACTAAACTGACATTTTCAAAGCTACAGCAGAGATTTTTAAAAACTATTAAAAATAGACCACAAAACACCCATTTGTAAGCAAAATTAAAACACCCCTGAACCAAACCAAGTAATTTGGATTTGCATCTACATATATAATTTATTCAGACCAGCACAATATGTTTAGATTAAGAATACAAAGTGAAGCAAAATGACTGTGCTACATCACCCATCCCTTACAGCTGAAAATGAGGTCTGGCAATCACTGCTTCCCATTGCAACTTAACATCAAAATAACCAAAAATCACAAGCACTCCAGAGGCGCAAATTAAAGGTTACCTACCAGTACAGCAGCATGCTGCATTAGGGAATGCCAGAGAAGCATTAGATATTACTTTGCACAAGCAGCAAAACCATTTGTAAAACAAAACCTAAACCCACATCAAATTTCTGTTTGTATTCAAAATCATCAACTTTAGACTGAAACAAAAAGAGGAAGTACATTACCAGTACTCGCATCTACACTCATTTATACCACTTTGTCCTGTATTCAGGGTTGCGGGAGCCCCAAAGCCAGCAGACTTGGGCCACGAGGCACAGTATACCTTAAATGGGGTGCCTATCCATGACAGGACAATGTGGGAATGCCAATTAACCTAATCTGCAGGTCTTTGGACCACTGGAGGAAACCGACCAAGCACGAAAATCTAACCCAGACACTGGAGGTGCAAGGAGACACTAAGCAACCATTCCGCCCTAAATACTCTAAATAGGCAATAATAATTACTGGTAGCTGCTTTATTACATAAACTAAAGGCATATTTATTCATAATGACTCCAGGTTCTGCCCAAGTCTAGCCTGGACAATTCACAGTATTTTGGGTGTTATTAGATTTGACATTCATGATTTGTAGAGCAGAGGTTAGTCTTGAACTTATTCACTACTGTACTATAGAATCATATAAGGAGGAAGGGGGGCTGTTTAATAGCACTGTATTAAACAACCCCATTACACGGCCAGGAAAAACAAAACATTGAAACCAATTACTGAAAGGGTGTGGTTTAAAGTACAGTTACAAACCATTATTGCAGCTTATTTAGCTTGCAAAAAGAAACTCACTCCACCTGTCGCCACAGCTTTACATTTGAAAAGCTTTTAGAGATGGAATTACTACAAGTCAGTTCACAGCTGTCAGGATTAAGCCTAAAAATACAAGGTTTTTTTGCACTTCTTGGAGTAATTGTTCCAGAACGTACAAATGCTAGGAGAAGGAGGGGTATAAATATAAATCAAACATCTCAGCCACTCCGGATCTACAATCCATCACATCTTTATAACACTCCAAGTCCCCAGCCTACCTCTTGCCCAAAGTGACACCAGCAAGTTTAATTAGGTCCCTCATGCATGGGGTGACGATGATGGGCTGCTCATCCGAGTCTCCAGCCTCATCGTAGCTTTCCACCTGCTCCACAACAAACTGGGCATGGCGCAGGAGAGTGTCCTCTGTAAAACGATTGAAGTTCAGCCCAGCCGGGGGGACTGTAGTCTGCACAGGAATAATAGCACAGGAATGAAGAGGAAAGAGCACACCCTCAGAAAACTGCTGAACTTATTATCATCAACTCAATCGGACATCAGAAATCTACCTCAATTTTGTTAAGCAGGTCCTCATATGTAGCATCTGGGTTTTTCTGAAGAAATTCAACTACAATCTTACTCATGTAGATCTTCTCCTGCATCAGAGCAAAGATTTGAGAGTATTCCTCACTTGGTTCCATTAGGATGTAATCAGCAAATGCTGCAGAGAGCCAAAGAACGAAGCCATTAACAGCTAATATAAAATTTTGGTGGCAATACCGTTAACATCTCATAATGCTACCTGTGGTGAAGCCAATCAGAGCTTTCTCTCCTCCATCAAAGCCAGTAATCCACCAAGCATTGATGGGGCCCAGCTTTTTAGCAGGAACACCACCTTGATGACAAAAAAATAAATAAATAAATAAATAAATTTTAGCCACAAAACAACAAATACAGCTCCATTTAGGACAGCTGAAAACTCCATACATACCATCCATACAAGGATTGTCATCGTAGATGGGCTTGACTGCACAACTGAAGTACAATTCAACATTCTTCTCAATGAGTCCAGAATCAAAAGGACATAGGTGGCCCCGTTTGTCATAGACACTAGAGGGAAGGCAAGTATATTCATAAAATTGTATGCATGCATGTTTTTATACATACACATTTTATAATCAGACACAAAGTGAGAGGAGAATCTCAAAAACCTACCTAAAGCTTGTAATCTTGTGTTGAGGCAGGTCATCATAACTTTCAAATCCATCTTCATTCGAATCAAACAAAGAAAGGCGCTCATCTGTTAACATCTCTGGTTCATCAAGCTGTCAAAAAAAATAAATAATTTTAATACAAGAGCAGGCGTTTCAAAGTTTAAGTGTTTAAAATGGATACAGGAACACCAAATTACAGCATCTTCAGGATCTCCCTGAAAAAACTTGAGGTCAGAGTCATCCAGGTACTGCCTGCAGTCAGGACACTTGGGTGGAGGTGTCTGAAATAACAAGAGGCCAGCGGGGGTTAGTGGTTTGTGAGCCAACACCATTAAAAAGCAGGTTGGAGAGATGTCAGGTATGTTTCATGAAATAAAACGCATCACCTTGGCTGTGTTCACAGGCTTGGTCTTCTCAACACAAGAATTATCAGTACTTGGTCTGAGGGGAGTGAAGGGAAAATATAGATAATAAAAAATAAAAAATCATCATCATCATGCTGCCTTATCACAGCTGAATGAAAGACTTAAATGAGTTACGCCAAAATTTAACCTACTTTTCATCCTCTTCAGTTTTAAGACGCTTTTCCTCACGAGTCTTATTAAAAATAAATAAAATTGTAAGTCAGGCTTTTGTTAAATCCAAACAAGCACTCAAGTACACAAATGCAGTATACTGTTATCTACCTCCTCAGCATCAGCTTCCTCAGTGTTAACCTCTGCATCACCGTTTGTAGTCTCACCATTCACCTCATCAGACTTGCGTTTGGATCTGCAGAAGAGATTTCAAGCTGGTTAAAGAATGCCTCATCATCCCTTCCTTCTGAGAGAGCTCAGCCAATCAGCTCTCTCCAGGCCCCCAGCTGCGGGAGGTAGCAATCTCTGGATATGGTGAGTGCATGTTTGAAAGGCATTTTGCTTTTGAAACAGCATGCTGTGCCTTAGAACCTTAACACTACTGTATGTTAAGCTATATTAATGCCATAATTCCACAGTCTTACTTCTGTTTTATAGGGACAATTCTTTTTAAAAATTGACTAGCAAGTTTTTTTTTTTTTTTTTTTTTTTTTTTTTTTTAAATTCCTCTCCCAGGCAAAACCTCAGTTAAATCTTTTTTAAATTTTAGATTCTCTTACACTCTTGAGAACATGGACATGATGGTTTGTTGCTTTCCAGAGTTGCGGGTGACTCTTGAGCTTGCAGGAGATTCTGTGGGTTGGATCAAAGAAAAAGATCTTGCAGCACTACAACATAAATTAAGCATAATAATTCATGAAATACCATGGCAAATATGTTGCAGTAAAACTCGTCACTTACTTTTAGGCTCGGAGTCTGCTTTACTGCGTCTGCCACCCCGGCCCTTTGATGTGCTGGGAGATTTCATGGTTTCTCCTTCCTCCTGAGTTTCCATACCTCCTTGTTTTTCACCGTTATCTTTATGAGATCCATTTTCAGAGAAGCCGTTGGAGTGCCCGTTCTGCTCTGCCCCATCACTGTGACCTTCCTTGCCCAAACCTAAAGCCTTCTTCAGCACAGCTTTCACTTCAGATGTGTACACCTCCTACAAAATGTACAGTAAGAGAGAAAGAGGTTACAGTTCAGTTCAAACACTGAAGCCAATATTTTAACTTTATAATTAGGTAAATGATCAGGCAAGATGCTCACTGTGGTAAGTTCAGAGTTTTTCAGTTTGAGCTCAAGGTCTTTGAGTTGGTCCTGAGTGTCATCATGCAGGAAGTCCTGCAGTAACCTGAGCTTCTCCTTCACACAATCCTAAAAGAGGAAGACAAATTCATCCATCAGAAGGGTATTCAAACATGTTGAGAATTTAGTTCTTAAGTGGGATGGGGTTCTCTGAGACAAAATAATACTTTTATTATTTTATAGTTTAATTACAAGTTTTGCTATCTTCTGGGATAAAACCCAACAATGCTTGAAAAATAAATAAATAAATAAAAAAAAATAAATAAATGTATAGAGTAGAAGTGGACACCATGGGTAGATACACAACTATAGTAAATAATGTATGTGGTGGTGCTTCAAAGATGCCAAGACCTCCAATTGCAGCATCTAATATCAAAGTTGATTATTAACGTTCCTAAGAGATGGAGACTTTATACTTAAGCGTTAAAAAAAATGGACTAGATCAGTCAATTACACACGGACTGCTGACACCTCAGGTCTTGCTGAAACAATGTCTTTAAAAATAAACAATGACGGCGATACCTCCACCACCACCACTAGTTGTTCTTATGTGTATACCTCAAATAAAACATTTTTTAACAGTCTGGATGCTATTTGGTGATATGTACATACCTCATCCGACAAGCTGTCATCACCTTTATCCAGAGCTTGTAACCTGGGAGTATTAACATTCAAATATTAGAGCAAAATAAAGGAATACAAGTAGATTTACCAGTGTTAATCCTATTCCATGTAAACTTGTGTTTCTAACCTTGAAAATAAAACTAATAAGTAGCAAAAAAAAAAAAAAAAAAAAAAGTACTTTTTATTTTTATATTATAATTAAAAGCAGTCTACACAATTTGTTCATCCATAGATTGTCTATACTTGAAGCCTATCCCAGGAGACTTTGGGCACCTGGCTAATCCACACACCACACAAGGTATTTGGACTGTGGGAGAAAACCAGGGTACACGGAGGAAATCCACAAAGCACAAAGAGAACATGCAAACTCCACACACACAGACTGGAGACAGGAATCAAACCCTTGACCATGGAGATGCAGCGCCACAGTGCTAAGCACTACGCCACTAATTTGTTGGAAAATTTGATGAAAAATGGTTCCTTTGAGGTTCAATGAGTAATTAAGGGTTCTTCAATCTCCTAAGACAGGTTCTGTTTGTAACCTTGATCCGATAGGGAAACAGTCAGAGTTCTGCAGGTTTCTAGCCAGTTAGCCAATCAATTAAAAAAAAAAACAAAAAGGGAGATACATTTTGCATCTTCCCTCAATTGTTCCATCATGTTCAAAAGCTACACCTCAAAGTTTTCCGGTTTGATTTTAATGCTGTGGACAGCATACTGAAAAAGGGTCTCCTACATCTCTGGTTCCCTGCTCTAGGTCTTCACTTGTGTATTTTAACTAAAACTTACAAGCGAGTCTTTTAATGCATTGTGGTCCTACATGTCTGTGTTCATTTTAACTGTTTGATTTATATCAAACACCTGTTTTGGATTTACCCTTTAGGTATACTTTTACGTTTTAAAGGACCTTAAAATATAAAGAAACAAACATCAGGATTATGATATTCCGTTTAACCCCCTACTACTCCCCCAAGCTCTACGTCATGCCTCATATGCAGCTTGACAGTACAGGCACTTTTATACAAAACTGATTAACAAACACTGTGGCATGGAAAAAAAAAAAAAAAAAAAAAAAGACCATGGCTCTTGCAGGGAAAATATGACTGAGTACCTTGTGAGTAAATACACATGGTCGTGTGAGTGAGTAAAACAGTCTTATGGTGGGGAGACTTGACACGCGGGGTAATAACAGTAAGCAGCCATTATTATTTGGCGCCAAATTCAGCCTGCTGGTTGACAGCGGGCGCGTGAGCCAAGTTAGCTAGAATGCTAACACAGATACCAAAACAAGACGCTTGCTAGCAAGCTAATGCGAGTTTTCTCAATGCTGAAGGAACAGCAAAGCTTGTTAGTTCATCAGCTAACGTTTCTTAAGTAAATATATATAATTTGGGTTTATTAGACTACATGGTTAACCCAAATCAATGGGTATTTTGTAAAATAATCGTAGCTCAGACAGCTAGCTTAGCTTTTTTTTTTTTTTTTTTGCAAACGTACCGTTCTTTCACATCCTCCGGCAAACACAGCGAAGTCCTGGTGGGCATTTCAGCAGATAAAACGAAAATTAAGTGCAGGCTAAGAGAATTCCTTTCTAAAAATAATAATAATACAGCGTTTAAAAGAGTTTAGGATTATAAAAACAGCCAGCAAGGAGGCATAAGCAGCAGCAGCACGGCTAAACTGCAGCACCGGGAGGCGGCTTTAAACACTCCACAGCAGCCGTGCAAGCGTGCGTGCGCGGGACGCTTTTTTCGCGCGGGTAATATGGACCGTACCACGAGTTCAAAGAATAGGGTGCACCAAAGTAAAAAAAAAAAAAAAAAATTTAAACATATTTTGTCAAATGAATTCGCACATTATTACTGATATATTTATTATAGATATATAATTCATATCGTCGTAAAAAAAAGTCCACAGAAAAGCAAGGTTATTCAAAACACTTGTTGCAATGGAACGATCCAAAGTGACGTCAAACCACGGAGGTCACCATATGCTGAATAGTAATACAATGTTGCCGAATCCTCACATATTAAACTGTTATGTATTAAAATAGTGTACTCGCTGGCATGTTTGTTCTGGACCAATGTCACCCACTTTTTATCTGTGACGATGTAAATGTAAAACAGAAATGATATCTAAAATAAAACAAGACCAATATAGAACACCGTGGTGAAAAACACGTATTTACACGTTACAACGTATTTATTTGTGTCCATTTTTAAATACATTTCGCATCACGTTGTATTTAATGCTTCTATCTCTTTTACAATGGTAGTCTTTCGATGATGAAATTCAGAAGCGTTTTTAGAAAGGAATATGAAGTTGGGTAATGCTTTTGTCTTATTCTTTTGAACAAGCTAAAAGGTTTTGAAACGGAAATCTGGCAACCCTTAATTTTACCGCTTTGACTGATGCCAGTAAAGGCGGGAGATGAGCTGCAGGGCCTCCTCTGGAGCGGCGATGCAAGCTTGCATTCAGCTGTTGATATTATCCTCATCATCAAAAACAATAAAATAGCTAATACTACTCATGATAAAGTATAACCGTTCCACTTAAATCTGAAGAAGTTACTTGAATGAATAGTAAAATATTTCTGCCCAACAAGAGAGAAGTCCAGTTGGCATGGCTCAACTCCCATTATTATTATTATTATTATTATCATGGGGAGGAGTGGTGGCTCACGCAGCTAAGTAGCTAGGTTATTGATCTTGGGTTCTGAGGACCCGGGTTCAATCTTCAACCTCGATGAGTTGCCACGACCCGGTCCAGGAAGTGCATCCGGCGTAAAACCTGTGCCAAGTTTTGTGCGGATTGGATGGTCTTTTGTGGCGACCTCTCAACGGGAGCAGCCGAAAAAAAACATTATTATTTGAGTTATTTTGGTCCGTGCAAGTACCATTGCGAGACGGATACTCCCCACCGTAAAGATATATCCGACGTTTCTAAGGTAGTTAATTAAAGGGTCGTTTACACACTACGTGCAATTTGGGAATGCCAATTAGCCTAATCTGCATTCTCATTTGTCTTTAGACTGTGGGAGGAAACCATAGTACCCGTAGGCATCCCACCAAGCACAGGGAGAGCACAAACCCCAAGGTGGGAATCGAACCCAGACCTTGGTGGTACATTATTGTTCTTATTGAGCCATGCTGCTGCCTCACAGCTCCAGGGTCCCCGGTTCAATCTCATATTACTATCCCCTATTACTACATATGTAGGTTTCCTCTGGCTTCTCCATTTTTTGACAGAAACAAACCATTAGGTTGACTGGCTGAGATAAATTGCTCCTAGGAAAATTCATACATCCAAACCTTTTGTTCAAAGAAAAAAAATCCCTGAGATGACATGAGGAAGAACCCTGGACAGGAGCCAGACTCAAAAGGGAATTTCATCCTCGTTTGGGTGATGCCAGATAGCATGACAAAAACAAACAAACAGACAGACAAACAAATAAAGTCAACAAAATGCTTTTTGACACACTTGTATGTGAAATGACATGATAATATCCTTGTGACAAGTATGCATAACATGAATGTGTGTGAATGTACCTCACCTGCAGCAGTTATTGGACTGCAACTGTACAATGGCAATTAAATAAATTTTAGACCTTTAGATGATCTTTTCTGACTTTTTAAAAACAAAATCTATCTGATCACTTCACACTTATTCAGGGAGAACATTTGAAAAAAGCAAGGCAGTTCTTTAAATTAGAGATGTTCCGATACCATTTTTTCCCTCCCGATACCGATTCCGATACTCAGGGTATCGGCCGGTACCGAGTACCGATCCGATACCTGGGTGTGTATCTGTATATACAGTACAGCTGTAGATACTACTAGCCCTGTGTAACGGGTTCAATCCTAAGTGCACGGGTGACACCATGAAACACGGACACGAGGCGAGGTCTTACAGGAAAAAGGGTAATTTATTTAGAAAAATGGGGAAGGAAAG
>JAQMYG010000023.1:30280178-30309176 GCA_030014215.1 Clariallabes teugelsi | reverse complement strand
TGAAGTTTCTCATCCCCGACCTGTGCTTGCTTTCTTCTGTAAATGTCAATTGGTTTTTACGGCAGAATTTACAATAGATTTTATTACAAGTTTCAGTTTGACTTGAAACACCCCTTGTACTGCCACTACTACTACTATTACTATTATTATTATTGTTATTATTATTATTATATACATCATTATTATAACAATGATGATACCACGTCTCTGTTTATTAGCATCACAAAAGATAACCTTGTCTCTGCCCATAAATACCACTAACCTAGTTTCTTAATGGTTCTAGTAGTTCCTCAGTTTCTCTCTCTAGGGAGACCCATAATGGTTCTATGAGAACTCAGAAACAGATGGTTTCCCTACTGCAAATTATACCACTTATGAATATTCAAAAGAGAAAACCTTGTCACACTAGAAAACAGAAAGAAGACATAGAAACAGAAGTCTCGAATGTATAAAGTATACAGTATGTATAGTATGTTAGATGTTAGGCCAAAGTCATTTGAAAAATAATGCTGTATATTGTAATATTTTATGTAAAAATACAGTTAAATTCTAATATTATTTACATATATAAAACTACTTATTTTAAGTTTCTAAAGAGCATTTACATTTACAAGGTCACAAAGTAAAAACAAGCCATTTAATGAATCAGTAATAAATTAAGTATAAATCTATGAAAATACTTGTAACTCAGGAAAAGACTTCGGAACAAAATGCTTCCATAGACTAATAATAGACTGTATTAAACAAGTATTTATACTTACATTTTAATCCACGTTTGAATTTTCAACCAACTCTATTCCAGAGTTTAGTGGCTATGTAAGAAAAACATCTTCCCTCCGCTTCGCCGTGAGTCATCACAAAGCTTCGGGTTAAAATATGCCTGCCTCAGCTGTGCAAAGTGCTTTGTCAAATCTTTAAACATTATAAACTGCACTTTTTAAGCCAAGATGCAGAAAATCGGCACTGTGTGATGAAGTCGTGCATAGGTTAGAATGTAGAGATGTGATCATGGTTGACGGAAGTTAAAGGCATACTGAGCAGGCTAAAGGTGATTTATAAAGGCAGACTCAAATGTTTTGATCGTAAAGTATAATGTCAAGTATAGTTTGGAGATATATTTAAAGTGTAAAATATTTGAAACACATTTGGAATACTTTTATGTTTATAAAGGCACCATTATTATTTCTCCAAGATTTAAAGATTATTTCTTCAAAATGGAAACTTTAAATTTAATTCTCATCTAAATTTGACCTATGAACACAAGATGTTATCAGTTACCTCACGTCACCCTCTTACCTCCCTCCAGTTCCAAACCTTTGGCTATAACAGTCTGATACACCCCTGTAACTGGCAGGAAGTTTTGTGTAAATAGGCAGAGCCAATGGTTCTAGGCGAATGTCTTTTCATGTCCTAGCGAGCCTGGCTTCATCCTTGTCAGTGCATGTTGGGTGTAATTTAATTTCCAGTGAAGCTATCGTACTTAGTAAGAATACCACGGTCATGTGTGCCAAGAGAGAAAACACCTTTTTAGGTGATTCTCCATGAAAAAATAAGAGTAATGTTCCATGGCGCTGCAGTATAAAAAAGCAATCTTGACACAAAAGTCCTCAAAAGTATCATTAATAGACAGAATCCACTTTTGTTCAATGTTAATAAAATGAGACATGAACATGTGTTTGCATTTTGTAGCTGATTTATTTTATATAAAAGTAATGAACAAAAACGTTTATGTACCAATATTAGTGTTTAGGATTGTACCGATTTAACACAGGTAGCTCGCTACTAGACACACAATGCTATTGCACACAAGACATTTCATACATATACACATATTAGACATAAATACAATACATACATTGTCATAAATGCATAATACAAAAACTTGTTTTGCACAGGGTTTGACACAAAATGGAAGTGATAGGCATGCTTGCACAGTCTTCATATAAAAAAGCAAAACAAATAGCAAACATACAAACAAACCAACAAAAATAATTGAATAAATTTGGAAGAGCTGCCAAAGTGCTTTCTCTGATAGTCAACAGAGGAAAAGACAGCAAGACAATTTGGGATGAACGTTTCATGTTTGCATGCTTGATTGGTATGTGAGAATATTAATGAAAGATGAGGTCAGTCCTGAACAACAGGAAGTACCATAGGAAACACTAAACTTCCTGCCATTGCAGGAAGTGTGGTTTTAGGCATAGTAATTAGCCTCTGACCCTTGACATAAGAGCGCAGCCGACTCCCCCTCATCCGCCTGAAGTGTGTGCGTTTATAGTCGCCATGACACAAAACAATGAAAAAAGAGGTTTGACTAGTTTATTTTATCCCAATGTCATGGGTTTCCATCTCTGCAACCTACCGAGTTTAATCAGTGAGCTAAAACATGTTGATCATTTTCAAGACTTCACAGTGATGTTACTCGTCTTTATTTTCTCAGACAGCCTCAATACTCAACAAGATGAAAACAATCAGTGTTCGGTAATACTGTCACAAGGAGAAGCATTTCGCTCCAAACACTCTATGCATACATTCAGTTTTAGGAGAACACAAAAACAGAAAGGACACGCTGCTGCAGCGACGCTACAACATTGTCAAGACAAGTCCGGGGGATTACTGTAGGCCGGGTGAAACATGTCAGTGCCATTTCGCTTTAGAAAATGTACTTTCTGTTTGTGTCTTCCTTAAAGGAATCACTTATCATAAAACACACACACACACACACACACACACACACACACACACACACACACACACACACACACATATACACACACACATGAACAAACACAAGCAAAAGCCAGAGAGGCTGAGAGACAAGGGTTAATGATGAAATTGTACATGAATACGCCATAGATAGTTATCATTTGTACACAGGTTATGCCATGCAATATAATGAAGTGTAGTACTTTGTGTCTACTGTACTTAATGAAAGGGAATATAATGGAATACATACTATGGTTTTGCACCCATGGCTCATGAGGAGTGCAGCGGAGTGTAACTATTCAGTACCTCCCTTTTCTTTTGTTAATCAGGTCTGCTGAGTCACTCACCTGTTCATGTTTATGCAACGTTGCCTTTGTTAGTTTGACTTACTCACAAGTCAGTCACAAATACATACAATCACAGATATGCTTAAAAGTGCATTATCTTAGACTTTGATTTAAGACAAAGTAAAATTAAAAAAGGTCACTGCCAAACGGCTAAATAGGACATGATGACTAATAACGGTATCAAAACAAGTAAAAATTATTCAGTGGAGGTTGTATAAAAAAAAGTATTGTCCATACTACATTTGCAATACTTGCGTTTAGCTCCTAAGAGTCAATAAAAAAGGTGATTAAAAAAATTCACACAGGTCTGACTGCTTTGTAAAAAGTAACATACGAAACCTCTGTCACCTAAAGCCTCTACGGCCGACAGATTCTTTGGGTGTCTTTTGTTCGCGTGCCTAACATGCAAACACAAATACCTCGACTTCCTCAGGGACCTTTACAGATATAGTAAGGGCACTTTCCCAAGCTCAAACACACGTTGTACAGTCCTGCATGATGGGAGTAGTCTGATGTTCATGTTTGCTCGTGCAGTGGTCCATCGAGCTCGAGCTCTTGAGCTGCATCAAGCAGCGTTCTGCTGGACGGCCGCTCTGGAGGAGCCCCCAGCAGCATAGCACGCGCAGGAACTCCCGCCTCATGTCCTTACTGCGCAGTGTGTAGATCAGCGGGTTTAGAGCAGAGTTCAAGGTGGCGATCCCAAAGAAGATTTCGGCCTGGCTGAGAATGGGACAGGAAGACATCCTGCATGAGGTATCAAGGAGCAGGATACTGAAGCCAGGCAGCCAGCACACAATGAACACACCCAGGACAATGGTCACAGTCTTAAGCAGAGCGTAGGAAGGTGAATTAGTGGTTTCCTCATGGCTGGAACGGACGATTAGGTAGATGCGGACATACAGGATGACAATGGAAAGCAGGATGACGGTGAAGATGGTCACCACAAAGCAGATGTAGCGCCTAGAGTTAAGAGGCAGAACGGCCGAGCATTCGGCCAGATTGTTGATGCAGTTCCAGCCTAAAATAGGAAGCCCTCCGATAAGGATTGAGGTGACCCAGCATGCCCCGATAAGCAGGAACATGCGGCAGGTCTTATTGGAGCCATAAACCTTGACTTTGGTTATGGCAATGTAGCGCTCTATAGCAATGGCAAGCAGACTGAACACTGATGCGGACAATGCAATAAAAACAGTCCCTTCTCTTATGAACCACTGCACAGGTGTTAGCTTAAAAGTTGTTGATCCTGATAGAAATATATTGGCGATGTAGGCTGAGCCAGCCAGCAGATCTGAGAATGCTAGATTGCCAATGAAGAAGAACATGGCCGAATGGAACTTTTTGTTTCGGAAAACAGCAATGAGCACCAGGAGGTTCTCCAGAATAATGATGCTGCAGATGATGATGAAGATGATGTTGAGCAAGGTAGGCCCATCTTCTTTAGACATACGTCCATTAAAATCCTCCTGGCTCATGTTCTTGGCACATACATAGTGCAATTTGATGAGGCTTGAATTGTAGTACTGAGAATACTTGCTCTTTGATAGGTCTTCGATGCATTTTGGTAGGGGATCCATTGTCTCTCTTAAAGTTCACCGCGTTGTCTGTCTGAGATATTCGGGGCCAGGAGACTGCACCAAGCCTGGAGTCACGTCTCAGTGGCCCAGGAAGTCCCTCTGGATTGCCTGCAGAATAACACAAAAGCATGGACAGTGAATATATACCATATATAGCAGCAACAGTAGGTGTTTCCACAACATTAAACATAACTATAAAAGAATACAAACTTCTAAAAAACTTATTGTTCATCAGTTTAATATGACATAAAACACTTCAGAATGTTGTTATAGTAAATTAATTTGTGGGGTGGCAAAGCAACTGCATGACATATGCGCACAACAAAATGCTGATATTGATTATTTTCTTTGAACTGGTTTCCTAATAAGCCAGTTATAAGTTAAATGCAAAATCTCTAGTTGAAGCTGTGATGGAAAGTGTGTAAGGCAGATGATCTAAAGCAAGTATGAAGGATTTTAATTGTATTTTTGCATAGACTTATGTGGATCACACAGATGTTCGGGAGTCAAAAATAGCTCTAGCAGAGTTCTGGAATTTCCCTTTGAGAAAACGTTCACCATGCCAAAATCTATGCTAGACACACACACACACACGCACGCACATACACAAACACACTTGCATGTACCAAGGTATTTGTCTCAGATGGTTCTTCACACCTCCCACATGTTGTAGGTAGAGTAGGAAAAATCAGAGTTAAAGGTGGTGTGTTACAAATCTGTTGATGTGATGAATAAGGTAGCCAAGGTAAAAAAAAAAACCCAGACAGTATCATTATTGTTGGAAAAAAATGCAAATGAATAGTTTTAGTCATTTAAGTCAGCATACTGATGGGTTACAAACTTTCCTATAGTCTAAAACCCCCTTTTATCTGAAAATGAGTAAAGAATCAAGGTGACAGACTGACACAAAACACCAAACGCAAGATGCTAGTAAATGTGACCTCAGCCTTTCCTCCAACAACAGAACTAATCTGTGTTCAACCTTGATTTCCTCCCGTGTCGTTTGCCGACACCCTGCACATCTAGCTTTTCTGTCGCTTTAATGCAGAAACAAACAGAACATTGCAAATCTTCGAAACAACAAATGTTTACTTTTAACAGTGTCAAAGTCAAGTAGTTTTACACACCCTATCTTAACTCCACAGCCAACTAAACACACATGTTATCTAGCATTTATTGGTCTGCTACCTAATTCAGTCTGTATTTATTATTTGAGTGTAACTATGCAATCAACTTCCCCCTCGCGTTAGCCACTGGTTTTGAATATCAAAGTCATGGATTTGAATATTGCTCCGTTTGATAGCAAAAAAAAACGTTTTTTTAACCGATTGTTGCAAGGACATCGCATTGTTGCGAGAGTAGTTTTTTCCAGCAGCAGATGGAACTTCCTATAAATTTTTTTTCCATGACGACAGCAATAATAAAGTAGGTCATAATCACGTAACTACTGGTTATTTAACATTCTGCTAATATTACAGTATCTCATCAAACTTATAATGCGGGAATTTCATGCACCCAAAGAATTATGTGAACGGTATTATTAGAACCCTTTGTGATAATTTCAGAAAGCTTGTTCCATGTAAATTGGCTATCTAACTGCCACAATATCTACTCTATGTGTTCAGGATGATCAGTTAAACAGCCGTTATTTTTTGCCATCCAAGTGAGTAATAGTCAAATGACTGACTTCATAAATAATTAAGGTGCTTTGGTAGGCTAAATCACCCTACACAAAAACATGCAGGCAAATGAAAAGAAAGATATTTTTCTGGATTTCAAGCCAGCATGGCCTGAATATCGGTTTCAATTTCAGTCAAAAATCTTGAATAAAATGCTTCACTTATTATAATAAATGAAATGAACTGAAATTACTCACAAAACCTAAAAATAGCTAATTTAGACTGCATTAAAAGTCAACACCTAAGTCATTTTTCAGTCAGTGCATCAGAGTGACTCATGTGGAGTGTAGTAACTGCTCAACTGTCTACTTATTACAGACAGTGCTGAAAGTTTGACCATTTAATATGAAACATGGTGCAAGTTTTAACTCTTGCATCTTATCTTACACGTGTACTTTTCCGAACATAATAATTAAATTAATTGTTGATACGCACAAAGAAAAATCAACATAACTTGTATTATTATAAGAAAATAATCAATAATCGAGTGGTCTGATAAAGCAGAGTTACTGTTACTAATCTGTTGTGGGTAGTGAAGTTGCACGCAGAAATATTTTCTTCCTTTTACACCATAGTAACTTTCAGTCATTGTGGTGCACCCTAGACAAGGTGCCATACCCTCACTCACTTTATGGGCACTTTGACTGTGACAAGAGTAAAAAATTCAGTTTATTAAAAATGACAATAAATAGATAAGTTTTATCTAGTTATAGGTTTGTTTAAAGTCACAAAGCAACTACGAAAGCTATGACTCATTATTAACAAGCATTCCTGCGCAAGATCATCTTTATTACTCACTTTTACAGTGAAAAAGGCCATAAAAAAGAAAAAAAGAAAGAAAGAACGAAAGCAGCTCGTCTTGTTTCTAAGAATGTCGTCTGTCCAAGATTTTATTATGATGAATACAAAATTACAACTTTACCACTGCCTGCTACAATGTGCTGACACTGGAGACTCCTTCCATAAACATTAAATAAAATCATTTCATTAAAAAAACAAACAAACAAAAAAAACACGTATATTTCAACATATAAACAGTTACACACGTTTTTAAAAAATTTTATGTCTCACGTCGGTCGTACAAGTCCCTGTGTAAGCTGTTGTGATATACTGTAAAACTGTGATTTGGAAAACTATTGTTAAAGTTGCTGTTAAAGAATATTAATTGACACTTTCTGATGGAATCGGATTTTAAAAATTCAGCGGTGCTGCTGTAAAGTCCAACATGTTTTTCAGAATAGGTCAATGCTCGTTTATGTTACGTTATGGAGCCATGCTGCAGGGATGACTCTATCAAGCGGAATGGCATCTTTACACAAAGAAAGGAATCTAAAACATCTGCACAACACAGACAAACACACACTTCATATCACATACCAGCATGAATGCTAACATGTCAAGCACACATGAACACACAGACAGACATGCTGAACTAAAGTAAGCACAGCATGACACATGGCTCAAGAATCGCCAAACAGACAATAGGATACAGTTGCATTTAGGTCTGTCACACATCTGCAGGCCAGAGTCACTCCAGCCATTTCCTGATCGAACAATGAACAATGGTCTAACTTCTGCACCAAGCGAAGCTCAACATAAACACGTTCAAGTAAACATATTTGTAAAATAATCTTGATCACACAATCCAATTTTTGGCACAAACAACAAGGACAGGTATATTCGTAGATGTGAGAGAGTTTAATGTGGTACAAATAAGGACATTTTTTGTTTAGGCAAACATATCTCATAGAAGACATGCACATCGAAAATGAAATCTAAAATACTACTAATAAAAAAAGGTTAGTCTTATTATGTAGGTTATCTGGAAAGATGTCAATTCCCCATTTATTTCCTACTTTCCTAATGAATTCAACAGAACTAGGAATTTTTAGACTGTACCCACATATCGCTTTATTATGTTTAAAAATTATATCAGGTTCATTTCTCACAACCGCATGTGAATTTGGGGTTAGAAAAAGGCCTCTCTTTTATCTCTTAACTTATATCAGTAAGTGTACACTCTTCCTCATGGCTATATACAGTATGTGCATAGGATTACCTGTCAATAAACACATTTTTCTACATCAGGGGTTATCAAGTGGCAGACCGTGGGCCCTGAACATGATTCCCAAAACAGAGACTGGGCCTGAAAGGAAAATACTGTAGCTGTTGATCTAGCTGTAGCAGTCTTATAGTCCGGAGACTCTAGTTTTCTAAACGCAAACCATTGTTACTTCTATAGCAGATCTTCTGTTGCAGTCAATCACAATCATTTATGGAAATGATTTCTCTGAAGGGAGTGAAATTTACCTGCAGGGCTGAAGAGGGAATTTTTCAAAACTAAGATTTAGCATGTTATGAAAATCTGATTAGTAAAACTTGAGCACCAAAACAGAATGTTTAGAGAAGGACAGATTAAATTTGTGAGTCGAAAGTAGTAACATCACGCTCCAATATGAAACCATGATATACAGTATATGTAGCTGTTACTGCCATGCAGTAATGCTAGGTGATTAGCCGAACCTTTGTAAGCTAGGAATGCTACGTAAGCATAACTTTTTTGTTGTTGTTTTTGAATCCCTTTGAGCTGATGAATATTTGTAATATACCTATTAGCTAAAAATCACCATATTCTTAAGTCTAATTAGTTTGGGTTTAAACATTTTAAATCTATTCAGTGATACAGGTTTGTGTCTCACAAACATAGATGAGTGGTGATTAAAAAAAAAAAAAAAAAAAGGCCAAGATGTGACACTCAAGATGTTTAAAAGCTTTGCTAAGCTGTTGCTGAGTAACCTTGCTTTTAAATGCCTTTAGAAATACACATGTGGACTGGTTTCTTCAGCGTTTCTCAGATAGTTCATTTTGAGAAATTTTTGCTCTCACGTCCTTGGCCTCTAAGATTTTGATACAGATATAGCTTTATATTTAAGTGAACCATAACCACAGGCTTAAAGGGTTGTGCCCTCGTCATTACTGTGGAGACAGAGCTCTGTTTCGACAACAGCTTTTGCTAGCGTGTGAAACCTGATGGGCTGGTTTGTCTGTTGGGCTGCTGACATCTCCAGCCCTGACAGCAGACCCCAAACCACACATACATATGCCCAGCAACCCGCCCCCTTCCAACACACATACTCATCCACTAAGTCTTTACCAACATTTACAGCCTATTTACAGCCCACGTAACGTGCTTCTATTTCTATCTGTTTTTATCAGTTCTCTTTTGACATAAAGATCTTGATCTCGACCACATGAATAAATATAGTTAACTTACAGTACCGAACCCTATTCTGAAAAAAGAATGATTTATAAGCGTACGTTCTCCATCACGGTTCGCGTGCAAGAACTAAGTCTGCTACTAGAACTATAAAAAGGCCAGAGGAAGTCAAGGTGCTGATAGAACTAACATCCTGTTTTAGTGCAGTGATGGGGGGAGGGGAGGGGGGGGTGAGACAGACAAGAGGACGCACTCTCAAAGTGTTCCAGTTATGGGACAGGAAATAAAATTCAGCAGAAGTTCAAAAAAAGAAAAACTCCCTTTTAAACTAACAGGTAGAAAAACCACATCATGGCAGACTGCACTTTTGCGGTTGCTCCCTGTGTTACTGATTTTTGAGAATTGAGAATGTGAGCCAAAGTGGCGCCTGCCATGTTACGTAATGCACATCTAGAGAACAGGACCTATGTTTGTCCTCCCTATTGGTGTGACTAGAGACCAACATGCGGTGAAACCTGATTCGAGCGCCTCAGTATGTACGCTGATTTTCCCCGCAGTCCTCTGACAACTTTACAAAAGGCTTGGGTGTTTATGTGCTACCTAGCAACACCTGATAAGCCCCAATTAGCTCCTGAATAATTCTGACCCCGATGCACATATGCAGCAAGCTGTCGTATATGTCAGCTACACCAAATAATCTCTTGTACCTTGCACCCATCTATTAAACTATGCATGCATGAAAGCATTACTGCAGTCTCCCTGACCACACACTGATTTAGATCTTATTTAATAACATTTAATTAATTACCACTAACTGCAACAGCTATGATTAAATACCCAGTGGATCGTTTTCACTTCTTCTTTTCTTCCCTGTCCAAATATTTCTGACACACTTACTTCATGTACTGTGTACTGTATGTCTGTATTCTATGCATGCATGTGAATAACACAATATACAAAGAATAATACAACCTGAACAAAGTCAATGTGCTTGGTTTTCATTCATGATAGTTTTACCATAAAATGACATCATGCACTGTCTCCGTGGCTTTTCTCAAAGTCTTCTAATTTCATCTCATGTCCCAAAAACATGGCATTAGGTGTTTTGCAGGTATTAATGTGCACCTGCGTGGTGCCCTTTGAAGGATTGGTTTCCCAACTAGTAGGCTCTGGATCCACTATGAACCAGACCAGTATAAAGCTGCCACTCATACACACAACATCATTTTATTATACAGTACAATAAAATCACGCTAGTGCAAATAGTTTGTTATCCAGGAATACAATAAGACTAACACTTTGGATGTACTATATGTACTCACTACTTAGGTATACTATATCTAGTGCACAATATTCCAAATGAAACACTATTAGAACAAATTACAAATAATAATAAAAATCAAACACTACTAAAATCATCTTTTAGAATGTTTCGAAACATTATTTTAATAGAAGCTAAGTTTTAAATCATACAGTGTCTGTGAAATTTGAGAGTAAAAGTAGAATGGCTTGAACGGGAAAAAAAGTTAATAATAATGAATTTAAATATAACAGCGCAGATCGTGTGAACCTCTGTTCTGACAGCCCTGATGTGTGGGTGTGTGCATGTGTGTACATGCACACGTTTCAGTTGTCTCTTTCTCCTAAGTCAGTCGTCTATACGGCGTGCAGACGTCTCAGTTGCGCAATGATTTATCTCGCACTAATGGGCTGTGTGTGCTGTTTCAGTCCTCTTCAAAGTGAAAAATCTAAAAAACCTTCATCCTCCCTCAACGCTGTGATCACTCATATCATCACGTTTTACATCCTTCCCACCTCACGGCCTTTAGTAAAGCCACAAAGCTCAGCATGACTGTCGTCACGTATGCAGTAAGATTTGTAAATGAACAACCACAAATATCAAACACACTGGGGGGAAAACTGTGTGCCAAACTAAATTTTGCACCGCAAGAGATTTCTTTTAGAATGAAACAGACAGTTTAAAGAAGCTTGAGCTCCCATACTCTGCTGTACTGTACACTGTCAAATGTCATGATATTGATTAGAGCTACATAATGTAAGTTATATGGGAGCTGAGAGCATGGGGGAGGGATAGAGAGTAAAAGAGAGAGAGAGAGAGAGAGAGATGGCAAGAGAGGCAGCGATAGAAACAGGAGGAAAACATTCCATGTGAAGGACAAGGCCGCAGAGGGAGTGATAGGTGAATTTGTGTGACCTTAGCAGAGCTGATAAATTGTAGTTCTCTCTCTCTCTCATGCTCCAAGGCTAAACACTATCACGTTATCAGCACAGTATCAAGAAGCTGTCATTCATTCACACCTCCCTACTGACCTGTCCCAAATACTTTCCCTCACTATTGACTGTTACAAAGTACCAATCATTTATCATAATGTTAGTTTTATACCATAGCGTTGTTGAATTCTCAAATCTGATAGATCAAAAAGTTTTGATTACATTTCTTGCATCAAAATATCTCTAACTTGTGAAGGTCTGGACTCCACAAGACTTCTGAAGGTGTGCTGTGGTATCTGGCAGGAAGAAATTTGGAGGCACCTTAATGTTCCCCAGACCAATCCTGGACAATTTCCGCAGTGTGTCAGTGCAGAGGCACTGTTGCCATGAAGAGGTGCACTTGTTCTGCAACAGTGTTTAGGTTGGTGGTATGTGTCAAAGTAGCATACAGATTAATGCAAGGATCTATAGTTTCCCAGCAGAGCATTGCTCACTGCATCATACTGCCTCTGCCATCACATGACCCAATTTGGAAGACCAGGCTACGTTCTTCTATTACTCATTGGTCCAGTTCTGATGCTCATATAACAGCATGGGAACTGTGCCCGATCTACGGCTATCATTCTATCTTAGCCAGCATTCACTTTTTCACCAAGCTGTGGTACACTAGCACTTGTGGCGAACCTTCACTCCGCACACGCATCAATGAACCTTAGGTGACCCATAAGGCCTGCTGTTTTGGAGATGCTCTGTCCCAGTCATCCAGGTATCAGAATTTGGCCCTTAGATCCTTGCACTCAACATTTTTCCTGCTTTTAGAACATGACCATTAGAAACTGACTGCTCAATCGTTGCAGAATTCTGTATATCTCACCCCTTGAAATGTTTCATGAGCTTTTTCCTGATCAATTTGCAGGAACTGTCAAATATAAATATAGTTACAGATATCTTCTTCTGCATCAGCGCTTAGTAACAGTAAGTACACTTGCTTCAGCACAGAGGATGTTGGGCTTTCTGGTTTCTTGGTTACACAACATGCAGCAGTTTGTTTTTAGTCTGATTATGAGAAAAAGAGAAGCTATAATTGGTATAATGAAAAGGCGAACATGTGCTTACTTTAAATAAACAGTTTAAAAATGTTTAAATTAATGAAAATCTTTCCGATGGTCAATTTCTGTGGTTTGTGGGAATGAAAGCATATCAAGGTGTCTTGTGCTAAAAAAAAAACGGCAAAAAATCAAAGCGGCAAAAATTAGGTGATAAACAAAAGTGAGCAAACACTCTTCAAAAGGACACGGAGGCTAAATAGAGAAAAATTAATAGCACAAAGGTGAACAAGTATATCGACAGGACGTGTGCAGAAAAAGAAATGCATATCATGCACAGCAAATCAGCCACAGAAAGAGTTGGCGTCTCTTTCCCATCCGCTGTGTTCGTCTAACACAGGTAGCAGAGCAGCAACAGCGGCAGATATTTGCAGTACCTCAAAGTTCGTACATGATCTGTGCGCACGCACATGCACACAAGCACGCACAAACACTTCTCAAAATGGATTAGTGCAAATAAGTGACGCAACAGGCTTTTAAAAAAGCTGAATTTTGCAATGACCTTTAACCTTTGCCATTATTCCAAGCAATGAGAGAAGAGTTTAGTCTGTGTAAAGGTTTGAAGTGGGTGCTCTTTCACTTCTCCCTTACTGACGCCACATAAGAACCGCAGTCAGGCATCAGCAAGTGCATTTAACTGCTCACTAATAATACATTACTCCAAAGCTATCTTATTTCACCAGTTACCATTGGTCAAACGCTCATTAAACAACACACTGAGACATCTGAGCTCTGATTTAAGCCATTATTGGATTTCAAGACACCTGGATTTTAGCTTGGTAATCAGGTTATTCAGTGCATGTATTCTGGTAATCTGATATTTTCTGCCTAGTCCGCTAATGCACACTACACACTCTGGCGTGATGCCTTACCTAGACTCAACATGAGTCTGTGTATGACTTAAAGAGTCTGTAACTTAACATGACAAATGTAAATCAATGCAATCGAATTGGATAGTTGGGCCTCAGTACACTGGTTTCCCCAAGGAGATACAAACTTTTGAACACCATGATTACGATGAGCTGTTTAAGAATAACATATTATAGTATATAGTTTAGTAGTTGGATGCTTGCAAGGTCACACACACCTCTTCCTGTGAAAGTAGGCAATTCTCTGTCCTGTTTACGAAGAAAAAGCATGTAGCTCTTGAAAATACATAGCACTTATTAAAGACATAATAATATGCAGAAAGTATTGTGAATTATCACAAAATTTTGGTTAAAATAAAAAAAAATCTTCTAAAGCGTCTAAATAAATAAATTATATATATATATATATATATATTTTTTTTTTTTTTTTACACCTTTCAGAATATCAGGAGATGTATGACTTATTGCGTGAGTATAAAAGAAAGTCAATGATTTATTCAAAGCAAAGTTTGAGAGTGATGTTTTTTACACATTTAAAGTATATCATAAAACTGTATCGTGATGTCATTCGTATGACATCGATTTCACAGCTCATGTGCAACACATCCCCGGATAGACATATAGGGGCTGGAAGTATAGAACCTACAGTATATATTTCATTACTGTGAAACATCAGTTGGCAAACTAGCAAATTACTGAGCCAGTTTCAAACCATTAAACCATCTTACAAACAACATCTTTCTTATCTGAGAAGGTGTATTAGCATTTGCAGTAGCAAATTGACCACAGAGGTAGACATGTTGCGTGTTTAAAAGAGAAACCATTAAACATTTGTGGTTGCTGTGTGTTAAAAAAAAAAAAACATGTTCACACTAGGCCACTTCCTCTTCCACATGCTCTAGCAAGGACGGTTTAATTGCTTGTATGATACAATTTTGTATTTCAAACGATACGAATCAGGCAACTGTAAGCAAGCTAAAAAATTAGATGCATCCATTCGGAACGAATAAATAAATAAATAAATAAATAAATAAAAATACTTTTCCATTACACAAGTGGTACCTAAGTAGTTTAAGGTGACGACCTACAAAAAGGCATGCGTTTAAATTCCTGCATTGCCAAGTTACTATTCTCAGGCAGCCTGTCTGCTCAGTCGCATCCTGTCTTAGCTGTACGGCAACTTAAATAATGTACTACATATATATTGTAGTCACTACAATCTAACAGGTAACTGTACGCAATAACCTATTGCGTGACATACCGTATATTTATAAAATCTGCACACAAGCCCACATCCTAACACATCATAAGCAAGCACCATACTACTATGTATTTTTCAGATTCAAATAAAGCCAGTAGCTCAGGAACCAGGTTATTCTCTACAAGTATATTCTTAATCAGATTAATCAATTATCCTTCTTCCTTTTCTTAGATTAAATATTATCATATCAGCATAAAGTTTCTTATCATCCCTTGGATGAAATCAGTTTTTTTTTTAGTGTACTTTTGCCTGTTATTCATGTGCAACTTGTCTACCGGCTGCAGCTCTCCTTTGTATTTCCTGCATTGTGGTGCGCTCGGTTTACTGGAAAATCGGGTATCATTCTCATTATACGTTTGATGTATTTTACATGCACGCTACTGTGCAGCAGTTTCCTCTGAATTATGTCTTACAACATATACACAAAATAATCTGTCTTGTTTTAAATGTGTGGAAAGGTCAAGAGAACAAGAAAGATGTAGAAAAAGTATTTACATAATGGAAACTGTAATAAATAACAGCAACAACAAGAGACAACAACATTCCTCTTCACTTCACTTTTCTCCCCTCTTAGCTACCACACACGCTGAAAATATACACAGGCAAAAGTGCTGAGCTTGCAGAAGCATATACATGCACACGCACATACGTTCAAACTGAAAGAGGAATCAGAGACTGTAAAAATGAACACTGCAATATTGCAACAAACCCCCCCCCTCAATTCCACACACAATGCCGCCAGTGACATTAGCGAAGTTATCAAACTGTTTGTGCCACTATTTATCTATAATGCTCTGGTGTTGCACACAGGGCGTTTAAATCATAATTAAAACCAGGACTTGTGATGGGATTTCTTGTGAGCGAAGGCGTAAAAGCAATTGACATTCACAGACGACTTTAGACACAGTACGATGACTTATAGCCGCAGAAAAACATTTGAATGGTGGGACGGCTTTAAAGAAGGCTGTATGTCCGTGGATGATGATCACAGCTGAGATGCCACTGCAGTCATTTCTTTGAACGCTGCAACGAGTGGAAGGACTAATCCTTAAACACTGATGGATAGTTTTTGCCAACTTGCGGAAGAGACGCATCTGTCTGTGGGAACTGTACACACAATCATTCACCAACACCACTTGCACAATATAGGAACTTGGCTGGGATTTATTGCCACATTCACCATACAGTCCTGACCTCACTCTAAACCATTTCCACATGTTTGGACCAATAAAGGAGTTCCTGGGAGGCCAGCGTTTCAGGCGTTAAGCAGGCAGGTCGATCATGGTGCCAGCGTACTGAGAAAAACGTTCTACCTTGATGGTATCCAAGCACTATTGAGTTTTAAAATGAAATAACTAGGTTCTGTTATTCTACACAATCGAAAGACATTGGGCCTGTGAGATGTATTATAAGCGTGCACATCTGAGTGTGTACGTGTGGGTACAGCATTACAGCATTTGTATGTGCATACTCTAATATGTGTGCCCACATTAAGCTTAATTGTGGAACCACATTTCATTATGCTGGTTAGCGGTATAGCATTGCTGCTACGGTCTTGTTTTGTCAAAACTTATGATTATACACCAAGGTAAAGGCATATTTTATAAAGTATGTGCAGAGCCAGAGAGAGAAATAGCAAGATGAGAGAAAGACAAGAATGTAAGCAAATGACGGAAAAGAACTAATGGTAGTCGCATGACGGAAAAGATCTGCTGCATGTGATTTTTCAAAGCTGTGCACTACAACATAACCACAAACTCCAGTATCAAGACGGCAAAACATAACGTTCGTGGCTTTGTGGCAAAACCTTGCTTAAGACTGCAGCACTTCAATCTAAAAGTAATAATCCTCCATGCATTGTGTACTTTGAACTAGTATTCATAAATAATCTGCATCTAATGTTGCATAACCATAGAATGAGGCAGTAGCACCACAACTTGAAACTTGATGGCCTCTGGTAAGTAATTCTCGAAAGTTTTGAAATTTTACACTGTTAATTTTACTCTTCAGCTTTTTCACAGGAGGTGAAGAAGTTTCAGTTTAGCCACAACTTCCTCCAAGGCCTAATGAGAAATTGACACATTATTCATGACTATCAAATATCCTGCCGGTTGCAAAAGTCTTCACCCCCTCACCATGGTTTTAGGGCTGAGAAAAAAAAAGAGAAAAGATTCCTACGTCTACCATTTATGTAGATGAAATAAAGAGAGGATTTGAAAGCTTTTTTAGAGGATATGAAAAAAAGGTTTGAGAATGAAAGTTAAAGCTATAAAGTTATAAAGTTATGAAAAGGCTAAAATCGTAGTGATATATCGAAGTATACAAATGTAACAATCAGAACGAAGGGTACATTTGAGTTGATGTACTTTTTTTACAGTAAAAAAAATGGTTATTTGTAAACCCAACATTCTTACTATCGATAACATTCCTTATTTTCTAATACAAACTTTCGCACTAGTCACCGGCTTCCGTGCACAATTACATACCCACTTGTGAATCTTTTTTATGGTTTGTTTATTGCTGTTGTTTATTTGATGCCTGATTCTTTGCATGTGGGTGACAGGAGACAGGAACAAAGAGACATGGGTGTGTAATGATGGACAGCAGACTTGATGACTGACAGTTCCTCCAATCTGACCAATGGGACGAGGGGCAGTCGAAGTAGTTCTTTGTTCGCTATAGTCCGGTTGTGAGGACCACTCACAAGAGATAGAGGCAAAGATGCAGTGGTGAGATCTCAGCTCACTTCCTGCTAAAGTCACATTCATTTATTACCTCCGGTTTGCTTGACACAGGCCGTTCTTTTCTGTGCCAGCTATGCCCAAGAACATTGTTTGGCCCAGAGATACAGAGGAAAAAACCGAACTAGATTTAGTGGTGAATATTTTTAAGCACCTCTCAAATGTATTCAGCTGTGACTTTCTCACACTTACATCCTCCCCCGCATACATAAACACATGCTGGCAAGCTCGTTTCACAGCCATCCTCTAGTTCTCCATAATGCTAATCCTGTCCATCTATCCATGCTCTATCATATTTTCCTGCCTTATCAGTGTAAGTGAAAGGAAGAGGGGAAAAGTGTACAGACGGGCACCCACAGAATCGAAACTATTAAAACAAATAGCACTCATTTCTTCAGTGCTCCTGATAACAGCACTCGCTATCTCTCTCATGCTTTGCTGAAGAATGATGCGAAAATAAAACATGCTTATCTCTTTCAGTTGAGCAAAATGAGTCAAGCTCAGATTTCTTTTTCTTTTTTTACTTGTTGCGACATGTATTGGAGAAGACACCAACATAAAAAAAAATCAAATATAATATTCCAGTGAAAAACCGGCCTTTAAAAAGCTTTACACAGACACTGATATGCAGTATACGGTACACCAATCAGCCACACCATTATGACCACACGCCTAATTATGTAGGGTCCCCCTTCTGCAACCATAAGAGTACTGCACTGTGTGATCTGACAAATTTCTATCAGAACCAGCATTAGCCTTTTGGTAGGTCCTGAGCACTGCAGATCAATAACAACTACCAAGAGCTGCAGTCGTCTAGACATCTCAATATGTTCCTTCTCACAGTTGCTCAAATCTGTACACTTGACCAATTTAGCTGGTTACAACACATCAACTTAAAGGACAAAATGTTCCATTGCTGCCTAATATATCCCACCCACTTCCAGATGCCACTGAACGAGATATTGTAATTGTTTCTAGTGTGACATGGACCAAATTGTAATATATAGGTGACTGGGCCAGAGCAGCTCCAAAACTGCAGCTCTTGTGAGATGTTCCTGTTCTGCAATCGTCAGGTTTTTACAAAAGTGGTTGAAGGAAGGAAAACCAGTGACTTGGTAACAGGGTTGTGGGCAGCCACTGCTCATTGATGCACATGTGGATTGAAGTCTGGCCTGTGTGGTCTGATCCAATAAAGGTGTTGACAAGGTTGATGCTGGTTCTGATGGAAAGGGGGGGGGGGGGGGGTTGGGCGGTACACAATTTCAAGCAGGTGGTCAGAATGATATCACTCAACGGTGTATGTTGTGTGTGGTTCGAGCAGGATTCAGTTCATGCTATTGATATGAAAGCAGATCAAATTCAGACGGTACTGTTTTACTGAAACACACTCAGTGAGACAGGAGAGTGAGAACCACACAGATCACGGCCTGTAGATCTTATCAGTACTGTGCTTTAAATGAGTCAGCTGAGACCCAGATAAAGAAAATAAGCTACTGAGAGAGAGTGCAACTGTATAATCAGTAGATAAGCAGCTGGTGCTGCAAATGTTTAGTTAAGTTTGTATATGAGTTTGATGAGCTGCTAGAAAATTTCCCATGAGCAACTACTTAGAAAAATGCAATGTTGCTACTTTATGACAGAATAAACACCTAGAACAACAGGAACAACTTGTAACCCAATTATCCTTTTAGTTCATATTATTCAAATAATGACCTTAAACTTTTAAGTATCTAGGCTAATTTGCAATCAGAGGCAGGAGACAGAGGTGTGTCATTTAATTAAGGTATTAATTATACATCATGAATAGTAATAAATCTTCAGATACAGTATGTATGAAACGAGTCTTTAGCTTCTATCCATTCATTGTCTGTATAGCTCTTGAGGCCCTGGAGGAGGAGCTCAGGGCACAAGTTGTGGTATACCATGGATGGGGTGCCAACCCATCGCAGGGCATAAACACACACACTCAGACACACAATCGAACACTATGGGCAATTTGGAAAAACATCATGGTTCCCATGTTTTGGGATTATGGGAGAAAATTGCAGTACTTGGAGGAAACCTGACAAGAATAGGGAGAATGTTTACGCTCCATGCACACAGCCTGGGGTGAGATTCGGACCCCCAACCCTGAAGATTCGAGGTAACCATGTTAACGCCTAAAGCTATGCATAGGCACATATAATAAGATATTAAAACACAAGAGTTAAACAGTGAGCACTTGGACATAATCAGGAATGAAAAACATTGAACCAACGTTTTAAAGTTGTTATTAGTCTGTGTGACTGAAAAACAAGTCGACCTATAAATAACAGAATCTAATCTGTTCTATCGTTGTAAATACGAGAACTGAAAGTTCTGCTGCACTAATGAGTGAGGATGTAATGACTAATTAATTTCATTATTTATTGCAATAAATATGTACTTAGCGGTCCATGAAATTTATTTTACATTTAAAGGGGTATCTGGCTGGAGAACGCTTACTGTAATTTATTTGACAACTGCAGTAAAACTAAATGGCACGACAGGCACGAGCGCAATGCAAGAGTGAAGAAAGTTAATTCTAAACCCATCAACAGGTCCTGTGAGTGTTGACTCACAAAAATGTGAACAAATAAACCAGGTGGAATTTGGAAAAGGAGTTTAAATATGTTGGAATTTCAATGAATGCCTGGTTAAGTAGCAGCAACAGCCTATTGTATAAACCTTTTCACATCCGTGCATGTGTGTATTTTTGGTTATTATCACTATGCATACATCTTATCACTGACCCGTGTGTTAGCCACTGCCCACTTTGGTGCGCAGAAAACTGACAGTCACACACTTGCACATACAAATTTACATACCGAACTGCTCTGTTTACTGGTAAAACACTAGAGCCAAAAAGACAGTTATGTTAGAATGTCATTATTCTTATTAATCTACAGGTGTGCATTTCTATACTGAAACAGTTTATTCAAAAGCTTTTAAACGATTTTATGCAAATTCATTGTAGTTTCATCTGCCTTCTGTACAGGGCTCCACAAAAAGCATTGTGTAATCTTCAATCTCCTGTTTCAACATGTGACTATGCAATGATTAGGCCACACAAGTCAACGGCAACAATGTCCCAGAAGAGCACAAAACCCAGACTCCAGGCTTTCTCATGTTAAAAAGCACAGGATCCATCTTCGACTGCCCCTCATGGACATTCATGACTTCTCATTACCATCCGGATGGGTCTAATCCCATCACAGAGAGCTGGACTGAAAGGACGGGCTCGACAGAGACAGATCAGAAAGAAAGCTCTGGAAAAACCCCCGACTTTCTCAGGAACATTTCATGAACCATCCAACTTTTTCTTCTCTTTCTGCATCCCAACAGGAGGGATCTGCACGAGCTTCTCCAGCTGCACAAACAAAAGCAGAGAGTAGAAACAATGCATTGAGAAAAGGGGAGGAGGGGAACATGCAGGCCTCGTGTGTCCTCTTTTCCACTTCTACTGCTTTACCTGCTCTTGCTTTTCAGGCTCTCTGCAGCCGAACCGCTGCAGTGAGACCACGAAGCTGCCGACAGCTTTAGACCACAAACTCCAGGGTCAGATATAGCACATATAGCCACAAATTCATCAGAAAATGCTTTATGACTCCATGCTTCAGCAACACCAGAGACGGCGTCCAAGCCTCTTTGCGGCTAGGAAAATGGAGAACATTATCACAGAGTGTGGGAAAGAACTAGACGCAAAGTATTTTTTATGCTAGCGTAGAGATTGCACCTGTTTTTCCTTCCCCTCAAACTGTAAAACTGTGGTCGCACAGATGGCAAGCTGTCAGGATACATGATGTTCGACTTGTTAACACAAACCATGAAGTGTCGCGAACATTTTAACTTTTAAGAAAAAGAGAACTGAGGGTATTTGACATTCACCCGTGATGACTCACTCAAAAAATTTCCACAAAGTAAAAAACCCACAACTTTTCAATCTGTCCATGTGGCACAACATTAGACATTTGATTTCTGTTACGAAATTGAACAAAAACAAAACAAAAACTCAATCCGTTGTTTTATATCAGACATCAAAATCTCCTACAACTGAGCTTAGTCACTGGCACATTAGTTAAACTGTAAACCTTCTTCAGTTTGTTCCTTTGAGGGACCCCATTTTACCTTATTATGTTATTTGGACTGCTTCTGTCATGGGGTTGCCACTGCAGACCATGTGATCCACACACTTGCACAGGTTGCACCCCGGATGCCCTCGTTGATGCAACCCGCCCATTTAATCCGAACTTGTACTGGCACTGCATCCCGTTGGCTGGGGTTTGGGCACTGGCTGGGATTCGAACCCGGGCCTTCCAAATAGCAGACGAGCCGCCTACCACTCATTTACATTTAGGCATTTTGGCAGACACCCTTATCCAGAGCGACTTACATTTTTATCTCATTATACATCCGAGCAGTTGAGGGGTAAGGGTTTTGATCAAGGGCCCAACAGGGACAACTTGGTGGTCGTGGGATTTGAACCTGGGACCTTCCAAACCATAGTCCAATGCCTCCAATGCCCTGTTTGACATATTATGTAGAACCATTGAAAGGTGGTATCAGGCAGATACAATTAGAACCCCTTTAGGTGGTCAAGAACCATTGTTAAAGGAAAAAAGTTAAATTTTAAGCCATTAAAACTGTTTTTTTTTACTCTGAAGGTGCTCTTATATGTTTTATATAGAACCCAAAACAAAGTCTATTGGACTTTAAAACTAAATAAATCTGTTGTAGCTAGCGAAGAACCTCTTTTCTAACCAAAGGAACCTTGAAAAACAATTTCCAATGATCTAAGAAACAGGTTATCCAGGCTTTCTTTAAGGTAACCCGTTTTATGTAGAACCCTACATTAGTGAAGCTTCATATCAGAACCTTTTACAACTTGCACCCCTTTAGGAAGCTAGGGAAACTTTGTTTCAACACTGTTTTTGAAAAAAGCAAAACAAAAAACTCTTTTTTTTTGTGTGTTAATTGATGGTGCATGCAGAAGTGCTTTTTTGATTGTTCGGCTGAGGGAAGCAATAAGGTTTGCATGTAGAACCCTACAACAAGTGTTTCAGTGATGCATACAAATAGGACCATGAAAGGAATATAAGATGAATAACAAGATCAAAGTTTATTTGTTAAGCAAAAATAATTTATCTAATGTATAAATGTGGTTAACAGCAGAGACAGCGAGACCTTTGAAAGCAAGACCGTTGAAGGCTCTCCCCTTTTTCTCATGAGTTGAAAATGTGGCCTGTCCTAAAATGGCTAAAGTTTTTCCCTAGCTAGATCCCTGCTCAGTAAATATTTATAAAGTTTTCCCCATGGAGCCTGGGCTACATCTGTCTGTGGAAGCCAGACAAATTGTCCTGGGTGTCTGTACTGTATACAGCATAAATTTCAGGACGTGTTTTCAATGGTCCCCGTGCTAAATGAGCGCATGCTACTGTTTATAAGACGGATGTGTCAGACGGTCAGCAGGAGACTGATAGGAAGAGACAGGCAGTTTGTGCAGGAGAACGGTGCTTGAGCTGAGACTGTTTCTGGCGTTCCTGGGACGCACCCATTTCTTGGCACTGAGGTCTGAGACAGCCACACTGCCGGCTGTGAGTTGTGACTTGCTGAGGAGCAGCTTCATGTAACAGAAGGCGTTTATTTCGCTGCAGCTGCCACACCCAGGGAAAAAACAGTGATTCTCAGTCCAGACATGCATGCTGGCATCAAAACCATCAAAGCAGCGAAAGCCTAATGGGTCTTGCACCACTTCAGACAATTAATATTAAGCAAACCACTATGATTGACCATGAAGACGATAATGAATGTTTGAGCTGCCATGGTTTTACAGATTCCTGCAGCTTCACAGCATATCAATTATCGTTATATAATGGACAGTAAGCAAATGCGCTATGTATAACTATAATTACTGCATAACGCATGCTAGAAAATCACATAAATGTATTCAGGCAATAATATGGTATTCCCATGCTTGGAAGAAAATTTCCATCACATTCAGGATTTATGACTTTCTTTTGTTTCCAAAATTCTCATAGGACTGACTGAGCTTTTAGACCTGAACTCCGGGAGAGAGAGAGAGAGAGAGATGGAGGAAGAGGAGTGAGAGAGGATAGCTCCTCCCACCACGTTACATGGATCCGCCCTTAACCTTTCGTGTGACCAAGCCCAAGAATCCCACACATCCAGTTCCCACCACTGCACTCCTCCTCCATTCGTTTATCCTTCCGCTCACTCGTACATTTGTTTATTTATTCGCCTGTTTATTTAGCCTTCTTTCTCATGCACTGGTTATAAGGATTTTTCAGACAAATAAGTGATCTGGTTACCTCATGTGACCTTGGACAGACCTGATCTTAAAAATCTCATTTTCCTCTGGAACAGTGTGTCTTCAGGGAAGAGTTGAAATGCAGGTTAATAAACTTTGGTGGCCGTCTGCAACCACTTTCTGTAACTTGTGATTCTACTAAAAGTGTGAGTAATCTGTCATGTGCTTAGTTTAACTTTAATCTGTAGTCTAATTCTCAGAAACAGACTATTCCCAAGTCATATACGGCAAACAACTAATAAATATTTGCCATGCTGTTTACTCTTCGCTAATCATTTTTCCCCTTGTTTAAATTTATTTACCTTAATCAAACACTGTTATCTCAGTTGAGAGGTTGACCCAGTGACACAAATTCTGGGACATCCTCAACAAGAAATACTTAATTAGTCACTAAAGAAGGTGTGACCTACACCCGTGAAAAGTAATTTTTTATCATAAACCATGCTTGAATTTTTTTTATAGTTATAATTCATGTTGTAGCGTGTCCATGAAACAAGCTTCTGTTATCACATATATTACAGTAGCTAGAAACAGTATTTCCCTAAACAGATTGTCTCTTTTCCTCTCTTTTGACCTTGAAACAAAAACAATCTAGTACGTTATACCTTTCAACACAACCTCTCACATGACCAGCAACTGTCATAAATAATACAGTGCAGCTTAACAACATGACACTGGAGACTCCTTCCAATAAAATGCTAAATGACTGAAAACAAAAGCACAGACATGTTTACGTGTAGCCAATCAACAGTGCACAGGTATAAACAATAACAAAATACTGTGATAAATAGTTTTATAAGATGTTGCATTCATCAAGCATGTTACTGCCTGAGACGTATCGATATTCAAGTGTGATGGGAAACAATTTTCGCCCCCCCCAATTAATCAGAGAGCTGAACTTTGCCAGACAGTGTGACATTTTATTCCTCTATCTGCAGCCGAACAGCACTGCTGATCTAAATCTTCAGGAAACACAACATCCATGACCTTAATGCGGATGAGAGCAGCAAGCATTCCTCATATTTGCTATGACATATTTACTTAGCGTAAGAGCTGTTACATGACAAAAGAACTGTATACAAAAGAACAGAAGGCAAACAGAAAAACTGTGTTTCCTCAGAGGATTAATCTAAAGAACACTTCAGGGTCATGGACAGACCGTTTTCCCCAGAACACTTCACCCCTATACAGGAGGAAAGTGGCTACTGTTTCCTTAATCTAAATTTGAATATGCGGGATTGCACGAAAGCATTCTGTTCGAATGATTTTTAATACATCAGTTGTAAGTGTATATTTTACATAATAACTTAAAGCATGTTTAGACTTTACTTTCTGCAACAGTTTAATTGGTTATAATTTCACAAAATGCAATTTAGCAGCAGTTAAGTGCTTTTTGGTTTGTTCCTGTGAGGGGAATCCTTCAGGGCCTTATGTGGAACCTTAAAAAAGGTGGTTACTTACAAAACAATGATACAGGTAACATCACTTTAGGTAAACACCTAAGAGCCCTTTAACTATTCAAAGAACTTTTAAGGAACCGTTTTTTGCAACACTTAAAGGTTCCTTAGTTTGAATATTTAAAAGTTCCAAGTTGAACTCTACAACAGAATGGTTTCTTATCAGACAGAAATACAAGTAGAAGCACAGTAGAAAGCTAAGAACAGCCCTGAAATTATCACACCCTTAAAATGGCTAAACTTGGGGTTCTTCAGTTTGTTTCTTTGTGGGAACCCTTAGAGAACCCTACATTGTTTTCTGTCAGACAGCGTTATATCACAAATACAGTCTTTAGGATTTCAAGAGCCTTAGCTTTCCAAAAAACCTCCAAGGAACCACATTTTCACCGCATATGTTGGTACATATTATTCTTAGGTGTTCTTCAGTTTATTCTTTTGGAGGAACTGTAAGAGATTTTTATGTAGAACTCTATAAGAATAGTTCCCAGAATGAAAAAAAAGATAAAGGCCTTTTAAAGAAAAAAGGAAACATTTTGTTTTTTAATAACTAAGGGTTAATTACTTAGTAGAAGCGATCTATTTGCTCTTAAATATTGCAGCTAAAGATTTTTGCACAAAAGATCTTTTAGGTCTCTTAAGTGTTCGTCTTTTCTCTAATAATGTCAGAACAGATGGGCAGATCACGATGTTACAGTAGGATATTGAGTCACATTGTCATATTCTGAATGACATTATATGTGACTTTGCAATAAGGGCCCTCTGTCTGTACACCCAGATGTTTCAGGCTCATCAGAGTATTGGGTGTTTGGAGTTTGAGTACAGGGCATACCACAGTGTAATTCACAGCTGGGTTTCTCTATCAACGAAGCCTGTGAATGTTCGTTGTCAGCAGTCGGCAGAGACGGCACTGGCGGCTTTTTTCGGCTCTAATGAAGCATGGAGTGACGTGAGGCAAACACAGACAGTAGACTTTAGATATTAAGCTGAAGAATACACCAAAGAATGACCTGCCAACGCCTAAATACGACACTCTGGCCATCAATAGAACCTCATTCAACACCTGATATTTCTGTCTTACTTCATCTGTCCTCTCCTGTCCTGCTGGCCTTTTGAATGGCTCTTATCATCACATCTCATTGTTTGCTTTTCTCTGCATCGCATACACCCGAGTGTATTGTTTAAAAAATCAGCCGCAGATCTTTATGGGAAAAGCAAAGCTGCAAACTTAGCACATACACAAACACATTCTCCTCCAGAGTCTGTAATGGCCGGAAAGATGGATGAACACCTTTCAGTGATGCAATGAGTATTTCCTCCTCCATATCAGCTTATCTGTAAACTAAAGAGAGGAATCTCGTACTAGAGGAACACCTCCCCCTCTCTTCCTCTGCCCTCTCACACTCTCTACACCCTGACAAGCTGGGGTACCAGTGGAGAAGGATTAACATTGTGTGTCCAAGGTCACCTGTTTTGAGCAGCTCTCCAACCCTGAGTCTGAGTACTCCTATCCAACATAGATCTTACTCAGAAATAAGCTCGGGTGAATAGGGAGATGGAGACACCTGAGCTCTCAAAGACGCACAAACATTACATTGTCTCATTTCACAATATTCAATTGTTATGGCCGTCAAAACAGCACTCAGGGGACCTGCTTGAGTCTGTAACACTTTTGTAATCAGTATTGATAGAGCAAAAGGTGTGGTTTTGGTGATGCTTTGTACTCCTTGGGAAAGCGGATAAAAAATAACCATGTCCCCTCCTATTCTGAAACTGAAACGCTGGACTGGGTAATGGATCTAATTATCCAAACCTATCCATTAGGATATTTTATCACATGGATCTTGCACGCAAGCATCGGAGACATGACCTCGGGCACGTCTTTAGGGCAATTGTATGAATTTATTCAACCAGATTACAACAAGTGGTAGAAGTGGTTACAATCAGTGGCCAAGGCTATGGCAGATGGTTTTGGAATAAAATCAACTAAGTGAGCACAAGCATTGTTACTATGATGTCAAACATCAGAATGTCATGAGGATGTCAGATTTACACTAGTAACAGGTATTAGCCAACACCCTCAGCTGTACCAAAATTATGAGAAGTAAATTTTTGCATATTAAAAAAAAAAAAAAAAAAAAAACTATTATGCATGGCATGAGCTTTGGGAGCACTGGAGCGCTCAGAGAGTATAGGATCGAACCCTGACACAAAGGTATAATAGATCCTTTGTCTTATTAATACATCCTTTAGGAACAATACAACCATTGCGGATGAGGAAAAAAACCCCGAAACTCCCAGTGCATGGATGAAGGGATGAAGGGGAGGGGATGGGAGCGTCTTTCATAGACTGAATAATGTAGAGCAGCGCCCTGCTATGTGTGTGTGTGTGTGTGTGTGTATATGTGTATGTATTAAGGGGTGCCACAGTCCATTCTGTTCATAAATGAGTGACTACAATAAACAGCGTGTAGTAAAGGACCCCCTTCTTAGACGGTTGATGTTTAACTGCGGACACGTTACACATTAAAGTGTTCACACATTAAAGGGCGCGTTCACACGTGTAGACAATAAAATGCGCGCGATCCTTATAATAGGAGTTGATATAAACAATGTATCTGCTATATAATCAGTGTGTATATATAATAGATACATTGTTTACATCAACTGGTGTAAACAATGAATCTATATAATATCTATATAAATAATTGATGTGTCTATTGTAGTCTATGTTTTAATGCACATAGACTTACAGGATATCATACACATCGTAGATGTTTGTCAACAATAAAAACCCCGCGAAATATTGTTCCGCATTAATGATTCGCTCTAAAACATGTTCAAGCTCTCATGTCTGCTGTTATTATTATTATTATTATTATAACAGTTTATAATGATATATAAAACAGCACTCACCCCATGTGAGATGCTCGGCGCAGAGAAGAACACAGCGATCTGCTGAAACCTTACACGCTCCTCATCTACAAAATTCAGTCAGTGAGTGATTTCAGTCCAAGTGATTTCCTGATTCCCGACAGCGACTCATACAATGAATCATAGACCCCAAAAACCCCCCAAATAACACGACAAAAAAGTTCAGCTTAAGGGTTTCGGCAACTCCAGGAACAGCCGTCAGTAGCTACAACCGCAGGTTTTGTGTAAAAATGTGTGCAAATAAACAAAATCCCTTGGGCAAAAATAGTTTATAGTCCTTCCTTTAAATAAAATATATATATTACAATTCCACGCGTGAAACAGATTTTCTTAGGTGAAACTCCACGGACCAGGCGAGGGAAAGCTTTACTGCAGCTCACTCGGAAAACTGTCGGTCAGCTAGACATCAGGGAGGCGCAACACACACACACACACACACACACATGCAGAAGAACACGCCCCACACACACACACACCTCCAGCTGCCGCGATCTGCTACCTGAACTAGCTTGTGTGTTCAGACTAATGATCA
>JAQMYG010000023.1:30266814-30280078 GCA_030014215.1 Clariallabes teugelsi | reverse complement strand
CTAATGATCATAGGGTGCCAAAAGTTATGCTCCTCGAATATGTTGTTTTCAATCAACCAAGTAAAAGGTTAAAAATGTCGTTCTTTAAAGCGCTTTTATTGTGGGGTTTTATTTTCTCTCTCTTTCCCCCCAGGGTCCAAATGAGCTCCAGATGTTTTTCTTCTTTCTTTTCTCTCTCTCTCTCTCTCTCTCTTTTTTTTCGGTTGCTGTTCCGCCTCCTCCTTCACCTTCTCCTCTTCACTTCCTCCCTCAGCTCGTTTCCTTACTCAGTGTTCTGTAGTGTCTGTGTGGAGTTAAAAAAATTTTTATTTTTTTTTACTTGAAAATCAATAAAACATAAAGCAACACAAGGAAGAGCTGGACTTGGGGATGAACTCTGGTGCTTTTTTTTTTTTTTTTGATAGGATTTCATTTGATCTCACCGCAATAAAATAATAAGGCTCAGTTCATCATATAGAGGATAAAATATACAATGAAGTTTCAACTGTTGCTTAAAGTGGCTTAGTGGTTACCATTGCCACTTTGCACCTTCAGGATTTGGGTTCGATTCCCACCTTGGGTCTGTGTGCATGGAGTTTGCATGTTTTCCCCATGCTTGGTGGGTTTCCTCCATGTGTGTGCTTGGTGGGTTTCCTCCATGTGTGTGCTTGGTGGGTTTCCTCCATGTGTGTGCTTGGTGGGTTTCCTCAATGTGTGTGTGTTTGGTGGGTTTCCTCTGGGTACTCCGGTTTCCTCCCGAAGGCATGCAGATTAGGCTAATTGGCCTTCATGTGTATGTATGAAGGGGTGCCACAGTCCATTCTGTTCACAAATGAGTGGCTACAATAAACAGTGTGTAGCAAAGGACCCCCCTTTTAGATTGTTGATGTTTAACTGCGGACATGTTTCAGTACACGTTAAAGGGCGCGTTCACACATGTGGACAATACATTGTGTGTGATTCTTATAATAGCAGTTGATATAAACAATGTATAATATATACGTTGTTTATATCAACTGGTATAAACAATGCATATTTATAGTTTAGATTAGGCTAATTTTATACAGTATAAAGCTGTATGGACAATGAGTGAGAGTGAATGAGTGTTGCTTAAAGATGCAGCTGTAAGCAACATGTTGCGGGGGTTAACCAGCCTTCATCAATGCATTTGATGAACGCAATATAAGTTTAAAACAGTCAAGCCAAATTCATGGAACCGTTATGTGATGGTGTTTATGATGCCCTTTGATGTACCAGGTGACTGCTTGTGCATGTTTTCCTGCTTCATGTCCAGTGTTTCTGACTCCATCCAACAAAACCAGGATGAAACACTGACCGGAAATGAATTTCTATTTCTTTCCTGAATTTATATTTTTACATTATAGATGACAGCAATATGGTGATTTAGTGATTAGCAATGTTGCTCCACAGTTTGGCTTTGTCTGTGTGTTCTCCCATTGCTTGGTGGATTTCCTTTGGGTATTCCATAGTATCTATATAAATAATTGATGTGTCTATTGTAGTCTATGTTTTAATGCACATAGACTTACAGGATATCACACACATCGTAGATGTTTGTCAACAGTAAAACGTACATGCATGATTGGCATTTAAAAATTTCCTGTATTATATAATGAGTGGCGGCACGGTAGCTTTAACACTTTTGTGACCTCGAGGGCTCAGGTTTGATTACAGGACCCTGTCGTGTTCGACAGTTTGAAGACATGGCTAACTGGTGTACCAGATAGCCGGTAGTGTGTGAATTATCATGTGACTATATGAATTAGCACCCCCTCCAGAGTGTACCCCGTCTTGTGCCCTAAGACTCCTGGGTTAGGCTCCAGGCCCCCTGTATACAGGATAAAGCAGTATAGACTATGACAATATATAATGGGTTTGTAAGTGTATGTACTTGTGCCTTGCAATGGGTAGGCACTAAAGGGTGTGACCCACCTTGGGCACTAAGTTCCTTGGAATAGCCTCAAGCCCTGCACAACCCCTTAGACAACAGAGCTATGGAAAAATTTATGACTGGCATTATAAGTTACTGCTTGTCTGTTTGGGGTTTCATCTCTAGTCATGTGCTCGCATGGATTTCCAGCACATTCTCCTGGTTCCTCTGTACATAAACATCCTGGTAAGTGGATTCGCTATGATAAATTCCCCCTTACAACTTGGTTTCCTGGCATAGACTTCATAACCAAAATAACAGTGAACAGGAGAAAGAAGCGACTAAAGATAAATGAATGAGGGAATGAATGTTATCTATTATTTTTTGCCCTTAAATTCACTTCATTTCACTCACTCACCCATCTTTACTGCTTTATCCTGTATACAGGGTCCCAGGGGACCATAAAAAAGAAAATTAGGGAAATTAATATGAAATGTGTGAGAAAATACATATAAATCAAAATGATCAGATTGTCCCTGAAGAGCAAGCTGAGGGAGATGGTGGCAAGGAAAAACTCACTAAGATAGTAATAGGAAGAAATCTTGAGAGGAACTAGTAAATCACATTCATATTCATTAATATGTGTTTGGGTTTATTTTCCAAGCAGTTAATCACTGCCCTTTGGGTTCTATGTAGGTGTAAATAAACTTCTAATTCAGTGCTTGTGGTTTTCTGTGCCACTTTATTCTGTAATTCCCCTGCTTCTCACGATATTTGAACAAATGCCAGCAATACTGGAATATTTTGGGACTTTCAATACAGTGCATATAATTGCAACATATAATACATGAAGATATTTTAGGAGAGTTTCAGCTACAGTAATATTAATTTTTATTGTCGAATACCTATATATTTTTTTCCAATATGTAATTTCAGGTAATGACTGTATACCTGGGACTGTCCCCAAAATTAAGAAGTAACCAAAGGAAAATTGTAATGACATGCGCATTGTTCATAATAATTCTCAGTATTCATATAAAAAGTTTCAAAGTCTCATAAGTTTCATAAGCTTCAAAGACTCAGAAGGGACTGAGATAAATTCATCTGAAATCGAACCATTTCTGCCCACACTGATTTGTCATACCAGTTCAGGTTTGATCTTATGACAAATTCACCTAGGTGTTTTTGTGATATATGCACATGTGTGTTCATGTTTTTTTGTTTCAGTGTTTTGGTTTTGATACATGTCAAAGCAGCCACTTTGTTATCTTTATGTAATTACTGTAATCCTTTTTGGGTTTTTTTTCTTTTCTTTGTCACTCTGCTTGGCCTCAGGTGTGCTCAGGGCGGCCCGAGCTTGTTTCTTATTAGAGTTGTGTTACATCGTGCTCTGTCATGAAGAAGCAGGCCATGACACACTGCACAGTAAAATCTAACCACACAATCATGACAAGGCTCTGTTAATGAATGTCAGATGCATGCTCTGGGGTGAGTACCACGATAGGGGTCTCACTTTGGTTTTGATGCTCGTGATTTGATTTTCAACATGTGAGCTGACAAGCGCAGCAGAATAGTTAACCGTAAATTGGTACAGTTATGTATTTGTAGGTTGAGCAATCATTCTGGTAAAACCTTTCAACGAGATGATGTCATATCTGTGACTAAGTAAGAAACAACGATCATGGCTGTGTTTCTCTTCAGCTGGCTTTAGAGCATGAAGCAATGTGACTTTTTGTTTTATGTAAATCGTGATCTTCAAAAAGTATTTGCTATGAGAAACAGACCATCCTGCTCTGGTTTGTTTCGTATTCAAGTCCTGCATTTTTCTCAGCTTTAAAGGAGGGGTCAGGAAGCATGACCTCACTTCCTGCGAGCATGTCTCCCACAGGCACAGCATTGTCTGTGAGAATGTGTTAGGACTTCTGGGACACCCACACATCTGGCAGCTGTTTTGAGGCCCAGCCATTTCAATCCTCAGGAAGGAAGGTCCCTAACATACTGGGTGCTGTCTACAGGAAGCATACATCCATTTAGAGCCATTTTCTGTAAAATACATACTTATTATCTTAATGGAAATTCCAGCACAGTTGTCATCTTAACAGTGAGGGGCTGTTCTGAACGTGGTCGGGCTGCCGCAGGTTGGTTTCCACCACCATGTTTCCTCTAACTGCATATGGCCTTGTTTTATGTGGCTTGTGCTTCCCTTATCGTGCCATCCTCCACACTGTAAAGATTCGTATATATTGCGGCTGGCATTGCGTGGTCGTTTTTAACATGGGGGAAATAACATGCATCATTTCGGAATCAGTTGCTACCAATTTAAGAGGTGGCTCTGTCAAATACAAATATCAAATTAAAGCATCAAAACACCAGTCTGGTTATTTCAGATACCCACGTCATATATGTAATACTTAAATGAAAAATATTAGCATTTTCCCCCTAAGCAAATGAGATAAATTTCCATCACTTAAATCAGAATTGAACAGATTTTTGACAGAATTTTTACCACAGTGCTAATGAGTTCTTGCTTTGGAAATGTTGATTTTTCTTTTGTCAGAATTGATTAATTTTCTATTACATAAACGCTAATTTCTATAGTAACAACCTATTCAGGAGCTTGGACAGTATATTTTGCATATATTGGTATTATTTGAGTATTTACTGTTATGGTGATGTTTTCTGTCACAAGATTTACTTTATTTAACATAAAGAAGAACTCTCCATTGTCAGAATGCACAGTCAGTAGGTTTTTCAGCAATCTTCAGGACTAACATGACAATCTGAGTTTTATTGTCTAAATACCTCAAAAGAGAGAAAAAAAAGAGAGCCTAATGCATTTAGCAGATGTTCCACAACATATTTTTTTATTAAATTCATACATCACAAAACAAAGAGAACAGATAATAAATAGCCATCACTAAAGATGTTCGTAGACAGTCTGGTAGTTTTTGGCACAGAATGTAACCATAAATCTCTTGCTCTCACCGGAAGCAGCAGACTGAAATACCACTACGTAATATGGTTGAGGTGGAATTTTCACAACTTCACAAGCAGCTACGGCTGAAATGAAAATGCAGAAATGTTTAACCTTTGTTGTGATGGTGTTTGTTTCCAAGATTCTCTCAGATAACTGGCAAGATTTCATCAATTGTGGCCTGCTGAATGTACAATATACATCAGACAGTCCACGGGGGGAGACAGGAGTCAAATCGTCTGCAGCTGAATAAGAAAAAACACAATAGTTAAATGGCACATAAAAGTGATTTAGGATATTGCAAATAATACATACCTTTTGTACAGTACATAATGAAATCAATATAAGAAAAAGGGTGCAATTCTACACTTCTTTATTTTTTATTTTTTTAGAATAACACAATATCATACTTTACATGTGTTTTTTACAGTGAAGCAAACAGTGTACTCAACACTGCTTCAACTGTATTGTCCTTTCACTTCTGTAAGCTGCTGTCCATCTGAAAGTCACTATAGCGTGCTAGACTATAGTAGCTCAGACTATAGTAATCTGGTGTTTTTCACCTCATTTCCTCAATCTTAAATTTTGATTAAAATAACACCATACATGGCATCAACTGTTCTAGCAAAGAAGCATACGTGCAACTGGAGCTAATGCTTGGCAACATTATGTAATGCTAGCTTAACTGTTCTTTGCTAAACTTCTTTGCTAGTTAGCTTATCTTTGCTAGTTAGCCTGTTATTTATTTATTTATTTATTTATTTATTTGAGTACCTACAGTAATTTATACACTGTAGCTTACTTTCTCCATGGTTTTCAGGACAGAAGCACATTCTATTTTGTGGTTGATTTTAGCAGTTGTGTAATTTGCTGTTTTTAGGGGAACTGAAATGAAATCCTCAAATAAACACATTTCAGATACTTTTGTCCCTTTTATTGTCTGTTTTCTTACAGGGACATTACAATAAGAATGATATAAATAATAATTCCTAGGTTCTAACTCTACTGATGAAAATAATACTGTAAATTACCAGAAATTTCTTTTTAGACTGAAGAGATGAGAATGGCTGTGCCTACTTTTAGTATAGTTTGGGTCCGCTCTGGGAATTATGGCACTGACCTGTGATCTTCTCATGCTCTGTATACGGTTTCTCCCATCTTTTGTTGAAAATTTTTATTATCATTCATTTATTTATTTAAATATATATATATATATTTTTACATAGTACCAAAACGCAACATTTCGAACAGTGGGTTCTGTACTTTTCTAAATAAAAAAATAAATTAAAAAAGCCCCTAAACCATTCATCAGTATTTTAATCTAACACACTTCTTTTAAGCTTTGGAAAGTTCTCGTAAATAAACGTTGAACTCAAAAGGGAACGAGGACATACGCACGCATGATACCTGATACTGTACATCACACAGAGAAATCCCTTGTTGCCTATTTGGTGCATTTTCAAAGCAGAGGAACTAAATCACTGATCATTTCCTCTCAGACAAGAGAGGAGAACAGCACAAACAGTGTTCCTCTTTCTGCCAAGTGAATTTTTAGAACATTTCATGTATTCTCCAGTATCATGTGCTTTGCTATCATGTGATTTACTCAAAGCCTGTTTTTATTATTATTATTTTTTATTATTATTTCCTTAACTTGTCAGAATGAGTAATAGGTGCTGGAGTAACCTTTTTGAATGATTTTTTTCCAAGTAAGTGTACAAATGTACATAATAATACAATGTATAACAGCTGGGTTCTTAAAAATTGTTTATTTTGTGTCCATAAATTGAATTTGAGCTTAAAAGTATGCCTGAACTCTTTATGTTCATTTATCCTGTTACAAGCAACAGGGGTGTGTTTTTCTGTCACATGATGCCAGTGTTTGTTTTTCAGTTATAATTTACACCTACGCAGTATTGAGGACACTCCCTTTCAATCGGGTTAAATAGACAAGTCACATGTCTGTTCCCCCATTTGTCATGTTACTAAGTACGAATGTCACTGACGTGGTACAACTCCTGCAATTGTTTAGTTTTTAAAATAAAATGGTATTTTTCCCCCTTAAACACTGGGAGTAATTCTACAAGAAAAAAAAAGCAAGCTTCTCAATTATTGGTACTAATTTGTCTATGAATAGCAAAATGCAAGTTATCTTGCATACCAAGCTTAAAACAATATTATTAGCAATGTTGCCTTATGTATGAGGTAAAGCCTCCTGTGGAAAACCTGAATACATGCATATCCCTTCTGCGATATTTAAAACCGCAATATAAGTTTTTCAGTATATGAAATTCAGGTAAACATTTCTAAGATTTTACTTTTCACTCAGAATTTAATATAGTAGGCATAAGAAACTAGAAGCATTTTCATCAGTGCTCCCCATTGCACATTTGTTTTTAATATTATCTGAGATAAAAAAGCTAATTATTTAGCTTAGATTTCAAAGAGTAAAACTAATTGAGTTGGTATAAGAATCAATGTTAAAAATAAAAGTTTCAGTTCCTGGGTAAAATATTCTATTCAAATTACTTTCCTAAAGGGTGCCAATAGTTCTGGAGTTCACTGGAGGCCTTAGTACTTCTGCACAGTTCTTTTCGAAGTACTGTTAACTTATAAAAATCTCACATTACCTCCGTCAAAGCTTACACTTGATATTCATCTACAGAGTATGTTCAGTCAACTGAAGCTGCTGCTTTGTTGGTTGTAGGGGTGATGAGGGTGGTGCTGGGGCTTTATAAAGTGTTTAAGCGGTCTTGTAATGTTATTCTACTCTTTACACCCTTTCCTGGGAGATTAAATAGAGGTGTCTGGTGTCAAGATGGCTGATCTCTGTTCCTCACTAATCATCCATTAGTGGCTTAAGTGTCAGTCTAGCCACATATGTCGAAAAGCTCGCAGGTAATTTTCCAGTGGTGACCCCTTCCACACCTACCGTGGCTTACCTATTATCACCTCTTCCTTTCCTCGTCTGAGGCCCGGCTTTTCTCAGTTTAAGTGTTGTCTGGACATTATCATCCCCAGCATGACTGTGACCTCTGACTGGAGGTTTATTTGTCAATCAGAGTCTGCGAGCTCTTCCTAGAAGATGTTTATCAATTCTTCACGAGTCCGCCTAGGTTTAGATTCAAATGTCTCTTAAGAGAATTGTGGTTAAATTATTGACATTTTTAGAGGTTCGGCTCTCTCACAGGGCTTTAGTGTTCCCAAATCATTACTCTGAGGGCAGAAAAAAAAACGTTCCCATGCTCTAATGTGTGTATTTGCGTCTTCATTTCGATTGCCTTGTATGTATGTGTGTTCTTAGTGTTGGGTTTCATTCTGAAAAGCCCAATCCTCCTGTTCAGGCATAGAATGTGTGTGTCTGTGTATGTGAAAGAGATAGAGGGTAGCTTGAGCCCCCAAAGTGCTCTCCTTAATGAAACACAGGATGGACAGGAGGGCATGAGTTCAGTAACTTCCTGGAGATTAGGCTTTTATTTACAGAACAGATTTTAAAACCTCTTAACAAAAAACACGTCCTAACGTGAACGTCCCGTATTTTTGTTAGCATATCAATATCTATTTCAGCAATCCGACCATGACCTGTAACACGTTTTAACACGAATTGGAACTCTTTAGTTTTCACTTACATGCAATCAGCTCATTTTAAGTTGGGATTTCCAACATGTGCTTAATGAAGACAAGGAGCCTCCTCTAACGAAAGCTGACATGACCCTATGTCTTGTTGAAAGAAAAATTGGAGTAAGAACAATAGACATATGGGTGGGGTAAGAGGGACTCCATCACTGCTGCTGATATTTAATCTTGGAAAACTCAGAAGGGGGCAAATTTGAAATCTGTTGTTTTGACCTGAAACCATATGGTGACCATCCTGAATCACTTGGAAACCTAACACTGACAGACGGTAATCGTGTGACTGGTGTCAGATCAAAGACGAGTACCTGTGTTCTGTCTTCGTGTGTGGGTGTACAGGGCGTTTTAGTAAAATTGGATTACTACTCCTTCAAATTGGTCATGTCAAAGTTATTTTCCATAGATTTTCAACCATGGGGATGGTTGACCCTTGTCTGAATGCTGATGTTAATCTTTTGAAAATTGTATGACAATTGGATTTAGCCTATTTTCTAATTTTTTAAAAATCAGTCATTCATTCTCTATACCACTTATGCTATACAGGTCATGTGATTTCTGGAGCCTATCCCAGGGGATTCGGAGGACTAGGTGGGGCCAAGAGCAATTTGTATGTCCAAGCCTAATCTCTTAGTCTTTGAACTGTTGGAGGAAACCAGACTACTTGGAGGAAACCCACTAAACACTGGGAGAATGGGTAAACTCTATGCGCACAGACCTGAGGTGTGAAATGACCCCCCGACCCTGGAGGTGCAAGACCACAGCACTAACTTATGGTCTCATTCATACCAGTTAACAGGTATCGGCAAGACTCAGTTAAAAACTTCCAAAAGCAAAGATAAGAGATTATTTAACATTATTCTCATAACTTTGTTCTTATGAAATGAACCAAAATGCAACCAAATGACTTTAGTATATGTTTACAGTTGAAGCCAAATTAACACTTAACACCAAATTAAAGGGCAACCAGTGAATCTGTCATACTGAATCGGGGCATTTAATTATGTTTTTATGATATGGTTCAGTTTCAATTGTCCCATGAGAGAAATATCAATAGTGCACAGGTTCGTCCTTATCTACCTTTATCCTAAGATTAAAAATGTCTATCCTGATGGGTGTTGTCTCTTTCAGGATGCCTCCCCTATCCACAAGGCATGATGATTCAGTGAATGGTTTGATGAGGATGAAAAGGATGTAAATTGTATGCTACGGTCTTTAGAGACTCAAAGCAAAGCAAGTAAATATTTATAAAAGATTTTGGAGTGATGTGCTAGGCAACGCTTTGAATCATGAAAACATCAACTGACATTTTGGAGGTAATGTTGTTCCATGTTGTGCTCATACCGTTCCAGAGACTTGTAATAAAATCTGTGCAAAGGCAGACAGAAGCTGACACAAATTATACTTCTAAAATGAATGATTTTTGGAAATTAAACCTGTTTTCACATAAACTAGATATGACTCATTAAAAGGGAATATTTATTGAAGTAATATAATGCAATATAATAGCTCATTACACATTTTTATAGTATTGAGTTATATCGTATTATATTTTTCATGTCTGCATGAAAACATGTCATGGCTTACTGCTATTATTTTTATACAAAAAGTAAGAAATACTAATATATGGGATGTGCAGTTATGGGAAAATAATCAACAACACTGTGGTGCGGCTCGAGATAAAGCAGAGTTACTGGCACTCAAACAAAGTTGATTATTTCCCTTAACATCCCAAAGTGTCTTGTTCTTCTTACTCCACAGTGGTTTGTAACTGATACCATTTTCATTTCTTTGAAATTAACCACTTTACTAGTTCATAACTATGTGTACTGCTGTGCTGCAAAACAAGTTCCTGTTTCAGCTGAATTATAGCAGCTATAAATAGTTCTTCTGTTGTTTCTCTTAATGTTAATAATAAGACAGCAGTAGCTCATTCAACAGTCAACAGTCAAGAGTCATTTCAATATAAACATTTTTGGATATTGGTTATTTTTTAAATTTATTTTAAGCACATGATGTGTACTCTATTATCTCCAACAGTGGGCAAGTTAGACTTCTTCTAAATATTAAAAATGCTCCAAAAATAGAAATGAAAATATATGAAAATGTGATGATGCTGTTAGGTGTTTCAGCACATTAACGCACAACAGAGCTTAAGGAGAGTCAGGAGGAAAGGGGGAGTGATGTCAGGAGGAATGGACGAAGGATGTGGAATGAACATTCGGATGGATGAGTGTGCAAAGGGGGCAAAGAGAGGAGCGAGAAAAGAGGAAGTGCAGTGAAGTAGATCAACCAAGGGTGAAACAAGCTTTATTAGAGCAGGTCATGCATAAGACTTGCAGTGTCTACAGTGGGTCTACAGTGTACAAACTTTTAATGTGAACGTGCTTTAGTACGAACTCTGTTTTGAAGTGGTTGTGGGGGATGGTTTCCTTTTTAAAAAAAAACTTGTTTTCTTTTCTTTCTTTTTTTTTTTTTCTTACTACGTGCTCGTGAGCACACAAAGGAAGGCTTATGTGTTCAAACGAACACTCTTGTGCATTTTATCAGTCGCTCTTCACATTCCTTTGGGGCAGAGTGCTGATTCAGAGGTCAATATTAGGGGTCATCTGATAACATGGAATATGGTTGTCCATCAGAAGGGGGCTTTCATGTGTCCACCTGCTAACATAACCCATCTACCTCCCACTGCATACATGCACGCACGCAAAGCTCACACGGAATAGCAGTGTGAAGATTGATGAACACAGAGGATAAAAAGGCCCCAAACATGGTATGGAGGTGGGGAGAAACCAGATGGCAGCCTGATGTCACTCAGTGGTCCAAGGCTGTTAAGGGAGGGAGAGGAAATTAATGATAAGGTGAAGAGGGAAGTGTCTACAGATCAAGCCTTAATATATTTTAACAAAGCTGTGATGACCCTCAGAGTATCGTGACTCCTTTTACTGAAAAAAAAAAAAAAGACTCAGCCTGAATAGACTGTGTTGTTAGTATCATAAAATAATAAAGAGGCTGAGTCAGGAGATGACAGGACGGCAAAGAGCCTCTAAAAGTCACACTTTTCTAATACAGGCGTTCGGGATCCCCTAGGCTAGACAGCCAGACAGGGAAACGAGACTTTGTGGTCCTTCAGTGTCGTCTGCTATATTTCCTGTCAGTTTATGATAGATATGTGAGAAAGTGAAATTTCCCATGAAGCCTGTAGCTTGTGAGCTTTTTCATATTGAGAAGGAACAAGCTGTCACATCAAGTAAGATAAAAAAACAAAAAACAAAACAGATGCCACAAAACATATTCACATACAAATTAAAAAACACCAATTACATCTTGGTTTTGTAATAATGTAGTTATTGGTTCTTATACCAAAAAACAATAAATAAATATTTCAGAAAAACTATTTGAGGTGGTTATATGAGTAAGCACGTGAAAAAAACACACAAGCAAACAAACAAGCAAAAGAAAAAAAAAACCCAGCCCTACATCTGAATATAAATCAATCTTGCTATGAAATCACACACGGTAAAATAAACCTGTGGAAAATAAATGGAAAAAAAAAAAAACCCAGAATGACCTCGCATGACCTAAATGCGTAAAACATCAAATGTGAATCAAGGGATTACCCTCACGAAGTACGTGCCTTTTCTGTAAGGGGGAGCACTGCGTCATGAGGGCAAAAGTTTAAAATCTTTTACCACATGTTGATTTTCCATTCTCCATTTTATACTCTCTGTGGACACCTAAACTCTACATTTGCTCAAAATGTTCTGCAATAACGCTCCACCCACTGCTTCCGATTAAACCCTTCATCATGGTGAGGTTGCTAATTGTGTTGTGTTGTGTTTTTTTTAAAATTAGAAATGTGATACTCTTTTGCTTTTGCACAAATTGTCTTTGCCTTGTCTTTTTAAAAATCATCCCGATTGCTTAAATGAAAGGGTATTTAAAAAAAAGTTTTCTTCTTTTTTACTTAGTTTCATAATATATGATTTACAGTTCTCTGGAAGGAGAGAAGAGTGTCATTGTGACTGACATTGAATTCGGTCTAATAGGGCATGGAAGGAGCCCTGGAAAAGTTTGTGGTAAATGTTGATACAGCTGCAGTATGACCTCATCGGCTGCAGCGAATCAAAACTGAAATAACATGGCAGTCAGAGCCAATTAAGTGAGCAATAAGGCTAATGATTAAAGGAGGAATTATGGACAGTGATTGAGATGAGAGTTTAATATCCGAACGTTTGGTATTCGTAACCAGCTTGACACTCAGAAATGAGTTAAGCGACATCATGCCAAGAAACACAAATGCCAAGAAAGAATGAAAGTGCAAAGCTTGGTAGTTTAACAAGGCTTGATTTCTAGAGCGCTTTTCTTACCCTCACTCAAGACTGCAGCCACATTTAGGCATCCTGGACAGACGATGACGGATGGCTTAAGCATGTGGTTGTCCTTTGGCCTGTCCACTTGAGGATTTGCTATGTGTCACTGTGTCAAGCAGAGATGGCTGCCCCAAATGTCCTCGTCTGCAACCGAGGCTTTTGCAGGATAACGAGGACAGAGTTCTTATCCTCTAGTCTGTCGGCTTGTGCCTGTAGATTGCAGGAAGTTGTGTTCGTTGAACTATGCAATCAAAGTGAATGACAAGAGCTCTCAAAACACTGATCAGAATCGAGCCGTGACATGATAATCGGTAAGGAAGCCACATCAAATGGTACTGTATAGTGAAGATAAACATTTTATTTTTCAGAGGTTTATCACACACAAAAATTGATAAGATGTTGGCATGACAAAGATCA
>JAQMYG010000023.1:30221210-30234092 GCA_030014215.1 Clariallabes teugelsi | reverse complement strand
TCTCTTGATCCCCTTATCGCCTGAAATGCTAGCCTTCCAGGAACTTTAATGGCTCGAACATGGAAATTCTGTATAGGGCTGTACAGGGCTGTTGCATTAACTCCCAGCCGTGTGCCAATAATGTGCAGGTGGTGTTGGTAAAGGATGGTATGTACAATTCCAAAAGATATGTGCGGCCTCTTCAACAAGTTGGACACAAGTCATGAATGTTCAGAAGAATGACGGCAGTGTGCTCAGAGTCACCTCTGAAAGCCCATCATACAGCAGCAGCCTAAAGCAATGTTCATGGGTAACTTTAATGTAAGAAACTTTTTTTATGGATTTGAACTCTGTGTACAGAATTATGCCTTTATATGGTTTAGATTCTAGATTGCTTCTCTTGAAATTCACAAAGGTGTCCTTGAATACATACTTATATCATGGAAAAAAAATCTTATCTTTCCTTTTGAACATGATGGAAACGACAAACATTTCCCATGCATTTAGTCGTCGACTCATTGCTTTCATTACTTCCTCTTCTTATTTCCTTAAAGCTACTTTTAGGTCCGCTTAGTTGGACGTCATTTTTCCACGTCTTTGAAGCCGCTTGCTGTGTGCCAAGTTTTTCATGTTCTTCTCTCAAATAAAATAAAAAAAGGGATCTTGGCCTCATGTAGCTTTTACATATTGATATTATGTCTATTTTACTTTTGTAATGTACTTGATTGTATTGAATTTGTTTAACTGAAACATCAGTTTTACCCTAATTTTAAACATATTGTTACTTATTTTTGTTCAACTTCAAACAACATATTTTACTGCCTTAAATTGAAATATTTTCATATATGAATACTTTTTTCAGTGTACTAAAACTTATGGTTATGGTAGACTGATTATACTAATTTGCTCCTAGTGTGTGAATTTGAGAGCTTCCATGTAAGAGCTTGCTTGGTACGCCCTAGATTCCCCACTTCTCTTAACTTCTTCATGGTTTGTGAATGAATGAATGAACAACATTTTTTATATTCTGAATATTCTGAATTATACAGTACTCACATTGTACCCCCCCATTTACTGTACAAGTACACATGCTAGAAAACTGAACTTGGAACTGAGCTAAATGGATTATGTCATTTCTACAGAAATACACATCATATTTGGAACCTGGCTAAATTCTTGTGCACTTCCCTGACTGTATTATCTGCTTTCTGTTGAATTTTTTTGGATAAGGAGAGTGATTTGGCTAATGTAGAACAAAATCCACAATTCTGCATTTGCTTTCAGTTGTATACGCATTTGCCAGAATCAGAGCACTTAAGGCTTTCTTTCTCACGCCACTATAGACAAGTGATCTACCTCCACTTGTAGCCCAACATGTGCGTGCCACCCTTTTCACCCTTGTCTAGAATGATTAAGATCAGTAGCAATAACTTGTTGGTTGTTGGGGTCATATCCGCTATATTTAAGAAAACTGAACCATATCCTGTCTATTCTTGGTTGTATCTTTGTCATGTTCTGAGTTCAAGCTGTCTAATTCTTGTTTTTGTATGGAAATAGATGATCTAGAAAAGTCTACATGTGGTAAGAAGGAGTTTTTGGATGCTAGTTTAAGGAACTAGAAACATTCTTTTTTTATTCTGTATTTTAGCACATTTTAGTTGTCCAGTGATCGTCCTAGTAATCCTAGATTTCTATTTAATACCATAGCAAATTAAGTAGAGAGGACTTTTTAAATAACAAAATCGTAAATATTAGGCTAATTCAGGCTTTGAAACCAGACAATTTAATTGAGATTTAAAAAAGATTCTGGAAAAGGTAGTAGCACAGCAGCTCTGTTTATATCTACATAGAAATATCATAAACAAACTGTATCAGTCAGGATTTAGGCCTCATCACAGCATAGAGACAGCACTTCAACAGCTTAATAAAGTTGAGAGTTGAAGTTGAGTGTGAATAACATAAGAGACTGGATGTTAATTAACTTCCTTCTGCTTAATCCTGTTAAAACAGAAGTTCTAGTCATAGGACCACATGCAGCTAGAAGCAAGCTTTTTGATCACATTGTAACTTTAGATGGCCTTTCTGTTCCACCAAGTGCAACAGTAAAAGGCCTCGGTGTGATTATAGATTCCAGTCTTGCATTTGACGCTCATGTAGATAATATTACCAGGATAGCATTCTTTCACCTCTGAAATATTGGCAAGATACGGAATATATTGTCACTAAACGATGCAGGAAAACTAGTTCATGCTTTTATCACCTCTAGGTTGGAATATTGTAACGCCTTGATGTCTGGTTGTTCAACGAGGTGCATAAACAAGCTTCAGCTAGTCCAGAATGCAGCAGATAGAGAACCAGTTACCTCATCCTCACTGGAACCAGAAGATACGAGCACCGCTACCTTATCCTCACTGCATTGAAATTTCGCATCGATTTTAAAATACTACTTTTGACATATAAAGCATTAAATGGTCTCGCACCGCAGTATCTGAGTGACCTGCTAGTGTCTTACTATCCACCACGCCTACTTCGATCAAAGGATGCAGGCTGCTTGTCAGTACCACGTATTATGAAAACTACAGCAAGGGGCAGAACTGTGTTTCTTTCTTTCAGAGCCTGTGTTTCCCTGCTTGCACTCTGCACTAAATATACATTTACCTTATATATTGTGTAACTGTGACCATATCTAACTGTTAGGTATCTCTCCTTCTATTCTCTTTTCTTCTCTTCTCGCCTCTCTCTCTCTCCCTCTCTCTCTTTCCCTGTTCCTGTTTCTCTGTCAAGCTACACGTGTTGCTCTGAGCTGCCAGTGATCCAGGCCCCCTCTGCCCTCTGTAGCTGTCTGACTCGTCCTGGTGTCCTGTTTCTCCTGTTGGAGATTTCATCACATGGATGCCCTGTGTGGTTTGCCTGGGATGGTTCCACTTTACCACGAAGACGGTCCTGGCCTCGGCTGATGCTGACTAAATTCTTGGAGGACTTGTGACTGCAGTCACTCTATAGTTCAGGACTGGAATTTCCTACAAGTCTACCTGAACCTCTAACAACAAACTGGACTCCATATTAGCTTAAACACATCTCCTGTTATACTAAACTTCCAGCCTCCTACAGTATGACTGCAGATCAATCCCTATGGTATCACCCAAATGAGGATGGGTTCCCTGTTGAGTCCCTGTTGAGATGAGCAAGCCCCCTTGGCTTGCTCATCAGGGACAATCTTATCATTTTGATTCAAAAACATTCACATTTCATACAAACTTCCATAATTATTTTGATTGTGTAAAGCTGCTTTGCGACAATATCAATTGTTTAAAGCGCTATACAAATAAAATTTTATTGAATTGAATCATCCAAAACTGTACTCAACTCTAATTGGTCATTTTTATCCTTTTAGTAGAGCTCACACACACACACACACACACACACACACACAAAAAAAAAAAATCAAACGACTATAACTGTCATCATAGATCATCTGTCTTTGATGGTATTGGCACCTTATTTGTTCACATATCAATATCAACTCAGGTCCAGAAAAGTTAATACATATATTAGAAAGTTATTATGTATGCAATAATAAACAAATTACTGTACTGTCACTCATTCATACTCTATACCGGTTATTCTGTTCAGGGTTGCAGAATGCCTGGAGCCTATCCCAGGGGGCTTGGCTGACTTGAAAAGACCAATTAGCCTAATCTGCATGTCTTGGAACTGTGGGAGGAAACCCATCAATCATGGGGACAAGGTGGGGCTCGACCATCCCATCATGGTGCTTGGTGGGTTTCCTCTGGGTACTCCGGTTTCGTCCCACAGTCCAAAAACCTGCAGATTAGGCTAATTGGCATTCCCAAATTGCCTGTAGTGCGTGAAGGAGTGTGTGAGTGTGTATGTGTGCCCTATGATGGATTGGCATAGTCTCCTGGGATAGGCTCCAGGCCCCCCGCGACCCTGAATACAGGATAAAGCGGTATAGACGATGAGTGAGTGAGTGAGAAAGCAACCACATGGCTGGCTCTATATTATAGGTATCGATGCAATGGACTGAATGTTAGATAGTGTGTGTCTTGATGAATTTAAATTTAGTCCTGAACAAATTATCACTAATTGAATGCAGTTACACTCTTGTTCATTTAACTTGCTAGTTAAACGCATTAGATAGATGACAAGCTTGTTATTTTGTGGTGAAAGAAAGAAATCGCTTCTCTTCTATCTCACAAGCTGGCATTCTCTAGTGGAGCTTTTCTTTGTAAAAAAAAAAATCAATGAGTGTCTGTTTTAAGAGACAAGGGAGACAGATGAACATAAAGTAATACTGCTCAATAGTTTCTCAATTTATCACTTGTTTTGACAGGTTTTTCCCCATTATTTTATGATCCTTAAGATCCCACAGTCATCTGTTATATTTTTATCCATCTCCTGTCCATTACTATTTGTATCTTGGTTGTACTTGATTTCACCTTCTTCATCTTCCATACTGCTTAACCTGTGTACAGTTTCACACGGGCCTGGAGCTTATCCCAGGAGAATTAAGCTGGGGTCCATTCTGAAGTGTACTTTACACTTAAAGTGCTCAGAGTACGGAGAATGACAGTGAAGGGAACTTCCATTGACAAAATTCCATCATTCGGAACACCCTGCGAATTCACCAGCGCAGACATCACTTTGTTCTTACGTTACTATAGTAACATGAGCACCTTGTGAAACATGTTGAAATGTACTGTATATAACTTGTAAATAAATTATTGATCATTATTATTATTATTATTATTATTATTATTATTAATAATAATAATAATAATAATAAGAAGAAGAATTCATTAAAGATATATGGAGATTTTTTTTTACAGATTACTAGCCTATATAGTATTATGGATTTCTTGTTTACATTAAACTTAAAATTATTGTGTCCTATTAATATGATGTTGTCTTCGATAATAATGATAATACATAAATAAATCCTTATCCGAGCATCCGGGTTTTTTTTTTTTTTTTTTACACTCCAGCGAGATGCAATGACTTATGGGAAATGTTCTTCATGCCAAATTATATGTTAAAGATCTACAGTAAAAAGAGAAATTAAAGGGAATTACTACTTTCTGACTCAGCACCATCCCTGACACTTGAAATAAATGACTGAAAGATTATTTCCCCAATCATTGTTTCCTGTGATCTTGAATGGTCTGAATGATTGTTGTGTTAAGCTCATTGTTCTATACCCCTTTAGTGTGGACCTTTAGTTTTTGGAACATAATTTATTAAAAAAAATTTCAGCCATATGAGGTGTTCCAATTCCATGGACTTTCCTTTAATTATTTTCTACATTGTAAAACAATAATTTCTAAAGTTATTAAAGTTTATACTTAAAATGTCACACAAATTATTAACCTTGTGTCTTTCATGTGAACTCAGGTTTGAATTTTATATTTACTATGATTTGTCTTTTGAAGAATTATTTTCTGCCATTTATTATTTTTAGGCCAAATTGATTTAAGCAAGTAAGAAGAGATATGCATATGTAGGTGTTCGTAGGATATACAGTATGTTCAAAAACCTGTTGTTGTCCCCCAACAGGTCAAGACCACCAAGTAATTAAATCACTTTGACTGGAGGGCTACACAAGGGTTCAGTGTGAGCAAGTGTGGACTCATTCATGTTTCCAGAGTATATTTTCCTAGTTAAGTGGACATAATTAAACTTTTCCTTTGAATGTGAAACATTTCCGTCAATGTGGTTTTTCTTTCCACCCTGCTGGTATATGATCCTGGTGCACTTCTACTGTAGTGACTAATCACCACAAGCTACCTCAGAAACTTCCACTTTCCAAGAAAAATTGCTACAGTATGTTCTACTGTATATTCTTTTTTTTTCTTTTGCAGTCATGCAACCTATTTAATGAAAAAAAAAAAAAACTACACAACAGTAACATAATTATAATCAATCTATACGCCTAAATATCAGGCATATCAGTCTCTACAAATAAGACCATGAATATAACATAATAATTGGTATATAGGATGTTTCATATGTTTTATTTTAAGCCAAGCAGCTTTTATTCCTTAAAATGTCCAGAACTGACAATTATTTTTAATGAAAGAATCATTAATGTGATTAAAATTTACGAATTCACAGATTTCCTCTCAAACCTGGTTGTCTCTGTAGAAAAATTGCTGGAGACTTTAATATTCACTTTGAGAATCCAGAAGACCCTCTGAGAACAGCAGTCATGTCCATTCTGGTCTCAGTAGAAGTAAATCAGTGTGTAGTAGGACCCACTCATAAAGCAGGTTGCACTTTAGATTGAATAATATCTTTTCAATTAAGTATAAGAAATATAATGACACTTCCACAGTCTGAAGTTATCTCAGATCACTATCTTGTCTCATTTAAAGTGTGTCATAGTAATAATGTATGTTACCGCATTAAACGTACATTCAAATCAACAACCAAACAGAGCTTATCAGTGATCTCCCAGAGTTATCAACTTTGATTGGATCACCATCTGACCTCACAGAACTCGATCAGGTGACTGAATATTTAGACTTAACATTCTGTTACACCTTAGATAATGTAGCTCTCTGGTAAAATGATCACACGCAGTTAAAAATAGTCTGCTCGAAAATTAGATGTAAATGGCGTCAAACTAAATTGTTAGTATTTTAAATAGCATGGAAGGAGAGCATCTTCAACATATCTCTCCACTCCTAGACTTTTATCAAAACATTTTACTTTTTTTTAAGCAAAATTAACCAGGAATAAAGACCACTACAGAAATCTCCGCATCAATAATATGCAGTAGTCACGACTTCAATAACAGAGAATGTTGAAGAGAATGAATTAATTTTACTCATCTCATCTGCAAAATCTTCAACCTGTGTATTAGATCCTGTACCGACACATTTTTTCAAGCAAATAGTGCCAGCATTAACGGAACCCTGTTAAAAATAGCTAGCTCTTCATTTAGCAGTGGGTATGTCACAAAATCTTTTAAGTTAGCAGTTATTAAACCTCTAAGAAACCTGACCTTGACACCTGTGAGCTGTCTAACTACAGTCCAATATCAACCCTCCCCTTTATATCTAAGATCCTGGAAAAGACAGCGCAGCAGCTATGTTCATATCTACATAGGAATAGCATACACAAAATGGATCAGTCAGGATTTAGGCTGTATCACAGCACAGAGACAGTGGTTGTTAAAGTGGTAAATGACCTCTTATTGGCCTCTGATCAGGATTGCGTCTCTTTGCATGTGTTACTTGAACTTAGTGCAGCTTTTGATACCACTGATCATAGAATAATACCATTGTTCCCCTTCATGAATTTGAAAATGTAATAGAAATTAAGGGAACAGCCCTCTCCTGGCTCAGATCCTGTTTGACTGATTGTTATCAGTGTGTAGACTTAAATGGTGACTATTCTGCATGTTCTCAATCGAAGTTTGGTGTTCCACAGGGTTCGGTTATAGGCCCACTGCTATCCACCCTTTATCCATCCTCTGGGCAACTTTGCATCCTCTGGGCGTCTGTAAGCATGGTATTATGCTGATGACACACAATTATATGTATCAGCAAAGCCAGATGAGAAAAGCCAGCTTAATAAAGTCCTGCCTGAGTCTCTGCTTGCATTCTGCACTAAATATACAGTACATTCAGCTTAACATTATGTGACTGTGACCATACTGTGTCTTTCTGTCGAGCTACACATGCTGCTGCTGAGCTGCCAGTGATTCAGACCCCCTCTGCCCTCTGGTCCTGTCTAACTCATCCTGGTGTCCCACTTCTTGTTGGAGATCATGTTGCATGGCGGCCTTGTGTGGTCTGCTTGGGATGCGTATGGTGACTGGGTCCACTGGTTCCACTTTATCAGGAAGATGGGCATGGCCTCAACTGATGCAGGCAACTGTTCGCTGAGGACTTGTGACTGCAGTTGCTCAATTGTTTAGGACTGGAATTTCCTACAGTCTACCTAAGCCTCCAATAACTAACTGTAGCTTCCTGGCATAATGATCACACACGCACTTTAAAATAGACTGCTCGAAAATTAGAATGTAAATGGCTTCAAACTAAATTGTTAGTATTTTAAATAGCATGGAAGGAGAGCATCTTCAACAGATCCACTAACTAGACTCCATATTAGCTTAAAGACATCTTCTGTTATATTTAACTTCCAGCTGCCTAATATACAGTATGACTGCAGATCAATGCCTGCTATCCATTGTCACCCAAATGAGGATGGGTTCTCTGTTGAGTCTGGTTCCTCTCAAGGTTTCTTCCTATTGCCATCTCAGAAAGTTTTTCCTTCACCGTCACCCTCGGCTGGCTCATCAGGAACAATCTGATCATTTTGATTCATGCACATTCTCTCACATTTCATACACATCTCCAGAATTTTCTTTTTATTCTGTAAAAGCTGCTTTGCGACAATGACCATTGTTAAAAGTGCTATTCAAATAAAAGGTGAATTAAATTGAATTACTCCAGAAAAGCGAACAGCTGACCTTCCTTTATTAAAATAACAATTGAGTCTTGTTGTTGTTGTAGTTACCTAATTATTAATGACACGTTGTTTCATAGTTTTTAAATCACCGATATTTTTCTAGAATATATAAAAGCAATCTCTAAACAAAATACATTGAATTGGAAGTTGTGTCCAAACTTTTGACTGGAAGTGTACACACAGCTTCCTTATTACATAAGCTCTAAAGCTGTCTTGTATTATTGCAATAAACATGTACTCACCATCTAAATTCATCCAAATGTCCAGTGTTTTTGCTGAATGTAAATGTACCTCACACAGTTACATCAGCAGGGTTGTCATGGGGATGCAATCTGTAAGCTTGGCCCCTTAAGCATCAGACACAATGAAATTCCTCAGTCCTTTGTACAGGAAACTATTCTATCCCTGGGTTTGCCAGAACATAGTAAGCTCTGTTGTTTACAGGAATCAGACTCACTTACCCTCACTTTAAAAAAACTAACAAAAAATGATTAAAGCAATCCTGGGTTTTCCCCTCCATTAACTTACACGCTTTTCTTTCCATCTGATAATATTAGAGACTTTTAGGAGTCTGGAATGCGGCTTTGTTTGGAGCTTTCAAAGTCTATGAATTGGAGTTTCTGTGACTGGTGAGCAAGCACATTACCAAGGAGCAATTTACACTTCACTGTGTGAGAATTAAACAATCTGACAAATAAAGTAAGGAAAAGATTTGGAAATTCTTGGGAAAGTACGATTACTGGAAAATATATTAATGTGTAACTCAAATAGTCACGAGTAAGCCAAGCTCATGCTACATGGGATGCAACATTCTTTTCAGATTTTGTAAGAGAGCATGTGCTTTGTTGTAGCTGATAATATTAGGAATGAAGCATAATCTCTGAACTTCGATGTGTGGGAGAAGCAAGCTCTGTTGATAGCTGAGGGAAAGTACTGAATCATCAAGTATTGAATACTGTGTAACCAGAGGTTACACAGAGGTGGGTAATAACAAGTTACATTTACATTTACCATGTGACTGTGTTCCACCAATCAGACGAAGCAACAATAATCACGAGTCCATTTGATGAATTAGCTACAAAAACAATAACCACATGTAATGTTGCAATGTCAACATATATATAATTAGCAATTAAGCTAGAGGTTAAAAAAGTTTCGTACATTTGTTCTACTGGACACGGTTTATGCTAAAGTGAGACCTCTTGTACGTGTTCTATGGGTATTTTCTATCTGCTGAGCCATTTGGAGGGCAACTGAACATACAGTATATCTTACAGTGGAAATAGTTTACACTGTTCAAACATACATATGTTACCTACAGTAGATATTTGTTTCAAAAGCTTTATGTTGTGAAAAAAGTGAAATTAGGAAATTTGTTTTTTTGTTCCTTAATTTATAATTTTGTTCTAAATAAAATAAATGGAACATTACGATGAAACAGTTACACAGTACTTGAGTAGTCTTTTCACCAAATACTTTTTACTCTTTACTTGAGTAATATTTTGGATGACTACTTTTTACTTCTATTTAGGTAATATTACGTGAGTACAATTTTTGGCTACTCTACCCACCTCTGTGTGTAACTTTAAAAATGTTTGTGGCTAATTTTTTACATTTTACTATATACTCTATCCTAAGCTAAAAGTTTATTATTGTAAAGTACATACTTTTACCAGCGACAGGGTGGCTTAGTGCTTAGCACTGTCGCCTTGCACCTCCAGGGTCCGGGGTTGAGTCCCGGCTAAGTTAGATTCCCGCTCTGTTTGCATGTTCTCCCTGTGCTTGGTGGATTTCCACCGTGTACACTGTTTTTTTCCCCAAAGACATGCAGATTAGGCTAATTGGTGTTCCCAAATTGCCCATAATGTATGAATAAATGTATGTGTGTGTACCCTGCGCTGGATTGGCACCCTGTCCAGGGTGTACCCTGCCTCATGCCCTAAGTCTTCTGGTATAGGCTCCCTGCGATCCTGTACAGAGGATAAAGCAGTATAAACGATAAGAGAGTGACATACTTTTATGCGGATTGTAAATAAGTGGGTTGTTAAATCCAACAACTGACTTTTTGTTTTTGAACCCACTGTTAAATTTGTTTTTCTAATTTGCAGTCTTTGCAGGGCACACAGCTATAGCTAGAAAAAAAAGATGATACTTTTTTTCTACGGATATTTGTTTGTTTGGTAATATATTGGAAGCAAGTGTAGCTCTGACTTTCTGACACGTGTAAAGGCCTGAGATACAATGTGATGTGCTGTTTAAAATAGAAAAACTTGGAGGTGTAGTATGAGACAGCCTGAGGTGAAACTGAGTTCATATTACATCTGGGTTCTCTGGTTTGCTCATACCCATCGGTAGGTGTGAATGGGTAATAATTTGTGTCTGTATGGTGTTCTATGATTGATTGGTACAGTATATGCCTAGTGTTCCAAGGATGGATCTCAAAATGACTTATCTTGACCAGGATAAAACCTGTCCCTGCTATCAAACTAATGTTTGGGCAATGCATTTTTATTGGGCGAACAGGGCTGATATACTTTTAATCCTTTTTTAATACATTTTAGACAATATTGGTCCAACTTTGGCCCAACATCAGTAAAAGTTTGAAACCAAGGATGGGCCATCATTGTGTTTGTTGGGCCAGCGATGGTGCATCATAGTTACTAAGTGAATACTGTTTATAAATGATCTAATATACTGATATATTTCTTATTTTTAGTAACAACATGTGTACTACAAGGACCCTAATATTCCTCTGATGATGGGAATAATAGCCCAATTAGAATAAAACTGAATCATGTAAACACCTCAACAGACTTGATTTGGATCAATCACAGTGAATTTTCTATCCAAAGGAGAGGTGTGTTGTAAACCATTTAATAATCTATCCAGCAGAAAAACTTTTACCATGTAAACATTGATCTGATCATTTCTCTCTTGTTTTGAATAAATATATTCTTTTTGCATGTACTTGCCATGCTTGTCTGCACATGCTTAGTTTCAGGAAGGAAGGAAGGAAACTTTGCTTCCATTTCTGATTGGCAAACTCTGTAAGAACAATTGTCTCCCATGAGTCTTTACCTGCAATCAGTCCAGGGATTGGTTCCCGAGCTCGGAACGATTGCATGCTCACAGACAAAAATCAACAATCCCGGACCGCAGTGAGAAAAACACCCTACAACTCTCATCCACTGGGTCTCTGGCTGAAGAAGGGCCACTGGTTGATTTAAATCATGCACATGTTGGAAATCATCTATCCAAACTTAGATGATACTGGTTTCTTGTAACTAATCATAACATAAAATCGGAGAGGAAAAATTGGAGGGGAAAAAATCTTCTCATTCTGTTATTTACATTTAGGCATTTGGCAGATGGTCTTATCCAGAGTGACTTACTTGAAGTTTCTTTCATTGGATAGATACTTACACTGTTACTAGGTTACTAACTAAGTTCCATCAGTCAAACACAATTGGAAAGGGGATTTATTTTATTTTTTTATGTGGGAATTAGTCCAAGTACTAAAGAAACAAATATGCCTTGAGTCATAGTTTAAAGATTGTCAAAGACTCAGCTGTACGGACATCTAATGGAAGTTAATTCCACCACCTACAGTAGGTGACAGAACAGAAAAGAGTCTGGATGGTCTTCCTTAATTCCTGAGAGATGATGGGACCAGACGAGCAGTGCTGGAGGATCGGAGGGAACGTGACGTGGTTCAGTGCGTGGTGTGATTATAGCTGAGAGGTAAGTGCTGCTAGGCTATTTTTAGCTTTGTAGGCAAGCATCAGGGTTTTGATGTGAGCGGCTACCAGAAGCCAGTGTAGGAAGCGGAGAAGTAGGGTGGTGTGGGAGAACTTATGAATATTGAAAATGAGATGTGCAGCTGCGTTCTTTATCAGCTGCAGAAGACAAATGGTGGACAGAGGCAGACCTGCCAGGAGTGAGTTGCAGTAGTCCAGTCGTGTAATAACAAGATACTGAACAAGCACCTGAATAGATTGTGAAGGAAAAAAATGGGGGGATTCTTCTGATGTTGTAAAGAAGAAATTGACAAGAGTAGGTAAGGCTAGCAATGTGTGGGGAAAATGACAGATGATTGTCCACAGTTACCCCAAGATTGCGGGCAGTGGCTGAAGGAGTGTTATCTTTGTATCCACAGCAGGCAGAGCAAAATAAAGTTATATTCTGATTAAGTGATGTGTGCATGTAAATGCACATCTTATCAGATCAGCATCCATTGAAACAGTTACATTGGAACCTCTAATCTAATTTATTTCAATCAGCAACATTGTTTTTGCAAACATACCTGCTTTCAGCAAGACTTCATAATGGTTCAAGTTGTTCCCATGTGTAGTCCCTGTTGATGGATCCCTTAAAGAAGATTACTCCTCTTCCCACACAACAACAACA
>JAQMYG010000023.1:30186388-30200588 GCA_030014215.1 Clariallabes teugelsi | reverse complement strand
TGTGCTCCCGCATCACCTGACCGAGGTGCCTTCTGGGAAACTGAGTCTGCAAAACAAAAACTACAAAAGACAAAACACTGCCCTCTAGTGGCGATTCCTTACACCCGGATAAAATGTAAGGGTATGCCTCAAGAAGGGCATCCGGCATAAAACCTGAGCCTAGTTGTGTGGTGACCCCTCAGCCAAAAGAATAACAACAACAACAACTCCTTTTACTTGAGTATTCACTTCTCCCACCTCTGGTAAATAATAATGACATACAGCTTTAATGCGGGCGGCATGGTGTAGTGGTTAGCAGTGTCGCCTTGCACCTCAGGGTCCGGGTTCAATTCCTGGCCAGATTCAATTCCCGTCTCCTGTGCATGGAGTTCACATGTTCTCCCCATGCTTGGTGGGTTTCCTCCCACAATCCAAAGACCTGCAGGTTAGGCTAATTGGTGTTCCCAAATTGCCCATAGTGTGAGTGAGTGTATGTGTGTGTGCCCTGCGATGGACTGGCACCCTCTCCAGGGTGTACCCCGCTTTGTGCCCTAAGTCTTTTGGGATAGTCTCCAGGCCCCCCTGAGACCGTGAATACAGGATAAAGCGGTATAAACGATGAGTGAGTGAGAGTAAGCTTTTAACCCAGAATTTATCAATAAAGTTGATGTTTCTTAAAAAATAAAAATAAAAATAAATAATAAATATGTTTTTTTTTTCCGACAGGTGGAGGAAGTCGCACCATTTTCTGGGCGATCGTCGGACCTTTTCTTGGACTGGCTGTGGTGATGATCGTAGGTTATGTATTGGTCAGAAAGAGGACTATCAAGAAATGAGTCTTCACAAAAAAATTTTTTACCAGAAAAAAATGTGAGCGTGTTTATATAAACCTGAACTGACCACTTCAGTGACTATCATTTGACTGGATTGTGTTTGATTCAATACTTGCAACACTGTTAGGGACAAAAAACGAGAAAAGAGAAATTTCATCGGAAGGATTTTTGGTACGATCAAAAAAAAAAAAAAAAATCTAAACATGGGAAAAGCTTCAAAAAGAGATAATAATCATTCATAGAACCCTTGAGTTCTAAGAGTGTATGGGCAGGTAGATCCATATCTTCATGTTTATACTGTGAATGTGCCTCAGATGGCTTTGTCAACTGAAGCTCTTGGGCCAAGAGCCCTGTTTTTTTTTTCTTTTCTTTTTATTATTATTCTTTCATACTCAATTTTATTTATCTTGTATTAAAGTAATTATTTATTAGATGTGTATTATTATATGATGTTTCAGGCTTGTTTATCCAAAGTTGTGTTTAAGATGTCAGTTTTACTCATAACTTTCCCTTAATCTCAGTTTTGACCTTCTGTGTCTGTTACTTCCTTTCACTTCCTGAATCGTTGTAATTGTTGTGATTACTATGCTCACTCTAGGAAGTAATCGTTTGTATATTTTTTTCCTGTTAGATAAGCATACTGGACACATTTTTTTTCCATCAAAGGAGTCACTATCACTTAGGTCTTCACTGCTGTGCCTGTTTATAGCACCTCATTTAGTGAAACTTCCCTTGCATTTAACATATTGTAATTCTCTTATTTTCTTTTTTTTTTTTGCGGTAAAGTATTAAGACGTACAGTAACATAAAAGTCTGTTGAACTATGTAGCTTCTTTTTAAAAATCCAAATCTTGCCTAAACTTTAATGCAGTTACAAAAGAGTATACTTTTTACTCAAGCACACCTTCCATAGAGGTCACTTTATACAGTAGTGTACTTTTATTTACTGACTGCTATGCACTGCACCGCTGTAAACCCAACGCTTAGCAGAGCTGGGAATCTGGGAATTTTATCACAGCGGTGATACTCACCTGATGGTGTGTGTGTATCAAACACAGGCCATTTAGTTTCTTCCTTGTCAAAATGATTACAGTCGTCCTCTTGTCCTGACTGCTGGATTGCTGTACAGATTTTTGCGCGGAAGTGACAGTGACGTTTTCCAAATCCCTGCAAATCACTCCTTAAGATGTGAATCTTAAGATGTGAAAGATGTGAATACTTCTGAAGAGTACTTGATTCATTTTTTTCAAACATGTATTTTATAGTTTTATCTGTTCATCATAGGTTGAAGAGATGTTTGGTGTGCACTAGATAGGAGTTAGCATTCAGAACGTTGCAGCAAAGTATTAACACGAACAAATATGTTTTTGTGTTTTTGCATTTTTAATCTTTTAGAATTAGCAAATTGGTTATTCAATTTTATTTTAAATATTCTGATGAATAAAATATTGTTTTTTTTTTTTTTTTTTGAAGAACTTGTATTATTTCTTTCTTCTTGACCTAAAAATCTTTAATCCAGCTGTCAGGAAGCAGCTTAGCCATCAAAGGCTTATTTCATCCTGATATGCCTTCGGATTCACACATAAAATGTGTGATTTGTGTTCTTACATTCCTGCATTATATTTTACATACACACACGTCCTGTTCTCAGACTAACCACTTGTTTGCTGCACTTTGATTTCTTATATTTGCTACATATAAGATCAGTTGCAACATCTCAAAGACGTGAAGATTAGGTTAATTGGCATTCCCATATTGTCCTTAGTGTGTGAATGAGTGTGTGTATGTGTGTGCCCTTCATTAGACTGGCACTCCCTTAAGGTTGTACCCTGCCTCATGATCTAAGCCTCCTGGGATATTTCACGAGAGGCAAAGCCGCGTAAAAATGCTTTACAGTGTTTGGAACGATCAGTTCCGCCGGCTGCTACCACGCGGAGTTCTAAACAGGCAAAGGCGCGGCCATTTATAGACACGCGGTTGCCAGGCAACGCCGCAATCAGCCTGGATATGCCGCACCTGGCGGCGTGTCTATATAAGGGTCCTGATACCTCAGCACTTCGTGCGATCATTTAGGTAGCACCGGTAAGGTATCAGGGCCAGGACAAAGTCAGATTTAAAAAAAAACAAACAAAAAAAAAAAAAAAAACAGCGCGCAGAAAGTTGAGAGACAGGCAAAAACCTAGCCTCTGCCTCCCTATGTCGCCGGCGAGAGAGAAAGCGCGCGCTCTCAGGTTAAGTATAAAGTTTACAAAAACACACACACACACACACACACACACAAACTCTCTATAAATCCTCGGTAAGGGCATAAGCCCCGAGAGGATATTTATTTTTAGTTTCCAGAGCCCCGTCCGTTCTCACGTAGACGGCGGAGCTCTGTTTTTGTGTTTCCAGTTTTCTTTTGGTTTCCTTTTGAGTTTCCTAATTAATAATCCCACGCTATCTCCAACCGGAAAGGTCTTCCCGTGTATATCACAAGCACTCTCACATACTCCTATTTCATTCAGCTCCTGTAAAACCCTGCGTTAGGGCTTTTAAAACCGAGATTAAAACACCTCGTGGTGCAGCTCTCCATACCGCACCACGTAAAAAATAGTTTCTGTAATGATTTTGTTAGTTCAACTGCACTTGATGATATAATGACTAACAACATACCAGACATACCACAGTAAAGCATTAAGGCTTAAAATAATCATGGAATTTGGCTTTCTGTTGATTCAGGCCATGTGAAAATCTATAAGTGTAACATTCCTAACCACACAACAGAAACCAGACAAGGTTCTGTGTACATAAAATGATGCATACATTCCTGAACCAAAACATTATGGTTTTAGGACTGTAATATCGAAAGCAACCCAGCACTCATTTGGGTTTAGGTTTATTTTCCTTTCCCTTTTTAACTAAATAGCTATGCATCTTCTCATGATTTAAAAATTTGAATATAATAAAAGCCATAATAATAATAATAATAATAATAATAATAGCTATTGTTTAGTGAATGTATTCCACCACCTAGGGGTAAGTATGTTACACTTTCATTGATAAATATGCCTCCTTTCTCAATAATTAATAAGTATCTATGCTAGATGATGCAAAAAATATTTTAAGTCATTTAAACAATAACCTTGAAATTAAATTGAGATGTGATATTTCACCCTGTATGTTCAGTTCAAATACATTTTAATACTAGAGATACTGTTCACAATGCAGCTTTAAAGGACTCTGGATGTGGATTTAGATTTTTCAATAGTGAGCAAACCAGAGGGTGGCATGGTGGTTTAGTGGTTAGTACTGTCGCCTTGCACCTCCAAGGTTTGGGTTCTTGGTTGAAAGATGGTTGAATTATTTGTTTTCATTGTTATGTTTGTTTTACCAGCTATAAGAAAAAATCAGATTCATATTTGATTTCAGATGATTTTTATTATGTTTTTACAAACAAAAAACACTCAATAAAGAGGTGTACTAACCTTTGAACATAACTGTCCATATATACACTGTCCGCCCCCCCAAAAGAAAAAAAAAAAAAAAACGGTTTCCATTGGATAATTACTGCAGTGATGAATATGTTCCAGCCGGCAGCATGTTAGGCAACCCTAACTGATGTAGTGAGCAGCTTCTCATTTCATAATAAATAACCATGTCAGAATATGAATTTTTTTTTATACAAAAGAAATTAATTCTATTCTCTTCCTCTCTTCCTCATGGATCTGATATTGATATGTTAAATCCTCCTTGCTACAACTTTTCTGACTCCTCTTGCATCTGTCCTTAAGGTCCTAACTTTTCCACATTCACTTTCTCATTCTACATTCTATTCCACTTTCGATTCTCACCTCTTGGTGAGAGGTGGTCATGCTTGGTGGGTCACTTAGAAGACAATGGGTTTACTCTTGAGTAAGTTTTTTTTTTTTTTTTTTTGGAGTATAGTGGTTTAAAGTGGTGTAAATTGTGGACAGATTGCAAGTAGGAAATCTGATAGATTTGGCAATGGTAGCATCATTAAAAGGGAGATTATGAAGGTAGCATAGGCATGAAAGAAAAAAAAAATCTAATCATTGTACCTTACCAAACTTTATACACTCTCAAACTGCCAGATGATTTTACCTAAGAAAGCATTCTAAGGTCGGCCGTTGCTGTAATCATCAGTTTTCTTGATATTAGAAAGTCTCACCTTCTCTGACTATTCAGTACTTTGCAGACATTTACATTGATTCATAAAATGCTGCTAAAATTTGGGAGCCAGTGCTGTGTTCATAACATAAGAGTGATATGATTATATTTTTTAGTTAAAAAAATTGTGTTCTGAGTTCACTAGAGCTTGTTTATGCACCTACTGTAATAGGAAGGTAGTCCTAAGATGAATTTGATTATATGCTGCATAAAATAGACATGCGTAGGAGAGGTTACAATACTTCACTCAATAGCATTGTCTATAGTCTCCACTATTCTGGTGCATCCGCATGTTTACAGTCTCCAGATTGCTTTAATTTTCGGTTTCCATGGAGACATGTTTTATACAACACATGCATTTCTAAACACTGTGTTTAGTTTACAGAACACTCCTTTTAACACCAGAATAGGAGACAGGAAACATGGAGCAGAGCTTAGCAGAGTAAGGGGAACAAACATGTGGAAGTGATCATGTATTTCATCAGTCATCTGTTTCCCAAGTGGATCTATTGTGAATCACAGGGCAAGCAAAGTTGCACAACAACATACAGATTGTGTCTACCTTTTTACTAGCTTTTTTACTAGTTACATATATGTGAAACACATTGCCTTTTATTAAAATAGTATTCAGTGTGTGCTTGTTTTGCCTAGAAGCTTGTTGTGTATTGTGTTGAAAAACCGTGCTGAAAATGACCCTAGTAAATAAATAAATAAATAAATAAAATCTGGTTGGGTTTAAGCAGAGAGTGAGTTGTCATGGCAACCTGGCTGAAGCAAGGATTTTTTTTTTTTCATTTTCATTAAAAACCATACTGTTTGGGGTCAAAGTGAAGTGTAGGCATGTGTAAGTGTGTGTGTGTGTGTGTGTGTGTCTTCCTTAGCTCGCTATAAACTAAGAGAGACCAACAGAGCCCTCTAATGGTTGTGTTTAGCAGTTTTAATATGTTAGGACGAAATATACAAGATTTATACAGAAGTATCACTGAAACATAGTGATTTTTTAAAATGAAATTACATGAAATCAAATCAAATAAATCACATTTTTCTTGATTTTCTGCCTCCAAAGTTACAGCACAGGCAAATAACCCCCTTTACTGCCAAAGATAAAACTTTATTATATTGCTGATAATATTAAATGTAATCTATACACCAGGTGTGCCTAGTTAGCTGATTCTAGAATGTTCATATGACTCATGTGTGCATATCATAGGAGTTACTTTATTCCCTATGAAGGAAATGTTCATTGTTAAAGTTATCCTTAGGTTAACCCTAGCCACCAAGTGTGTGAAGATATAATAAAACCAGAACTGATCTACAGCCTGACCTTGTGTGAGGTCTGGAATTTATTTATGCCTTCCACGTTATTTCTCTTCCACACAACATGTTCTGTTTTCAGTTTAGAGCTTTTTGGATTGGTTCCTGGATTATTTGAGACTCCACTTCGTTTACACAGCAAGAAACCAGTGATTATGAAACTTATACAAAGCCCAAGGAAAAACACATCTCTGCGTGTGGTCAGTAAAGGTCACTCTTGTTTCTCCACCCTTGGAGACTGTGAACTGAAGATTAGCTGGGCATTGTGGACAGATCAACGACTCTTTCCTTTAATACCTTAAACAAACTTCAGAGTTAAGCTAAACAGTGAGCCTAAACAGTGTGTTATTTAGATTGGACAGGATAAAAGATCACTTGAGATGGTTGAAAGATTTGTTTTCATTTTTGTTATGTTAATTTTACAAGCGATAAGAACAAATCAGATTCACATTTGATATCAGATATCATTATGTTTTTACAAAAAAAAACCCCACTCAATTAAAAGAGGTGTACTAACGTTTAAACATAAATGTCCATATTTACACTATCCGCCCCAAAAGAAAAAAAAAGATTTCCAGTGATTAATATGTTTCAGCTGTCAGCAAGTTATGCAACCCTAACTGATGTAGTGAGCAGCTTCTCATTCTTAATAAACAACCATGTCAGAATATAGTTTTTTATATATATAAAATAAATTATTTCTATTCTCTTCCCTTCTTCATCGTGGATTTGATATTAACATCTTAAATTCTCCTTGCTACTGCCTTCTTGTCTCCTCTTGCTTCTGCGAAGCCTGCGATTTTACTCGTATTTACTAACTTATGTCACGGATATACAGTATATAACCCGAAGTGTGTGTCTCTTAAGAGTGTGTTGGTTTGAAAAGAAGAGTGGGGGGTGTATGCGCGCGCGCGTGCGTGCGTGCGTGCGTATGCAGACTGTGTGTGAGGCAGAGAGAGAATTTATGGATGTCCTGTTGGAAGGATTAAAAGAAAAAGAAAAATAGCTCGAGCTGTACGATTGATTTATCGGTAACACATTAACCTCGAATTATGACGTGAACATCCTCTCTTAATTGTGCACTATTTTAGATGGGCTATTGTTTAGAAATGTCATTATAGGGTTGGCTATATAATATAAACAGCATAGTGTTTATCGTATCCTGCGATACATGTCATCAATCGCTTTCTAATCATTCCTTTTTGCTTTCGCTCTTCTGGTGGTTTTCAGCTTTCTCCCTCCGCACACTGTATTGTTGTATGATATATAGCGATATGACTCAACACCCAAAATACTTCCAACGCAGCCTCCATTCTTCACGGAAGAATGATTCACACGGGACTAATATTATCACAGGACCTCAGTGTTCGGCGGTATGTAAGGTAATTTGCGGAGGAATTTTTACTTTACAAATTACAGACATGACCGATTCGCACGGGATTATGATTACAGTCAACAACATTATTACAAATTACACGGGGTCACAGGCCTGCTCTGGCCATGGGGAGCACTGGAAGGACTCCCGGTGGCCTGGCAAATGATTTGGCCTGCTGTCAGTCAGCGTATTTTTATTTTTATTTTTAAATATTTTTTATAATAATAATAATAATAATAATAATAATAATGTTATATATTGCTACCCTGTGTACTAAATTTATGATTTCTGAAATTGACAATTAAATATTAGTATCAATGTTAATCTGTTCATTAATCTGATTCTGTTAGTCTTGACTGGTGTCGTTACGTTGTGTCCACTGCGCGTCTCAAGCATATAAAAGCGTCACAAGCTTGATCAAGCATATAAAAAAACTCTATCTTTTGCGTTAATAAACTGAGACCTTTATGACAGACAACTTGCTTGTTTGATTGTGTCTTGGTACCAGCAAGCTTGTCGAAACACATTACTGAAAAAGATTTGACAGAATCTTTGCAGACGTTAGTACATTTATATATTTAAATTATTTTAATGAGAAAGTAAATTTTGTCAGTATCAAGACTTTTTTAATATATAAAAAAAAAAACGTTGGTCTTAACGCTGATGGTTTTAATAATTATTTTGAAACCCAGAAACCTTTAATTGCAAAAGCAAAAAAAAATTAATATGGCAATATTTTCAGGCTAAGTGAAGCACAGGATGAACATAATGTACATAAATGTACTTGTAAATAAATATACCATATAAATATACATAAATATTTAAATAAATATACCTATGGGCATTGGTGGCTCACTTTTTTTTCTTTTTCTTTTCTTGTTTTACCTGCCATGCGGAAGGACCAGGTTTAATTCCCACCCAATGCCCAAACCCCAGCGACTGAATGCAGTGCTGGTCCCAAGCCCGGATAAATTGGGAGGGTTGTGTCAGTGCCAACTCGTGTGGCACAAAAATCTCTCATATTTATCAGAAAGCTCCGACAAAAAAGATATCTCATGTCTTAACTAGAAAATATGAAATGTCTTAATAATCCCCAAACAAAATAAAGAGCAGCAAGTAAATAAAATTTAATTTATTCAATAAATATTCATTTGATCCGACAATTATGAGACTTTTATTTCATGGTATGTCGTGCGTTCTCTTATCCGGAAGCATTTCATGCAGTTCCGCTCTAAAGCAAATACTTGTGCACTATGTAGTGTGTAACGACAGCGATATGTGTGCCATAGTGACGGGAAGTGGTTTGCTTGATTTCAATTAGAAGTGTAGTATGCGGATTGAGACACAGCCGGTGTGTTTCACCTCATGTTGACCGTGTTCAATGCAGTGAGGTGAGAAAGTGAGTTTCGACGCCAGTGTGCTAGGTTTGGAAAGGTTGAGGACACTGTGAAAAATATTCTAGAGAACGGAGAGAGAGGACAAGGAATGAAAGTATTTAATTGGTTTCTTAAAGGTGATAGGTCTGGAAAAGAGGATATAGAATGAAAGGAAGATGAGGGAGATCATGACCAGAAGGGGTCGGTAATGCAACATTAATGGATGCCAACCGCCGGTAAACACCAAGAAGAAGAAGAAGAAGGTATTAGGTCACAGTGTGCATGCTCTGTAAGTCAGTACTAATTATTAAACTCGTAACTAATGTTATCCTTCATTTACTGCTTTATTAAAGGATTGGTAAAGAACACTGAACATATGAAAAGTGTTTATAGTGTAATGTGCGTGGTGTATTTGATTTGTCTGGTGTGTTTACCTGTGCGAAGTTGTATCCCGCAGTGACGTCACGGGGCGACACTAGTAGAAACGCCCTTATAGTGATGCACTAGTAAATCCGTAGTCACCTCCCTGTAGAATATTTTCACAATACGCGTCGATTCGATTAAAATTGCGATTCTGTAAATATCACGATTTTTTAAATACCCCAATTTGATTTCATGTTACTATTTTAAACTTTTTAAAAAAATCTTAATGATGAATTAAATTGCCCGTTCCTTATAACATTAGTTTCCTGACTTAAAAAATATGTAAACTCACTTTGCTTGGTTTTGAAAGGCTCCCAGACGTACTACACACGACAAGCCAGTGTTCAGTTTGGCTCGGTTTGTTCGCTCGTATGCCGAAAATGCTTTGCTTGCCCAGGCAAGTTCTTCAGACGGGGTGTTCCTATTTTATTCATATGTTGATTAATTGTTTACAATAATTCACTCCTACCACATATGATTCAAATGTGGAAATAGTTCAGAGTGTACCTTTTGTAGGATTATGAAAAACAGCGATGCTTTACTTCCTCAAATGCCTCCAAAGTCTCATAATTCAATTTGACAAAGTGAGTGCTTGGGTTGAGTGGCTGCGAGCAAGCGGGCAGCTTTAAACGTACATGATTAGCAACACTAGCGCTTGTATATTTTGTTTTTGGTGTAAGCTTGTGTAATGAGTGGGTTAGACCATAAAAATGCGCTTCTGTTGTGCCACTCAGAAGCTTCTGCGCTCGATACAGGATCGTTTATATGTGAGGTTGATCGGCTGATCACTGGTCACAACCAATTAAACTGAGACCCAGCCAATTCTGGTCCCTGGCTGATCGACCGGTTCATCTCTATTATAAATGTAAAGACAGTTTTAAAAAATGATTTTGGGAGTCTGTGTGGTGGTACGTAAATCACTCCACTAAAGAATCTGATTCATAACTGAATAAAATTTTTTTCCCCATTTCTAACACACCTAAAAGATATTTCATGGTGTATTGTATACTGTGTAATTTGGATTGCCTGAAGATTGTTCGTATAAGATGTAATAATCAAAATCAGCATATTAATATCAACATGTTTTGTTTTTAGGTTTTAATTTTTGTTGTATCAGAGGTGAGAAATGGCTTGGGCAAGTTGGCAGAAGCTGCCGGTGAAGAAGTGCACCAGACTGCTGTCCTACACTGAAGTGCTGACTCGCATGGGCGTACAAACTGTTGAAAGGCATAGCTGTGAACACAGGCCTACAAGACATCTCCGGAGAGTGGTTGTTACTGGAATTGGACTTGTGTCCCCACTGGGAACAGGGACAGCACTGCCCTGGGAGCATCTGGTTGCTGGAGATAGTGGGATAGTGGCCTTGGACCCAGATGAGTACAAAGCAGTGCCGTGTAAAGTAGCGGCTCGGGTTTGTCGAGGACCCGGTCAGGGAGAGTTTAGAGAAGAAATGTTTGCTTCACGTGGGGAGATAAGCAGCATGTCTCAGGCCACTGTGATGGCCCTCGGCGCTGCTCAGTTGGCCCTGCAGGACAGTGGGTGGTATCCCAGGACGCCCGAGGAGCAGATGAGCACAGGTGTGGCTGTAGGCATGGGCATGGTGCCTTTGGAGGAGATCGCTATCACTGCTGCTGCTTTGCAAACGCGTGGCTATAACAAAGTGAGTCCCTTTTTTGTTCCTCGGATCCTGGTCAACATGGCGGCTGGTCACATCAGCATAAAGCACAAGCTGAAGGGACCCAACCATGCCGTATCCACTGCCTGCACCACGGGTGCTCACGCCATCGGAGACGCCACCCGCTTCATCAGCCACGGAGATGCGTTGGTGATGCTTGCTGGTGGAACCGAGGCATGCGTCAGCCCCTTGGCCATTGCAGGCTTCGCACGTGCTCGCGCTCTGAGTACCAGCTGGAATGAACAGCCCAAGCTGGCATCTCGACCATTCCACCCAGAGCGAGAAGGGTTTGTTATGGGAGAAGGCGCAGCCATGCTGGTTTTGGAGGAGTACAAGCATGCCATGGAGAGAGGAGCCCGGGTTTATGCTGAGGTGCTGGGATACGGACTCTCAGGAGACGCCAGTCACATCACAGCCCCTTCTGCAGACGGAGATGGAGCTTTCAGGTAGTCTGGGAAGACCCAGAATAAAATATGTTTATAGAGAATAGAGTAATCCGTAGACCATGCACCTACCCACCTCCTACTCTGGAAATGTGTTTTAGCTAATAAATATAGTACACTTACAGTAATTATAATAGCAAATGAAAATAATACTGAAATAGTAAACTTTTATACCCAGCCTATGCATAATTTTTTAAATATCTTTGTTGATTTAATTTGAGAAAAATTTTAAACTTTATAACGCAAAAAAAAAAAACCCTGATTCTAAAGATATGTATACCCAGCATGAATTCCACACTTTTATTATTTATTTATACATTCTTTATATTTATTTTTCAATTGTTTTTAGGTGCATGTCCTCTGCTCTGCGTGATGCTGGTGTGTCTCCATCAGATGTGACGTATGTCAATGCCCATGCCACCTCTACACCACTGGGTGACGCTGCAGAGAACTCTGCAATAAAGAGACTCTTCCAGCAGCACTCGCAGTCTCTCGCTGTTTCCTCCACTAAAGGGGCCACGGGGCATCTCCTGGGAGCAGCCGGCGCTCTGGAGGCAGCGTTCACCGCACTGGCATGCTACCATGCAATCCTGCCTCCCACTCTGAATCTGGACCGAACCGAGCCTGAGTTTGACCTGAACTACGTGCCCTGCACTGCTCAGCCATGGAGGACCGGAGGCAGGAGAGTTGCACTTACTAACTCATTTGGGTTTGGAGGCACGAATGCCTCTTTGTGTCTGGCCAGTGTGTGAGATGTACTGAGTGATGCACTGAAGGTTGTCAGCTGTGCTGCCTTCAATTATTACTCTAAAACAAGTCTTGGACAGCCTACTTTGGGTTGAAGATACAGTGGTACCTTGGCATACGAACACCCTGCCTCACCAGTTTCACCAAGAAATGTGCCTCGGCATACAAGCGAACGGACCGAGCCAAACGGATTATGTGCATTATTTCCAATGGGAAAATGCATTATGCAATACGAATATTTTGTCTTAAGAACTCGTTCCAGGATGGATTTAGTTCTTATACTGATTTTTCAGTGACATTGGAACTTACAGTCCATACTTCATGGTGTCTTTATATTATTGTAAAATATATAGTAAAAATTATGGAAACCCAATTATGTGTTTTTACTTTTGACTGTCGCTGCACTTTGTTTGATGCCCTGATTATACCTGTAATTAAAGATGTAATAAACATATGCACATCTCACGTGCAGACAGAAGAATGGACAGAGATACAATGTTGATAAATTTGTTGGTAACCTTCCATTAAAGAATGAAAAACCAACTATGGTCACTGAAATAACTTAAGACTGACAGAAGTAATAATAAATCATTTAAATAACACTGACTAATGAAGCTTTCTCCAGACACTACGTTCCTGCTCTTTCCATAGATTTTTAATAGGATTTAGATCGGGGATCATAGAGGGTCACTTCAGAATAGTCCAATGTTTTGTTCTTAGTCATTCTTTTTTTAGCTGGGTGTTTTGGTTATCCTTTTGGAGGACCTATGACCTGCGGCCAAACTTTGAGACTGAGCAATAGAGATGGAGGGGGAGGGAATTGATTCAGTTACGAATCGTGATTCTTTTGTGTGGCGTTAGATGAATCTTCAAAATCACTTTTTTCAAAACTATTTTTGCACTTATTATAGAGATGAATAGGTTGTTTGGACAAAGATCAAAATTAACTGTTTTTCAGTTTGATTGGTCATGACCGGTGATCGGATGATCCAGCCTCAGATATAAACGATTGCAGAAACAAGCATAGAAGCTTCCAAGTGACAAAACAGAAACGTTTTTTATGGTGTTACACTATCAAAAATCGGGTGTGTTAAAAGCCTCTGACCTTTTTCTCCAAATTGTGTGAGTTAGTTAGTCTCAGACCCACTCATTACCCATAGAAAACTAATGTTATAAGAACTGGTCTACATTTAATTACACATTAAACTTTTTTTAAAGGTTTAAACGCCTAACAATTGGTGGATCGAATATCGAATCAGGACATTTATAAAATTGGGATACTAATAGAATCGCAATTTTAATTGAATTGGCATTGAGGTATTGTGTTAATGTCGTATCATTAACAGGCAACTTGGGATTCCCATCCCTACTGAGAAGTAGGTTTCACTCCAGAATGCCTTGACGGTATTGAGATTTATTTGCACCATGCACAGATTAAAGACACTTTGTGCCACATGCACTAAAGCAGCCACAGGATATAACTGGGCCTCCTTCATGTTTTATGATGGGTACAGTGTTCTTTTCTGTGCGTCTATGAACATAAAGCTAATGCGACTTGGTAAATAAAAGATCCAGTGGTATCTCATGAGTCAAGAGGACATTCTCCCAGAAGCATTGCAGCTTGTCTGGTGAATTCCTGTCTGGCTTTTGTTAGATTTAGATTCCTCCTCGGCTGTCTTCCATTAAGTCCACCTTTGCTTAAACAGCGATGCTTGAGCCTATCCCAGGGCATTTTGGGCATGAGGTGGAGTATACACCCTGGATGAGGTGCCAAACGACTGCAGGGCACACACACACTTTCATTCACACACTACGGCCAATTTGGCAACACCAGTTGGCCTGATCTACATGTTTTTGGACTGTGG
>JAQMYG010000023.1:30175948-30186288 GCA_030014215.1 Clariallabes teugelsi | reverse complement strand
AGAGGACATTCTCCCAGAAGCATTGCAGCTTGTCTGGTGAATTCCTGTCTGGCTTTTGTTAGATTTAGATTCCTCCTGGGCTGTCTTCCATTAAGTCCACCTTTGCTTAAACAGCGATGCTTGAGCCTATCCCAGGGCATTTTGGGGATGAGGTGCCAAACCACTGCAGGGCACACACACTTTCATTCACACACTACGGCCAATTTGGCAACACCAGTTGGCCTGATCTACATGTTTTTGGACTGTGGAAGGAAACTTGAGTACCCAGAGAAAACCCACCAAGCACAGGAAGAACATGCAAACTCCATACACACGGAAGTGAGAATCGAACCTGGACCTTGGTGGTGCAAGGTGACAAAATCTAATCTGATCAAAAAGACAGGTATATAATTCTGAATTAAATATTAAGCTTTTAAACTCCATAAGTATTTACTAATACTTAAATTGCAAACAAACTATGTATTGACCTGTTTCCTGTCACGTGCACTCTACGTCGCGATGACAACGCGTGTGTCAACATGGAGCTTCCGGTGGGATCGCGGAGGCGCAATGTGTTACCTAGCAACGCACGGACTGTGGAGATAAAAAGCTGCACGAGCTCGAGTGAGGTTGCTGTATGCTACAGTAGAGAGAACGAGAGAGAGCTAATTACTAACTTTTAACTGGTTTTTATCAAGGAAAGGTAAAATTTGTGTCACATCCTAAATTTAATTTAAGAACTTAAAAGACAAAAGATAATGCTGATAGTGGTTTTGAAACGTTTCTTACATTTAAATATTTTTGTAAATATATATATATAACCTTTATATATTTATATTTAATATTTTCACGATATCTTGTACTTTGTTGTGGAACGCTTACTCGGGAATTTGCTGTCACCCGGAGCGGTTACTTAGGGCGCAGCACAGGTTGCTGGAGCGAAGCGGTGAAACTAAACTGAAGCTCGGTTAACAAAATTGTCGTTGTTTGTTCATGTTTTACAGAAGAGATCAAGCAGGGTTGAAACATGTTTAAAAATACATTTCAGAGCGGATTCCTCTCAATATTATACAGCATTGGGAGCAAACCGCTCCAGATTTGGGATAAAAAGGTAAGCATCGGCTCATGTACCGAATAAACGTCATTCAGTTCATTTAGTGAGTCTGAAATGATTAGGTAAGAGAGATTATTACTTATAGTAACTATATTTAACTTGAAAATACCCATGTTACACACATTATATATTTCTAAATATTCATAATATTGCTATAAATGCTTGTCTGTCTGTCTGGCAGTTTAATTAGTGGAGATGGACGTTGCAACTGCAACGTTTTACCCCTTATAGTGCCTGCAAAGTCTTAAAACTTAACTTGACAGTGAGTGTGGGTTGAGTATCTGTGAGCATGAGACCAGTTCATCACTGTTATTAATGTAAAAATAGCTTTTAAAAATCATTTTGTGGGTCAGTGTGGCGATGCACAAAAGAATTGCAGTTCATAACTGAATTATGTTTTACCACCTTCTCTACTAATTATTTGTAATAACTGTACACAACTACTTTGGTTCTATTGTGAATCATTAAAAAAGTATTTGACCAGCAACTGCTAAACTATACACAGAACATGTCAGACTAGCTGTCTAAACTCAGTGGAGCTGCTGAAGAAAAACCAGTACATTGGGTATAACTGTGATAAACTCTACTTGCAGGTGAGAAATGGCCATATAAAAAGGATTACAGACAACGACATCCAGTCTCTGGTCCTAGAAGTGGAAGGAACCAATGTCAGGTAAGCATTAACATGTAGCTGGACCTCTGTTCACTTTATTAATCATTAATATTTGGTTAATTACTGTCTCACTCACTTCCACAGCACAACCTACATCACATGCCCAGCTGATCCCAAAAAAACTTTGGGCATCAAACTTCCGTTCCTCATCATGATCATCAAAAATCTAAAGAAATATTTCACATTTGAAGTTCAGGTACTGGAGCTACAAACAAACCATCAAATAATGATCCAACCCCTAATTAACACCTGCTCAGTGGTGCCTAGTTTCCTTTAATAGATGCTGAGCAGAGAGTTGACCTAATTCATGTTTAGGCAGAAGGCCTACAATCAGCCTGTAGACACATATTAAGTAAGTTGTAGTATCAGTGTTGTATCTTAGAACTTGTCTTTTTTTCTTTTCTCAGGTATTGGATGATAAAAATGTGAGGCGCAGATTTAGGGCCAGTAATTACCAGAGTACGACACGCGTGAAGCCCTTCATCTGCACCATGCCCATGAGACTGGATGATGGCTGGAACCAGATCCAGTTTAACTTGTCAGATTTCACAAGAAGAGCTTACGGAACCAACTACATTGAGACCCTGCGAGTACAGGTGCGCACTCAAACAAGTCAAACACTTAAATTAGTATATCACTTGTATTGTTCACCACAATGCCATTGGACTACAAGGTGATTGGAAGCAGTGGCGTTTAACTTTGAGTTTTACTATGTCTAGTGCAGTGGTTCTCAACTCAGGACTACTACACTGCACACCTCTGTGCTTTCTCAGCTTTTAGCACACCTGATTTAACCAAACAAACAATCATTTAATACCCTTTTCTTGAAAAAGTGTGTGGTCGAGCAGGGAAAATATTAAAATATGCAGGGAGGTGGTCTAGACCTGGCCTAGAAAGATTTTGGTACTAACCCCAAATTTCCACCAGGAGCGAATCTGTGACATTGCGTGTGTGACCTGGTTTTCCTTTTGTCCTCTGTGCGACTTCATGCTTCAGCGGGAGCCTTTCGGTTATAGACCGGTGTGAGATAAAACGTCTCAGGTCATAGCTGTTCAGCACTTGCCCACAACTCTGTTGTTTGCCGTTCTTTCATTGAAACTGATTTTGCTTGTCATGGAGAGGGTGCGCCTGTCTCTGATGTTGGTGGTCCCCCTGTTGGCTGGCGAAGTCATGGTATGCAGAGATAGGCACCCTGCTAGCAGCAGAGCCATGGAGACTTTCACTCCTCAGGGACCTACTGTCTCAGGCTGGGGGGAGGTGGTTCACCCACGTCCTGATCTGTGGAGTTTGCATGCTTATCTATTGAGAAGTCCAAGCTGATGGCTAAAAGGTCTTCTAACTTGCAATGATTAAAAGTGCTCCGGCCTTGTCCACTAGAGGGTTATACGCTCACAAGTCACAGTGTTGTCAGGAATATAATGTTCTCCCATTTCAGTTCTCCAAAGTGGAGATTTTTATTATTTGTTTCTACAGGAACTGTTAGAAAAAGGCATTTCCTTCTCTACTATTTAAGTGTACTTGAATGACGTGTCATTGAATCTTATCACCTCCCAATGGTTTTAATGTCATGGCTGATCGGCATAATTATAAATTTAACACAAGTATTAATGCTCTAAATATTAACGAATGGCTCAATCTTTTTTTTTTTTTTTTCAGATCCACGCCAACTGTCGCATTAGAAGAGTCTACTTCTCTGACCGACTGTACTCGGAGGACGAGCTCCCGGCAGAATTTAAACTGTATTTGCCTGTACAAAACAAAGCAAAGGTGAGTGCATGACATTTTCCTTTAGTCCATCACAATTTTTATCAATTTTGCATTATTTTGTACATAAAGCATATGGAAGAAATAAAATACTCATGTAATGAGTCTGTGGAATACATTCTCACTTATGGAGCAGCAGCTACTGTATATGTTTATTCTTTTGTTTATTTTAATAACACGCATGAAAATAAAAATAAGGAACAAAATGTCCTAGAGCTTGTTAGAATTCACTTACACTGGAGTTTCCTTCTGTAAAAAATGTCCTCTCATAAAACTTTAAAAATACCAGTCATCATACATTCCACTCTTAAATAACAGCACATTTATTGTTTGTCTTAGATTTTGTGAATGGTCCAATGTACAAGCCTCCATTTAAGTTGTTGCTATAGAAACAATACCATATTAGAAACAAAATTCCTGCTTACAAAAAACTACATCAGCTGACCAGTCAGGAGTAAGAATTGCTCAGCCCTTGGATAGAAACTGAACTGAGAAATGCAGTACAGTAACATACCACATGTCATCTGATATTAGCTTATTAACATCATGTCCTCTTGTTCCTTTTTTACAGCAGTGATCTGGGATGTCTGCACCCTTCCTACAGTTCAAGCCTCCTGTTTTAAATGCATCCCCCCCCACCAAGTTTTTCTCTAAAATGTTCTGTCTTGTTACTACACGTGACCTGGTTTAGTTTTTGTTTTTTTGTGTTGTATATTTTTACACATTTAGACAATGTGGAATTTAAAAAATCAGTTTAAAATGTGAATTCAAAGCAATGCTAATAAAATATTATATCACTGTAATGTGTGTGATTTTGTGTAAAACATATCAAAGACATTGTTGGCTTGACCAGTTTTATTTTATTTTTTTAACTGGAACATCAGCTGCCACAACACAGTTTCAGTTCTCCAGTAGAAGCCTAATTGTGTACTTAATTATACATTAATTCTTAAATCTTTCCATGGTTTTTTAAAGATTATGCACTTTAGAGGAATTCATAAAATTTTTCCGACTTAAATAGACCTGTAATAGAAATACTTGTGTTTATGCTGTTTCAGCAATTTAAATTTATTTACAAAGTAATTAATTCAATAAGAAGGATCTGAGCGTACACAAATACTGGTCCAGTTTCTTGAATGTACACCGGAAAGATAACATTGTTTTATCTGAAACTAAAATATATAACAAAATATACTAACGGATCAATAGTCCGGTTTCTAAAAGTAAACAATTTGTACGTAAACGTATTAAAAAATTTTATTTAACACATTCATATGAATTATTAACTAATAAATGATTTGCTAACTAATATCTAAAAATGAAACACAGCTGAGGTTTAGGAAACACATGCATTACTGATAACAAAAAAAAAATGCAAGCTTATTTAAAAACTAACAAAATTAGAAACACTCCCATCGCTCATGGTTTGAATATACTGTGCTAGCACAATCACAGATGTTACACTAACCTGAGCCCCAGAGCCAAAATATTGTCCTGAATCTTAGCTAGAAAATTTTGGAGTTTTTGCGATATCATTATCAAATGATTTTTTTTCATCATCTTTAATGTGAATTATAATAATAACATTACATGTGAATAATGTATAATTGTGTAAAAATCTATCATTTGATTAGTAAGATATGATAAATGTAAAATTAAAATTTTAGCCCCTTGGTGTCTGGGACGTGAACAAGTCTTTTGGTCTGAGTTGGAGCTAAAATGAAGGTACAATAAGCATCACACACACACACACACACACACACACACAAGCAGCATTTTAAGAGTAACGACAATGACCGTGAACTAAAAATCTTGAAATATACAAAATGTAAAGGCCTTAGCCTTAGTTTTTTCTTGTTTTTGTAAAAAGTCAGAAACAGTGCCAAATTTCTCTTTTAATTGAGTCCATATGCTTATTGTGAGTCTGAGGTCATTATCTATTTATTTTCGTGCAAAACAGTACCTTCTGGCTACATGAAGATATTAGGATTTTTTTCAAATTTGGTATTCAACAGACTCATTGATGTCACTCACGCATTGTTATAACTCAACTAATTTGCTGTGTTGTTTCTCCTCTGTCAGGCATTTTTATGACGCCGTGTTGAAAATAGGTCTGAAGAAGCTGACAGACCAGATCGCCGTGTATTTTTCTCTCTGCTTTCTTTCATGCATATATTTCATGCATAAATCCTATAATGTCTGATAGTCTAAGTACCTAATCATTCAGTATCTTTGAGAGCATGCTGTATATTGCAAAGTTACAAAACACATGTTATCAATGCTAACCTTTTGTTTAAATGTTTTTATATTGTAACAATATTTAACAATGTTATCTACCAATTTTATTTCCTAATGATTATACAGTATTTGTTTACAATTCATTTTACTAAGTGAATCTTGCTGTATGGATACAAAGTAAATATTACTAAGCCTTTTTCTTTTTAAACATTTAATTCTAATTAAACATTAATTCAAGTCTTTGCTTGAATTGTAAGTTCACGTTTGATTTTGTGTTTCAGAACATCAGTTTGTTCTCTCTCAGTACCTGGTGAGTGTGTCACTGAAGATGTTCCGCCTCTGGGCGTTCATGGGAATTATGGCTCAGGTTAGTGTAAAATCTCTGACAGTGCCAGTATATAGAAACCATGAGCAATGGTAATTTCTTTGTTGGTTAATTGATTTGTTGGTTTTGCATTATTCGTTGGCTGCTTCCTGAGAGGTAACTACGGCAACACAATGACTCTTTGATCATCAGTCAGCCCATCGCTGTGCTCATGTACGTCCATGCTTACTACGTACATCATTATGGCAGTGCAACAGAGGGTGGGGCTTCACCGCAATAATCAATATGCTGAATAATAAAAATAATAATGATAATAATAACAGAATCCTGTTTTTAAATGTAATATTGTTGAGAATACAAGTAAGAAACGTCATTACCATGAAGAGGCAAATCCTCTGCTAATGCACTTTTTATCAAAGAGTGAGAGCTAGACAGACAAAGTAAAAAAAAGTAAAGCATGATGTGGGGGGAAATTTGAAGAGAGGACAAGAATTTTGTTTTAAGGGTGATAGGACTAGAAACAATGATTTAAACTGAAATGAAGATAAGGAGGTTAAGGAGTTTACTGTCAAACACCAGTAAAAACAAAGAAGATTTAAAATTAACCAACCAAACAAAAACCAGGAACAAGAGAGGAGAGGGAAAGGATCAGCATTAAGTTTCAATGAAGCTCACACACCCTGATTATTAGAGGGAGCTTACACTCCCTGCTTTTCAAATATGTTTCATGAACATTATTTGCACTTTGTAATAGTTTCATTCATTGCTTTTTTTTTTATTATTATCTTCCTTTATATAGTAAAGTCATTTGGATTTTTGCACTTTATCAATAATGCATGTGGTTCCTAAACCTCGGCTAAGTTTCTTCTTCAGATGAACAACTCTTATATGAATGAATATTTTATAATTCACATAAATGTGAAATACAGTGCTTAGCCTTGATTCATTAGTGTTATATATATTTTAGTTGCAATTTAAATGCAGTTAACTTTGTTGTACTGGACCAATATTCATGTACTTTCTTATGTGAAAATGTTAATTACCTTAATTACTTTGTAAATTAAACATTGAATGGCAACATTATATACATCAAAGTATTTTTATTATAGACTTTTCCACTTAATTACATTTTTACATAAATACAGATGTGGATTCAAAAGAGGTTTATTTTAAAAGGTCATAAACACGACTAAAAGTGCATGACCGTTAACAATCATGTAAAGATGTAAAAATTAATTAGAACTTTAAATTAAAGACACAGTGCTACATTCCTGCGGATGCACTGAGACTGTTTTGGCAGCTGATGTTCCAGTCAAGCCAAGCTAGTCAAGCCAACAATTTACACAAATCACACAAATTAAAGCAATATAAGATTTTATCAGCACTGCTTTGAATCTTGAATTCATTTATTTATTGCTTGTTTGAATTTTGGATGGTGACCTTGGGTGAATAGAAAGGCGCCTATTTAAATAAAAAGATTATTATTATTATTATTATTATTATTATTTGAAACTGCTTTTTAAAATTGTATTTGACATTGCACATCTATACGGTGCCCGTCGGGGCCACTGTATATCTACATGTCAGTGACATGGCGACAAGTTGGTGGCACTGAGAAGCGTGCAGGAGAGGGTGAGACGACTGCGTGCCTTTTTGCCTTTGTGAGAACGAGGAAGCAGCGCAGTGGAGCTGGACAGGCTTTTGATTAGCCATCAGACATCAATCCTTTTAAGATGCAACTGAGAGGTGAGCAAAGGAAGGAGAATCCCCGGACTTCAAGGCGGAAAACGGCAGACGGCACAACGCATCTGCAGCAATGAGAGAGTGGTCGAGCTGGCCGCACAAAACACAAGGTGGATGGGAGGCACAGCTCACCCTCAAGCTGACTTATTCCTTAGAAGGCTCAAGCTCCGTACTCGTGCCCAGTTCACCCTCTGTGTTCGTGCCTGGTTCCACCTTTATATCTGGCTCTGTGCTCATGCCCGGTTCAAGCTCTATGCTCATGCCCGGTTCCAGACTGGCTCCAGGTTCCGTGCCGGTACCCTGTTCAGGCTCCGTGCTTGTACCTGCTTCTGGCTCCGTGCTCATGCCTGGTTCAAGGTCTTTAACTGTGCCCGGTTCCGGCTCTGTTCCCTTGCTCTGTTCTGGCCCGAGGCTCACACTTACTCCCGGTTCCGTGCTTATGTCTTGTGGTTGTGCACTTACTTTTGCTTTGGTTTGTACCGGCAAATATAGTTTAAACTCTGCCGGGAGCTCATCCTCTGAGAACAGTCGGTCAGAGAAGTAGACTCGTCTAATACGGCAGTTTGCATGGATCTGAAACCAAAAAAAATTGAGCCATTTTTTAATTAGAGCATTAATACTTGTTTTACATTAATACTTCCACCGATCAGTCATAACATTAAAACCACAGAGAGGGGACGTGAATAAAATTGACTATTTCATTACCGTGGCGCATGTCATGGGCTGAGATATATAAGGCAGCAAATGAACAGTCATACTTGAAGTGATGAAAGGAGGAGTTATGAGCGTAAGGAGTGACGATGCCAGTGGAGAAACTGTGATGGCTAGATAACTGCATCAGATCCATGGGAGCCCAAGATTCATCATAAGCTAAATGTTAGATAAATCAGCTTTCTTTACAGCAGACAGACTTTTTTACATTGCTGAGCTCACTTACCACCACTGTTTGAGACTGAGACAACAGCATGGAGATTAGGTAAATGGTAGTTCAGCCTCTGGTTTGTGTATGAGAGCTTATGGTTCTATGATGTTACAACAGAAATAAATTAGAGGAACCTGTATTCAGCCTAGTCAGCAGTGAGATCAAAGTCAAGGCAAATAAACTTACAAGTTCATGAGTGCGGTTGTGCCATACTCTTTCCATTTTTGAATGATGGACTGAACACTGCTTCGTGAGATGTTCAAAGCTTGGGACATTTCTTATAACCAAACCTTGCTTTAATCTTGTCCACAACTGTAATCCCTTATCTGTCTGCTGTGTTCCCTGTGCTTCATGATGCTGTTTGATCACTAATGTTCTCTAACAAACCTCCGAGGGCTTCACAGAACAGCTGTATTTACATTGAGAATAAATTACACATAGGTGGACTCTATTTATTAATTAGGTGACTTCTGAACACAATAGGTTCCACTGGATTTTAGTTAGGGTATCAGAGTAAAGGGAGCTGAATACAAATGCACACCATGCTTTTCAGTTTGTAAAAAAAAAAAAAGTGAAAAACCTTCCTTCACAATTATGTCCCACTTTGGTCTATCACATAAAATCCCGATGAAATAAATTTACGTTTGTTGTTGTAAAGTGGCAAAATGTGGAAGGGTTCAAGGGGCATGAATACTTTTGCATGGCACTGTATGCAAGACAAAGACAGTGCTTTGACCAGTACAAAGTTCTAATGCAACCAATGTAAGTCCATTAGCCACTGCATCTCCTGTCTGTATGCTGATTCGTCTTTCTTGTCGTGGTCGTGTCATCAGGCGAAAATAATAACAAGGGTTGAGTTGTGAGTCAGCAGAGCGAAAAGCAGTGGACTGCACACATGGCCATGGAAGGGAGTCAAATTGCAAAATCAACAGTAATTGTTGCAAAAATCTAGATCCTTTCTGCCACCAATAGCACCAACAATGAGCACATGAGAATCAAAACTGGACCACAGAGAAATGGTCTGGCCTGGCCAAATTACTCACATTTTCTTTTACATAAGGGGAAGAGATGGCACTGAAATCCTCAATGGGAAGATGGCAAGACAGTGGAAGCAGTGTAATGCTATGAGTAATGTTTTTTTCATCACATCTCAAACCGATCAAACATCTGTGGGATGTACAGGAGAAACAAGTCCATGGAGGCCTTCAACTCGCAATTTACAGGACTTTTAAAATTCAGGTGCTACAGTATTAGTACCAAACACTAAAGGACCTACACAACATTAGCCTAGTTTTTAATGATATGTCTGATTGCAATGTCAAGGATTGTCAGTCTCAAGCATACAGGATATGTATCACTCAGTTACCTCACTCAAGATTTTTATCATATACAGTGGATCCTCGGATTACGAGCATAATTCGTTCCGGAAGCAGGCTCGTATTCCAAAACACTCGTAAACCAAATTGAATTTTCCCATAGGAAATAATGGAAACTTAAATTATTCGTTCTACAGCCCCAAAAAAATAAATACATAAAAATAATTAATACAAAATATAAAGTAAAAATAAAACAAATTAACCTG
>JAQMYG010000023.1:30105536-30128836 GCA_030014215.1 Clariallabes teugelsi | reverse complement strand
TGCTGTGTGTATTGGTGCATTATCATCCTGATACACGGCACCGCCTTCATGATACACTGTTTGAACCATTGGGTGCACATGGACCTCCAGAATGGTTCAGTAGTCCTTAGCAGTGACGCGTCCATCTAGCACAAGTACTGGGCCTTGAGAATGCCATGATATTGCAGCCGAAACCATCACTGATCCACCCCCATGCTTCACTCTGGGCATGCAACAGTCTAGGTGGTACTGTATGCTTCTTTGGGGCTTCTCCACACCGTAACTCTCCCGGATGTGGGAAAAACAGTGAAGGTGGACTCGTCAGAGAACAATACATGTTTCACATTGTCCACAGCCTAAGATTGTTGCTGCTGGCACCATTGAAACCGACGTTTGGCATTGACACGAGTGTCCAAAGGTTATGGCTATAGCAGCCCGGCCATGTGCATTGATCCTGTGGAGCTCCCGACAAACAGTTTTGGTGGAAACAGGAGAGTTGAGGTGCACATTTATGCAATGAGTTGGGCAGCTGTGGTTTTATGTTTTTTTGGATACAATCTGGGTTAGTACCCAGACATCCCTTTCAGACAGCTTCCTCTTGCGTCTGCAGTTACTCCTGTTGGATGTGGTTCATCCTTCTTGGTGGTATGCTGACATTACCCTGGACACCGTGGCTCTTGATACATCACAAAGACTTGCTGTCTTGGTCACAGATGCGCCAGCGAGACGCCCATCAACAATTTGTCCTCTTTTGAACTCTGATATATCACCCATAATGTTGTGTGCACTGCAATATTTTAAGCAAAACTGTGCGATTGGCCACCAGGCTGGTCAAATTTAGCCATGAAACCTCCAACACTAAATTGGCCAGTGTTTCAGTTTCATTGTCCAACCCCTGTATATATACAGTATATAATAAGAAAGTCAAACTTGACCAAGCTCATCTATTAATTATAGTGTGTTGCTATTAATATTGAAAGGAGTGTTTAGAAAAAAAGAAAAAGTAAGAAAGCAAGCAAGAAAGAAATGCACTAATAAAAAAAACCTTCAATAAAACTATCAAGTGACAGCTTAAGTTAAAACTCAATTCAAGACTCCCAAGTGGCACAACAGTAAAGTGTTTGTGATTACGAGTTTATTACTACAGCCATCCATAATTGGGAGTATAGAGAATTGATTGATCATGCTCATACAGTAGTTACCAGAATTCTAATCATAGTGAAGTCAAGCTGGTTGCACCTCTTCCCCATATTGCTGCAAACACTTTACACCCTGGACTGTACTATTATTATTATTATTATTATTAATAGTATAACTTGTGCAATATTTCCTTATTTCTGACAATCCTGTTTGCACTGTTTGCACTCCATTGTTTGCACCAAGATCAAAGTCCCACTGCATATACACGCAGCCAAAAAATTTACACACTTATACAGTGTATACAGGAAAATAAAATTACTACTTTAATACTAAATTCATGTCTATACGTTATATGTTGATATATATATGATAATATTATGATAATAATATGATCACATTATTAATATTATATAAATATAATATACATTACACTCATTTTCTTTTCCTGAAGTGTGTATACCTTTTTTGTCTGACTCTGTATATTCCATTGTATATATTGTTATATTTGTTATATTTTAGTGCAATTATCTTTTGTTTATTTGTATACGTTTTATTACTGCTGCTGGTCTCTGAAAGCTACCAAAAGAATTTTGTGTCATCACTACCATGACAATATAGTCTCTTTATCTTATCTTTATCAACACACCTAAATATACAACTGAGTAAAAAGTAAAACTGATTGTAAATGTTTGCTGTCTTGTTGCGTATAAAGCTGAGATTACCTTCTAAGCTAAAACCATGGGTGAGAGAAACAAGTACATGGCAGATCTACGACTGTATAAAGATGGCTGAAGTGAGTTTAATGGTGAGGAGAGAGAAAGAAAGAGACCCAGGGTCAGAAAGTTATCTGTTATTTGTAACTCAGACGAATGTGGCAAGCAGTGGGCCAAATCACAATAGTGTCTTCTGTCACAATCGAGTTCACATTCTTACACTGAGCATGCAAAGCAGAGTTGTGAAAAATTTCACATCTGCATGGCTGATTAGAGGTCAAACAGAGACATAAAGAAGTTATGCCAGATGTGTAAAGCTGCCTTCAAATATATAACTTGTGCCATATGTATAAAACTGGCAGCAAGTGGAAACGGGTAACTTTTCTTCCTGATACATACTGTACTGTAGGTATTGGAGGAAGAATCATCAGCACAAAAGGCATGGAAATAGGTACGGAAGCTAAACTTTAGGTGATTAGTCTTGACCTGCTGTTTTTTTTTATTTTTTATTATTATTTCTTTCCCACCTCCCAAAACCAGGTGTAAATTTATACTAAAATCAGAGCTTTAGTATAAATGAGGTTGTTTCATTGTATTATTTTATGCTTAATAATAAATGCTAAATGCCTCTGAGGATGCATTCAGGATCAGTCATGCTGATATTCAGTATAACGTCACTCTCAGTCTTGCTCATGTATACAGCTTAAATCTAACAATGCAAAAGAGACTAGAAAAAGGGAACAGCATTTCTGCAAGTGTTTTTTTTTCCGCTGGACGAGTAGCATTTCCTTTCTGTCTGAAACTGCTTCCTCTCCACGAAGGCACTCTTACCAGCATGACCACACACCAGTTGAGAATCCCCCTGTAGTTGCTGTAGCCGCTCTCCGAGCTGAGCAGTGACTCCTGGTGCCGATGGCAGCTGAAGAGACAGCAAGGGCAAAAACGTTTAAGTGCTAAACACACATAAAATCCTAATTGGAGATGACATTTTATTGTGAAAGCTACAAGCCGTGCTCTGATGTTGCTCAACTGCAGTGTCTATTATGTTATTACAAAACAAAAGTGTTGCAGCAAGTTTTGATTCTTATCTCTGATTGTGGCTACTGATACACTGTCGTTTGGCAAAATACTTTTATCACAAAATGACAACTTTTATACTTGTTGAATTATTGAGTCTGATTCATGATAGTCAAGATGATGTCGATTAATTTTCACGTTCAGCAGCTCTGACACTACTTCACAGGTTATCACAACTTATACAGGAATTTGTATAGAAGGCAGTTCATATTAACACCTTACATACAAATAATTGCTGATCTTGTGAATTATGCGAGGAAATGTTTCTTTAGGACTTTTGGAAAAAGTGTTGAGTTGACGTTACAGATGATGGACGTGTCATGGAGAAGTGATCAAGATGGGAAGATGTGGACTCTTCATAATATGAAGAATAATTTGTTGTTGTTGTTTTTTTAAATGTTTTTTACAACCATATAATTGATAATAGGAATTTACCTTTTACATATGCATTTATGTAGTTGTATATAAATATATACAGTTTTCACCAAAAGTATTAAGACAATATATGCAGTGTGTTATAGTTCTCCCTGCGTGCAAAACAGGTGATTTAACTATTTCTGGCTGAAGATATGTGCTAATTAACGGAAGAATTGATATATGAGTATGTAATGTCATTAAAACATTTATTCTCACTTTTATCTCATTACCTTTGGACCCCACTGTATATATACATGATTAAAGTGTTATTATACTACACAATTACACATTTAATAACAATAAGGTCCACCTGTATTCCACATATACCAGTGAAAATCACTAAAGTCTGTTGTATTAATAATGTGGATTGATGGAATTGTGCATAAGAAATGTGCTTTGAAAAAAAATTTTTTTTCTTTTTTTAAGAAATATGATGTGTTTTATTTGGAAACTAACAAATATGCTGTTAAAATAATAATCGATATCCTTCATGCACTTCTTTTGGTTCTTAAATTTGTTACTGTGTTTACTTTTTCTTCACATAAAAGATGATGTTTTTTTTCTTTCTTGGATGCATTTTATGTGAGGTAAATACTCACTAATTATGTCATAGATTAGGGTTAGTGGTGCAGGGGAGCTCGTAATTACAATAATAAAATATAGGAAAGCGCTAAGTCTAACTAGCTTGTAAGGGCAGTTTATATTTAACAGGTTTAATATTTAAGCTCAGCTGGACACAATGAGTATTGAAACAGTGGCAGTGATTGCTACTAAAACCGTATGAAGTTAAATTCTAAGGCAAAACTGCCATGACTTTACTTAAATGCCTTTGAACAGTGCCCATAACCTTTAAATGCTTTGATCTACAGCTGGATTTTTCTGTGCCAGACACTTCATAACTATCCATAACGACACTATAATTCAGAGCTCGAGTTTGGTCAGTTCTATCTTTCAACCCCTCAAATGTTAAAATTCAGCAGGGCAAAAACATCTACCTGATAACATTAAAGCCGACCTTTGTTACAAGAGAACCCACTCTGAGCTCAACTGACCTCAGAGGACTAACATCTGAGATAAACTATATGGCTAAATATTTGTGGACGGCATATGTGAGCCTTTACTCAACTGTTGCCACAAAGTTGGAAGCATGCGACTGCCTTTGAATTCTCTAACATTACAAATTCCCTTTCACTAGAATTAACCTGGTTAGTTGAGTGTCCTGAACATCTTTACAAACAACCGTAATATCTCCTCCATCATCATTAACTGGCCTCAGTAATGTTCTTGTGGCTGAATGAACACAAATCCCCTACATACTTCAAAATCTAGTGGAAAGCCTTCCCAGAAGAGTGGAGCTTGTTACAGTATATCAAAGAAGAGAACCAAATCTGAACTGGGATGTTCAACATGCACATATGAGACTTCCCACAAACTTTTGGCCATATGGTGTAGCACCGATATAAAAGTGTATGCAAGAATATACAAATATGATGTATGTTTATGAAGAAAATGAAGACTGGTTATCAGCTTGAAGGATGCACTAAATTTAGCTAAAAAAAAAAAACATATTTAAGTAACACACAGTATAATATACTGTAATACTGAAAAATATTACTTTATCGACATATTTGTTAAAATATAAGTTGAACAATAATAAAAAAAAAATTGTAGAAACTGGTAAGTTTATGTTAAGCTTATTAAATAGAATCAAAGAGATTTGGGATCTTAATTCATTTGAGTAAAATTGATCATTTGATTAATTGATTAAATCATTTTATTGAGTGGATGGGATAGTTCATAATGCTAAATAATGACCAAAGAATTTAAACATACTTTAATATTTCCGAATCATACACCGGTTTTTGAGTAATTGAGGATAACCGGCAATGATTCTAAGATTATTACTTTATTAACTGAAATTGATACATTTGGATCTCACGATAAAAGCAGAGGCGCCAGCTTCTGATTAGACATCAATCATTTCAGATATAATTTAATAACCAGTTAATTATAAGGTTATTAAGTTCAGGGGGGGTGTTAGGGCAGATAAAACACTAATCTCAGGACTATGCATTAAGAATGAATGTTCTTGAATAAATTAACATCAGAGCTGCTGGTCTTCAGTGTTTAAGGTCCAGTGTTGTGGCATATGCATTATAACCAGTTTTATAGGTTATACTGTATGTCACGTCTTGATGTTATAACCACTATCACCATCAGAGCCACATGTACAGTAACTACATCACCTGCAGGACTGGAATGAATGAATGAAACACTCTGTAACTCGGTTCTGTATCTAATGCTGCTTTTACCTGATCCTGTCCTTAAGGCCATCCTCTTTGCTCTTGGCTGTCTCGTGCACCTGCTGGCAGTTTGCGGTGGCGTTGTTGCGCGAGCTCTCCCCGCCGCTCTGCTCGGTCCTGCCCGTGCGTCTCGAACTCGCGCCCGCCGCCGCTGCGGCTTCCCCGCACACTGTCACTGTTCTCCGCCTGCGCGCCAGGGCGCCTTTCTCGCGCCGGTCGCCCATGTTTCCATCTACGACAGAGCCATCGTGAGTGATGTACAGTAGGAGGGGGTCAGAGTCTTAGGGAGAGGAATTCATCTTTGAAATACGTGAGACGTGTTAAAAAAAAAAAGGATATGAAAAAAACTATGGGTGTGTTCACTTGTGTCAACGCACGTCTATGCTCCGCAGATTTTGCGCGAAAGATAAAATAGTGGGCGTGGCCTCATGGAGGAAAGATATTCATTTCACAACAAAAACAATGTCCTGATTTTAGCCAGGTAAAATGCTTTGGGTCAACACCGGGACAGATTAAGTCGGGTTGGCAATAGGTTTTAAATCGCCAATAAATCCCACAATTTTGAATCAAGTAAAATTAGCAATATACATCACTCAGATCACTCCTTCAGTCACTACCTGCTACCTACTGTAGGGGTAACTCTGAAAAATCAACTGTTATTTCCCCCCCTTAGAATGCTAACCTTTGCGGCACGGTGGCTTAGTGATTAGCTCTGTTGCCTCGCACCTCCGGGGTCCAGATTCGATTCCACGGATACCATGAAGCTTGCATGTTTTCCCCATCCTTGGTGGGTGTCCTCCCACAGTCCAAAGATATGCAGCTTAGGCTAATTGGCATTCACAAATTGCCTGTTGTGTGTGTATGTGCGTGTGAATGTTGAGTGGAGGTCCCTGGTTGGCCTACAGATGTGCATAGTTGGATGGATTGCTAACCTTACTCGCTGTTGTTGATTTTTTTAATAATCTTTTTTAGAACATCTGAAGTCCATTTCTTTCCACATTTCAGGCCACTCTGGTGCTTGTTCAGTCCCTTGTTATTTCAGTAATGGACTACTGCAACTCAAGCCCTACCTCTGCTTGTTTTCAACCTTCCCAAGTTCTCCCACACCACCCTACGTCTCTGCTCACTCCACTGGCTTTCTGTTGCTGCTGTATTAAATGTAAAACATTGATGCTTGTATACAAAGCTAAAAACACATTGCACTATCTTCCACTTACCTCTCAGCTCTAATCACACCACACATCACTGCACCTCCAGCACAGCTTGACTGGTCCCACCATGTCTCAGGGATTGAAGTAGACATGTGTCTAATCTGTTTTCTGTCCTGACTACTAGGTGATGGAATAAACTTCATCTAGATGTCTGCACTACTGAGTCACTGGCAATCTTTATGCAATGACTAAATATCTATCTAGTCTTAGATATTTGGGACAATCTAAAAAAAAAAAAAAAGAAAGGAACCCAGACCAATACTTAAAGTTAATAACCTTGTAATCCAATGTAAGGATCGATCCAATTACAGAAACTTCACAGCACTTTTGTAAGTCGCTCTGGATAAGACAGCTTTAACACATGCAAATGAATTGTGTATCTCTCTTGGTTTTGTAAATTACAAATTAATTATATAAAATTTATTTTTGGAGCGGGGTGTTGGAAGCCTTGGGTAAAGGAGGTGCATGAACACAAAATTAACACAAAATGTTCTCCAAAATGTGAATGTAATATTGCCTCTAATAACTAAATATGACATAAACAAGTAAATACCTCTTTTTCTTGTACTTTGCTTTTTTCTTAGTTAAAAAAAAAACATTACTAATTTTTGTTTACTGTTTATTCTTAATATGTGGTCTGTGTAACACTGCCCCCTTGTGCACACCTCAGACACGACATGCATATGTCCGCAGATAGACAGCAGCTGACATGCGTGAACACACCTAACTGACTCACACAATACTACAGCCTACTGTACAGCGTGAACACGTTTGATAAGATAAATAACTTTTGCCTTCTATCAATTTAATAAGCCAAACATACAGTCTGTAGAACAGTGTTTGACTTTATGAGCAAGTGTGTGAGCAGATAAAGAGGAATATACATTGCATATTAATCAAGTTTAAACTCTGGAAAGACTTTAAGACTAATATTATTATTATTTCCTTGCTTTTTTTCTTTTTATAATTTTTTTTATTGCAAATTCTATTTTTAGTTTAATTGTATTTTCTAGTGTAATATAAAGTCAATTAAAGTTAAAAAAATATATATATTTAAATAAATAATCCAAAACATGCAAGATAGGCAAATGTACTACACTTACGTATATAAAATGAATTGACGTGAATTTACTTTGTATATTAAGTTGTAAGATGTATATTCTTCTTTATGTATAATAATTTCGTTTCTACTTCATTTTAATAGTAATTGCAGTAAATTCACTCAATTCAAGCCTTGTAATACAGTTTTTTTTTTTTTTTTTTTTTTAAACTTGGCAACACAGCCATGCTCTCATGTTTATAGCTCTTCCCCTGGAGTAGCACGCAGACACTCGACCAATCAAATGCCTGCTTTAAATTGTTGCCAACCAATAGAATCAAAGCTCGAAAACAAATTCCTGCAATCATGTGTGGTTGAGTCACCGGCATTGAAACGGAACTGATTTACCTGCTGGATTGGAAACTTCGAGCAAATGCCAGTTTATTGTAAATACAGAGCTGCGATAGTTTAAAGATTCAAAATATATTTATCATGTATTAATATATCGAAAACGTAAAAGTGATGAAAAAGGTGAAAAAACCCCAACAGTTGAATGGGAGCAAGGCAACAACAGGCAGACATGAAGGTGAGCAGGAGTCTGGGTTTAATTTCATTTATAATGTTAGAATATTAAATATTACAGTAAGGTTGAGTGATGAGTTCAGTTTGTTTATGGGAGCAGGTCTTGACGTGTCCGCTACAGCTACGTGGACACACACACACACACACACACACACAGACTGTCTAATCCTGTCTAAATCTTTTGTTCACGACAACACACACTACCAGACGCTACATTGTATCCACAGACTCACTCAGATCTCAGCTTTTTGTAATCTTTCAGTATAAACCCTCCTTGGCTGTGTGCCAGGGTGCCATTATTTTTAACACCTTTTGCTATCAGAACAGAAAGATGTATTAGAAACCCTGACCACACCCAAAGAAGAAAATTACTTAGACTTGAGGGTAGCACATGATGTGAAAGAATGAGTTCCTGTGACAACTGAGAATTTTTAAAAAAATTTTCTTTAACTGCATGAATCTGATGCAGACGATTGCAAGCTTTCTTCATCATCTTCTTTCCACCGGGTATTCCAGTTTCCTCCCACAGTCCAAAAGCTAATTGGAGTTTCCAAGTTGCTCGTAGTATTGTACAGTATGTTTGTGCTTGTGTCCTGTGATAAATTGGCATCCCGTCCAGGTTGTAACTCTGCCAAGTGCCTGGAATCCTTGGGATAAGCTCCAAACCCCCTCCCACCCCTGAGTGACTCTGTACAGCAGGGGTTCTCAAACTTGATATTCAAACGACCGGATCTTATTTCTATTCAAGATCAAAAGGTCCAGAATGATCAGTGATAAGCAAATAACTTTTGTTAAACTTGTTTTTAACTTAAGACCTTTTTAAGGCAGTCGGCACCTAGAGGAAATTGCCACTGTGTGCCAAAGCAACTTTGATTTTAAAGCAACTTACAGTACATTCAAGTGTCAAAGTTTCAAAATACATACCAAATACATTGCTTGTGAACCTAAAAAGCTCCAACTTTTAACATTACAAAGTTTACAGATGTTTGCTGGCTTTGCGATTTTATATTGTAAAGCGACTTATGTGTGAAAATTTACTGTTTTTTTTTGTGATTAGATGGCACTCCTGGCACTTGTAATTAATTTGAAAATAATACTGTCACAGGAAAAAGTAAACTTTACATTGACACTAAACTGAAGTTGTAATACAAGTGAGAGTGCCACCAAAGACAAAGAGCTTATTTTGCTTCCGATCCTTCAAACACGAAGAAAACACATTGAATTTTACCAGCTGATCCAGGAAGACAGAACGATTGAAGCTGATTGGTCGGTTCTTATCACATGACTTGATGTGTACTAGCGGTCTAAAAATTTGGGATGTTTTATCTTGCTGCTGCAGGGACGTGAATGGAAAACGCACAAGCGTCGCAATGGTGTCATGTTGACCACGCTTGTCGCCCGTCTCTATTTAAATAACTCAGTTGAGTATGAAAAAGATGCCTTTAAGGAACCTTGCTATACAGCATAAATGTTGTAGAGAATATGAGAGAGAGAGAGAGAGAGAGAGAGAGAGAGAATGGATCAGAGGGTTTAATTCTTGTTATGCCACTGAAATTTGCCGGTGATCATACTTTTATCCCTTTGTAGTTACATTTGATGTGAAATGTTTGTGAATGGTTCCTGTTATCTCTTACCATATGATATCTTCTACACCTTTCGCTTTTCATTCTGAACTTTCATTCTGAGAGGATCAGGATCAGAACAAAAATGCTGTCATTTAATTATGACACACATTTTAATTGCATGTACAGTCTGGAGCATCTGCTGTTTGCTATTAAAGAATCAGTAAAGTATTACAACAAGTGCGTTCGTATAAACCTGGGATTTGCCTTGCAACTACGTTCAGATCTGCAGTTAAAGGAAACTGTTCACTTAATGTTTTTATTTCGTTTTTCTTTTTTTATGTTGCATTATATTGCAGTGATATAGAAGCACAGAGACGGTAGTGAGCGTCTGTATCAGAGACGATACTGGATCATATTTAATGTTTTGTTGGAATGGAATGTGATGTAGATGGTAGACATTCTTCAAGCATGTCTGAAAATTTATTAAAGGGTGCATTTACATTTGGATATTGAGATGATTCTTCTTGAAGCACTTGGGCTTTCCAGCCAGATGTTTTGAAAATGGATTAATTACCTGAAGCTTCTATTGAACACATTTCTGTTAGTAAATATAAAAAAGGCCACATGGTGTCACTAGTTAACTGTAATTTGCTTCAGCCTGAATGCCAGTGCTAAAGTGTCATCCTTCTGGCTGAAGGTTTATATAATTATGCTTTACAGCATTGCTTTCTATACTAACACAAAATTTGATATAATTGTCTATGTATGTGTGTGTGTGCACTAGATTGCTAGACTGACTGGGTCAGAGCAACTCTGCAAAATGCAGCTCTTGTAAGATCTTCCCGGTCTGCGGTGGACAGGACCTACCATAAGTGGTCCAAGGAATGAAAATTGATGACCTGGTGAAAGGGTCTTTGGTGGCCAAGACTCACTGCTGTGCGTCGGGAGCGAAAGCTGTTAGCTACTGTAGCTCAAATTACTGTAAAAGTAAAAGCTAGTTCCGATAGAAAGGTAGCAAACTCTTAAAACCTCTTTGCCTGCTGGTCCCCGGCCATCATGGGCCATGTTCTGATGCCTTAATATCTTTTCTAGTATTATCTTTTTTTCAGTCCTTTGTTCTGCATTGGGATTTTTTTTATTTTTTTTAGATCAGAACAGACAGACTAGGCATAAATGATCCTTTGATTTTGTCACCTGTTTACTGGTGTATAATTGATAATCAATGTTAATGTGCTAATCTAATGGCAGTAAATATGCTTGTGTTTACTTGGAGGGCAGTGAGTATGAAAGTGATATTAGACAGCTGTTTATTAATTGGTATTTTGCGATTGGGGAGTTTTGCTAAAAAAAAAAAAAATTTGGATGATGTACAGGAAAAAAAATCTCCTTGGTGCATATTGTACCTCACGCCTTTCCCTTTGGTGTATTCTTTTTTTTTTTCGTGACAATGGCCTCATTGATCAGATGGCTTTACATTATACAATAACACGAAAACAATAGTAAATAAATTTTAATATAAATGAATATTCTATATAAATAAAAGGTGTTGTCTGGACGTTGATCAGAACTCGCTCATTCAATGATATCGTTACATTTCATACAATGGAGGAGCCAAAACCAGTCTCAGAAATGTTCTGTCTGTATGTCTGTCCATCCAGATTTTCTCACAGCACAAAACTGGCTGTATAGAATTTAATGAAACGTTGGCAGTACTTTGGTATTTGCCTGGAGTTAAACCTGCACTATTAATGATAAGTAGAAGTTATGAGCAATTATGTGCCAGATAATGTCACAATATCTAGTGCTTTTCTTTTTTGGTTACCAAATTAGAGCTTTTCCCTCGAGGTGGGCGTGGCCATACGCGTCACCCAACAGAACCAGTCAACGTGATAGTTTACCATGTATAGACAGACTATGCAGAAGACATAGAAATGACGGAAATGGACCTACAGTACAAGCCGCCAAAATCCTCAAGAAACAAAAAGAAAACGCAGAAAAAAAGGATGGCTTATGCCAAAAAAAAGGAAAGTAGACTGAAATCTGACTCTTCAAAGATGAATGGTCAGATGAATGTACGTTTATTCTTCCTTGTCTTATGTTCCATAACCGCGGCGCTAATAAGCTGCAACAATGTGTTTAGGAGATAAAACACGGGTCGTTGAAACAAACATATCCGCAGCAAGTCTGAGGTGACCTTGTGCAAAATACCTGAACTGAGAGCTCAGTGTTTTGCGCTAAAATGCGACATGAGACGGATTGCCAGTCTACATAATCACTATAAAAAATATATACTGTATAGAAATATTTTATTATCTATGTAAATTAAAGAAATGTTTTGTCTGTCCATTGGTCACAACTCACTCTTTCAGTGATATCTTGACATTTCATACATTGGAGTATTCGAAACTAGTTAAAAAAATTTCTGTATGTCTGTTCTGCTAGAATTTGTCACATCATCACGCAAAACTGGCTGGAAAGAATCTAATGAAACTTTGGCAGTAGTTAGACACCTGCCTGAAGTTTAACATAAAAAAATTCAAAAATGTTGAGTAAAATTATTTTATGAACAGTTATATATCCGATTTAATGATTTTTAACGATATCCGATTTTTTTTTGGAGATTATTATTATTATTTATTACCTTTATTACCTTTCCTTAGTTAATAACTGTGAGCACCTGTAACCGAGCATAAGCAATTTCCCTCTGGGATTAATAAAGTTCTTTGAATCTTGAATCTGAATCTTAATAATCTCCTTTAAAATAAGCTACTTGCTTAATGTAAACACCTGCACCAATAGATCTTCATTAAAGAAGCCAAACTCAATATTTTTACTGGGATCGCTTGATATTCAGTCGATTTAGGACAAAACGTAATCTTTATTTGATCTACATTTTTGATTTCTCATCTGTGAATCACTCCCTGATTACAGAACAGGAAGTGTTGACAACGAAAGAAGTACAACTTAACGTAAGATACTCAGCCTTACAGAAAGGTTGGCCAGGGTTCTGCTGTACAGAAATACAGGCAGACATGTACGTGGGCTTCAACCTGACATAATAATATCACTTATCAGCTTATTTTTATCTTTAACCTTTTAGCTCTTTCTACAAACTATTTTCTCATCAATGACGGATACTTAAGCTAGTGAACTAATATACAGGTTCCTTATTGGGAGAGAAATTAAAATGTTGCCAAACTGGGAAAATCTTGCATTTTACAGGTTTGGTTCATCATTGCTTCGAAAGCTGGCTAACAATTTCCTCTCCTACACTACAAGTTTTTAAAGTCTAGACACACTCCCTGAATCAAATGGGTGTGAATTCCCAGAGGAAGCTTCACCCATCATCAATCATCTTCATCTCTTCTTGATACAAGGATCGGCACGGGCCTTCACTGAAAAGTGACGTCAGAACTTGGGGTAATGCCTTGAAGTCTCTGTTAGGCACAACATAACTATTCTGATATTAAGAGCTGTATTTTTGTGATATTAGTATGACATAAAAATAGTTCTAATACATAAAAAGAAAGTAAGTAACTCACAAATATTTTGTTCCCACTCATTCCTTGCTCACACACAATTGCACTTCAATCTAATTCCTAATTGTCTAGTCAGTTCTGCAACGTGTTTCTACATGAACATGATTCCTAAACAAGCCTTATGAGCTCAGCCACATTACAAAATCAAGACACAGTCAAAAGGAAAATACAAATAAGCAAAAGAAACAACCGGACAAGTAAGCCTCCATCTGAAGTTCAATTAGGTTTAACCTTCTGGAGTTTAATTTAGATTTTTTTTCCCTTTCTGTCTTCAGTGCACATGTCATGGAAGAAGCAGAAGCTTGCAGACATCCAGCAGGCTTTGAACAGTGACCCTGTGGACATTGAGACCCTGCGCAGTGCAGCTGTCAGCGAGGGAGGCTTGTTGACAAATGATGTGCGAAGAAAAGTTTGGCCCAAACTCCTCAACATCAACGTGTTTGACCTTCCTGCCAAACCTGGTGAGTGTGTGTAGTTGTGTGTCATACGAACCAGAATGAGGGAAATGAAGTGCATCAAATCTGTTTTTTATTACTCATTTAAAGTTTTTCTTTTTTCTTTTTTTTAAATAGCTAAAGATATCAGAGAGAACCACAAAGACTACAACCAGGTGCTTCTCGATGTCAGACGCTCCATGCGCCGATTCCCTAGAGGTAGTGTTCGTCTGCTTTTGATTAGATTACGTGACTCGTCCCTTTTCTCATGACTGCGTGTTGATGAATTCTGAAACGTCTCTGAGTTGTTTTGTAACCGGTATGTCTAGAGACACTTGGGAATAGCAATCGGGTCATTCTGAGGTCTACAAAACACTCCCAAAATGCATTAAAAGCTAATTCTCCCTCTATATATAAAATAATTGATAAAATAATTGATATAATAGTGATAGCTTTACCAGAACAGGCAAACTATTAATTATGATTAAAAAAGGGTACATTTTGTATTAGTTGTCGGAGTGTGGGAGTGTAATTTTTTAATTTAATTACATTAATTATAATTTTTTTATCTTTAAGTTCATATCGTATGTGTGTTTTTATTTTATTTTATTTTATTTATTTATTTATTTTTTGGAATATTACAAACTGAACTAATATAAAATTCTGCAGGATTAAATCAAGATGAAATAATAAAAATAAAAACAGTCGAACAAACAGTACAATGCAACAGCAATCAGCCACATTATTATTATTATTATTATTATATATAATAATAATAATAATAATAATAATTATTATTATTATTATTATTATTATTATTATTAATTTTTTTTTCCTTCTAAGCATTATCGTGGCACTGAGTACTAGCAGTAGTAATAAGTCAAGGGTAGCTCAGTGGTTAAGGCATTGGAATACGGTTCGGAAGGTCCCAAGATTAAATCCCATGCCCACTAAGCCATTGAGCAAGGCCTTAACCCTCACCTGCTCAGATGTAAAATAAGATAATATATGTCGCTCTGTATAAGGGCGTCTGCCAAATGCGTAAATGTACATTTAAACTTAATGTTTATAATCATGGAATCAAAGTCATCGCAGCTACTAAATATAAAAAGTGAGGCAGGATGTTCATCTCTCTGTCTGTCTCTGTCTCTCTCTTTCTCTGTGTCTCGGTGTGCCTCAGGGATGCGGGCTGATGAGAGGGAGGTGTTGCAGGAGCAGCTGATTGACATCATCCTGGATATTCTCAGGAGAAACCCTCAGCTGCACTACTACCAGGGCTACCACGATATAGTGGTGACTTTCCTTCTGGTGGTGGGAGAGCGCATGGCCATAGCCATGGTTGAGAAGCTGTCCAATCATCACCTCAGGTTTGGGTCTTTTGCAGAATGACAAAATGCTTTAAAAAGTTATTTTCCTTAAAGAATAGAAGAAGAATTTTTATCCTGTATCCTCTGAGTGGAGAATCTGAGGTTGAGTTTTAACACAAGATATTGAGTATATATGAGGTTAAAAAAATAATAAATAAATAAAAACTTTTCCCCCCTAAAATACGCCTACAGCAAACCAGCAATGTGTGTTTTCTAATTGCTTCCAGAAATGTTCTCATGAAAGCAGCATTAGGAATGTCGCTAACAAAAAACAAGAATGAGAAAGCTTGTGTCTTTAAACAGTTCATATATTAAGATTTTTATTCACTTGACATTTAAAAAAAGATGATCAGTGTTTTTAAAATTTTTTATTAAAAAGTTCACATAACAGGCACTTTTCTTGGATAAATGCAAAAGTATCAAGTATTTTCCAAGTGTCAAGCATTTGTTAACAGTTTTGAAAACAATATTGAATGTTTTCATCATAGATTTTCTGTCCTTCTGTGTGGAGAGACGTGTCGAGGTTTCACGTAAGGAAATATTAAACAAATCAATGATCTGATAATAATAAATGAGAAAAACACATACTGACAATGTAGCACAGGTCTTGTATATATTTGAATGAAAATAGATTTTCAGAATAAAAAGATTTTACCTCTGTCTGCTTGTAGTCCACATACACTCCACACACTGCTTGTACAGTATCTGTTGTACAGTTTATACCACTGTGCTGTGGAATTCTCCATTGTATTTAGTCAGAAGTTGTTGATTGTTTTATTACAACACCATACATAACATTAAAAGTTACACCATTGGGGTACAGATATACTTCTTCTTCTACACAAGATGAATTGTTCACATTGAGATTCTGTGCAGACTCTTTATAATCTTCTGACTGACTGAAATCCTCACTGCGCATAAAAAATGTAATAATCTGGAAAATCCAGAGGTTTAGTACTTTAAAACATATTTCACTAGGATTAAAAAATTTAAAAACTTACTATAATAGGAAAACCAATAGTGTTAGTACACAGTAATGGTCTAGAATAGTACATAAGTATGCTGTTAGAGATCCAGTGCTAGTTTGTTTTCCAGAAGAAAGGACACATAGTCACATGGCGCTATAGAGGCTGTATTGCATCCACTATTTACATTGGTAATGCAAGTGACTGATGACTTTTTAACAGCAAGAATCAATTAGGCTTAAGGCATAAAAGGCTAAAAATCTCCTCTGTATGTTGTGTGTTATAATTTTTTATTCAGCAATTTAGACATTTTTATGAAATTAATGATTGATTTTAAACAAAAATTAAGCGGATTTGTCCTTTTTCACACATTGCAATCAAAGATTTGGTATATATTTAATAAGCAAAATTGTATTTCAACACTAGAAAAGTCAATTATAGGTAGACTGTTGATTATACAGTATGTCTGATTTTAAGACATTGCAATGTTAAATTTTATTTGATTCAATTTTACTATCTGATTTGTCTGAAGCAGTTATATTTCTTAAAGGTTTTGATTATTAGTCTAATGTAGTAAATACTAAAATGCTGTGTAAGTTGTGATGTTAATGGTTTGAAAGTCATTTCATGTCCTAAGTGTAATCTTTTTCTCTAAGAATCTTCTCCACACTCCAGTCCAGTAGGTGGTGGGTTTGCACCAACCACACACAAACTTAAACGTAGACCAAGCAATACTCTTGCCAAATTCACAGATTTGCAGATGCAATTTTTTTTTTACTGCAAAAGCTGAGCTATATTGTTGAAGAAATTGTGAAAAGGCTGGAATTTGTCCAGTGTGAATCAATTCTGAATCGAAATCTGACCTATGAATTCAATTAATAAGATTGACCAACAAAGCATTGATTAAATTGCATAACCGAATAAATCGCTCAGCTGTTTTGTTCATGCATGTATCTATTTCAATATTGATATAAAAAAAAAAGATGAAAAATTATTTCTCTACAGCAAGTCTTTTGTATGTAAAGATTAGTAATGCTAGATGTTGTTGCTTAGCAAATATAAACAGTTTGTAGTGTTTTCACCTCTAAGTATCGTTATTAACACCTTGTTGTGGTCTTGTGTGGCTGTGCAGGGACTTTATGGACCCCACCATGGACAGTACCAAACACATCCTGAATTACCTGATGCCTATCCTGGAGCAGGTCGACCCTGAGCTCCACGACTTCATGCTGAGGTATGACTGCTTGGGGGCAGGTGAGGCTCACAAACTGGGGTCTGCATTAGAAATCTCAAAATACTCAAACTTCTTAGTGCCACTTGCACTAGTTCAGTTTGCAGGCTTTTAAAGTATCTTGTTGGTTTTGTAAATTATGCAAAACCTAGAATGTAAACACTTGTATAATCAGCTAGGCAGCTACCTAAGTTAAGCAGCATTAATGTTTAATCATGATAGGAAGAAGTATAATTAGGGTATCATGCATATAGTATCTGTGTATTCCAAGTCTTAATGGGGGTATAGATGTAGACAAGTGCATAAAACACAACGAACAGTGCATTATTCTGCAAAGTCTGTTTGTAATGGTTTAGGAGTGCGTTGAGTAAGGAATACAGCACAGAGGGACATGGACATGCTGTTTATAGAAGAATAATCAATGACTGGGTGGTGTGATGCCCTTTAAACTATGCAGTTATTTATTTAACACTATTTATATCTTCTTCTTCTCATACTACAGCCGTTTCAAATATTTATTCATTTATTTAAATAGTTATTACCAGTGGCGGTTCTACACTGAATTGCTCCCCGGGCGAGACTCCCTCCCGCCGCCACTAACCCCCCCCCCCCAAAAAAAAGGTTAGCGTCATAGATTATTATTTTTTCCTCCAGGTTCGTTTGCCGCCCCCCATGTGACATGAAAAAATGCCACCCAGTTCGTCCATGCCTAAAACCGCCACTGCTTATTAAAAAAACACAATGTTCTTTAATTTTTTTCTACATTTAATGTTGTGGAGTATCCATGAAACAAGTTCCTCACTAGCCTCTTCTTGTATTCAGAAAGAAAAGAGTTAGTATGAGTAGGTCTGATGTTTAAAAGGAGTGTTCTGATTAAACCGGGACGTGCAATTTAATTTCTAGTGAATGAAGGTGTAAAACCGACATTTACAGAAGACTTCAAGTACAGTATGGCGATAAAACCCTTAGCCATAGTAAAACATTTAAATGATGGAAAAATTTTAAAGATGGCCGTATGTCCATGACTGATCCCAGCCAGAGTGGCTTGGCATGAACATTCAGTAAGTGGAACGGATGATCCTTAAAAAACAGTGAATAACTTGTCAACAACATATGGAAATGACGCACGTCTGTGGGAACTGCACAATAATTCACCAGCACCGCTTGCACATTACAGGAACTCGGGTGGAAGTTATTTCCATGTCCCCAGTACAGTCCTGACGTTGTTCCAAGCCATTTCCACATGTTTGGGCCATCAAAGGAGTTCCTGGGAGGCCAGCATTTTAGACATGAAGCAGGCAAATCATGGCTTTCTTTCAATCTTTCTACTTTGATGGTATCTAAGCTCTAGTAAAACACTGGGATTAAGTGCATTAGTGTAGCGGGAGAATATATAAAAATAGAGAAATAACAGGACTTTTTACTCTCATAACTGTGTTCTATTCTGCGCAGTCAAAAGTCCCCGTTTGACTTGAACAACCCCTTGTAGTTAGGCTTTTTGTACAGACTACGCACATACAAGCAAATTTTTTAAACCCATTAGTAGGCCATTAGTATCTGGAAGTTATAGGAAAGATTTTTCGCCATTTCCCGATGTTGGGGTGAAACTGAGCGCACATTCGGGAGAGTTCACTTGCACAAGGTGTACAAGATTAATAAACCTGCCACTTATCTGTGCAAGATTGATGATTTCTGAAATACAGAACTGGTGTTTATCTCTTTCAGAAGTCTTCACCTGACAGGAAATCTTTACCTCAAACTGCAGCAGAACAAACACGCACACCTTAAGACATTCAGAGTTTGCTAAAATGAGAACAGGGAGTGAAGGTCTGTTTGTAACCCTGTAGCTTCCATTGTCCTGTCGATCATTTTAGAAATCAGAACACAACTCAAAATACTTGATGAAGAAAGATCATGAAAAGGGTGAATACCTGCATATTGAACAGGCAAACCTGGACAAACAAAAAAAAACCACACAACTTTGGTGAAGTTTATGTCACGTTTCAGCAGCTGACAGTCAAATGATGTGTTTTCAGAGAGGATAACCAACATCCAGCGTATCTGAAGGAGGCGTTTCTACTAAATTGTTAACTTGTCAGTGCAGAAAGCTCTAGCTTGTGAAAGTGTTGCAGGGCGTGGCTCTGCAGGGAGCACTAAGTAGAGAGGAATAATAATACCAATATAAGATGACAGCAAATGAAAATACCTTTTAAAGAATATATATTTTAAAGAATATTGTTTCGCATAATGTTCCTGAACAGCTGGTGTGCGACAGCAAAGTGACTGTTGTACATGAGGAGCTGTTGTTGTGATATGTGCTACATGAATTCATATCACATCAGTGTTAAATTCACGAATCACATTACAGCTCTGATTGTAGTTCTGGTTGTAACATACATGATGCTGTCATACAATTAAAATCTTAATTCAAATCTTTGAATTAAAATTTAACCCTTTTCAGAAAAGGGTTGTATTTACTCTGATTTAAACTGGAGCTTAGTTTGATATGCATTGCTATGTTTTGCTAGCATTCTCTAATAATGATCACTGAGTACTGACTAGGTTTGGATGGTTTGCCGTACCTGAGAACTTTCGCTACTCAACTCAAATACTACCAAATTAAGTGTTATTAATTGTTGTTAAAATGGCTCCTGTTGTTTTGCAGTTCACTTCACCAGCTGCTTGTTGGCTTCCATGTATGTTCACTGTGTAGCACAGGAGCGCACATGATAGTACAGCAGTACTAAAGATCGCTGCATTAATTTGGTGGAGACGGACACCATTGGCAACTGCCTGGATAAAACCAGTCACAAAATAAAATCATTAGGCCTGTTGGCGATCATTCCAGTCGCCATCTGGATCCCTGTAACATGCAAAGTGGTTGGCACTGAGGAGATTCTGCTTTCCAGTTTCTCAGTCACATGAAAAGCTGTGGGTTTTGTTGTTGTTTTTCATTAACGTCAAAGAGAATGGAGGAGAAGCTGTTGAGTGAATATATGTAATTGAGAACAGAAACGTGTCTCACAAATTGAAAATAACTATAATGTGCAAAAATCTCAGTTAACGTCCAGCAGTCGTGCGTCTCAGGGTTGAAGAGACGTTCCCAAGTTTCCGAGTACAAACTGAGAGTTTTTTTCCCCCAATCAATGTAGAAGTCCCCCCCCCTAGATTTTCTTAGTAAATTCAGAGTTAATTCAATATTATTTGAAAGCTCTTTACAGAATTAAGACATGTATGCCGATGGTTCCAAGAAAGAACTTCCTGATATGATAATAGTAAAAAACCTTGAGAGGAACCAGACTCAAGAGTGAACCCATCCTTATTTGGGTGTCAGCCATTTCCCACCTACTAAGTAAGTTTCCTCTGTCTTATAATATTTATGAATAAGGGAAGATTAAAGCGTTTGTGCTTCAGACATGTGATCTATTTATCCATTCTTTCTTCCTTGATATCATTTATTCTGATTAGGCCTGCATAGCACCTGGAGCCTATCCCAGAGCTTAGGGCACAAGGCGAGGTACACACTGTGCACACTGGCCACACTTGCACATACACTCTCACACACCCGATTATATTCCATGGTCTGTTTGGAAATACCAATCGGGCTACACTGCATGGGAGGAAACCAGAGTTTCCAGAGGAAACCCACCATGCACAGGAAGGAAGACTGGAGGTGAGATTCAACCCCCACCTCCAAACCTGGAGGTGTGAGTGCTAGGCGTGATCTAGCTAATTGCAAGTTTTTTTAAACTGGTGCATTTCCGAGCAGCATAACACACATTTCGGAAAGCACCTGGGAGTATGGCTAATTTTAGTCTCCCAGCCCTAGGTGTTGTGGCACAACCTGCCATATCGGAAGAATTGCTTTTGAACTTCTAGCTTTAGTCGATTGCAGCATTAAAGTTCCCTCAATTGGTTTTTAATGGGGTGAGGGGGAGGGGATTGGTTCAAATGGTCAATGTCCAATCTGTGGCTTGGAATAGAGTGCTATTTAAAAAGACTCATGCTTGAAAAACATTTCTCACTTATGTTCACATTGAGTCAACAAGTGCTGCTCTTTTTTTTTTTTTTTTTTTTTTTAACCTTTCTTTAAACCTATTTTCTCTGCTCACTTTATGTCTGCACTTCTCAGCTCTTTTCTCTGAGGAAACAGAAAAAGTGTTCAAGGAAAGGAAATGAGGACAGAAGGAATTTTGAAGGAAACTTATTCGCTAAAGCTCACTGAAGAAGTGGCACTTTTAAAGTGACTTACATATTGATGACTAGTTTCCCAGCTGTATGACACATTCCAAATAAAATCCTCATCATTAATTCTTTATTCATAGAAAATTCTATTCTTCCTAAAAGCAGGACAAGCGTGCAAGGTTTTTTTCCATTATTGTTATTACTACAACTGTAACGGTCATTCTTAAGAAATGGTACGTCTTTAAATATGTTCGACTCCTGTGTCAGATGTTTGATTAAGGAATCAATCATGTGCTATTTACCACTTAGGGATACGCCTTAAAAGAGAATCTAGTTTAGTGATGTGTTAAGACAAGGTGCAATGTAAATTTTGTCCATGCGGAGGCAGCAAAGTGTAAGTTTAGCTTCACTCCCTGACCAGTTCTGCATTTCTGTAAGCTCTATGGCCTTGTCTCAACCAGCGCTACAGATCAGGATTGTCTATTTGTTTACCCCACCCTCCCTTGAGCAGCTGAAGCACTTGCAAGGTTACAGTCTTTTTAAAATTCTACACTCATCATAATCTTATTCTTGAGATGAGGTGTGGTCGAGAGGAAAACTTTGCTTTACTTTAAATCCAGCACTTTAATTTATTTATTTTAAACATTAAATATCTAGAATTATTTTTCAACAGTTTTAACAGAGCGGAAATGCCGTTTGTTTTTGTTTGCTTTCGAACCCTTGTGTTCTCGCCATTCGATTTCTCATGCATAAGAGATGCAGGGTGTATGTGAAAGGACTTGTGTTCTTGTTCCACAACCCAGTGAGTAGAGGGAAGTTATTTTTAATGGCTTGTCATTTAAAATGGAACGCATAAGAGACTGTGAATAAATATTGTATGTGTGTGTGTATCATGGGATTTCCGTTTAGTGCATTGCAGCTCTTCAGGTTTAATGGGTAAGCTTGTTCAGGTGCTGTTGCTCAGGGCACTTTCCAAGCTAACAAGCTCGGTCACAGTATAGTCAAACTGGAAGTTTAAAAACTTTTGAGTACTTTGGTGCATTTAAGTTGTTGGGTTTTGTTTTTATTTTATTTTTTTCAATTTGAGAGTGTACATGTGTCAAGTGTACTGTTTTTGTTTACTTTCAAGCCATGCAAAGAAAAGACTGAAAATAACCACTGATAATATGCAGTAAATGGACACAGAGGGGTGCTGGGCTTACGTGGTCTCTTAGTATAAAAAAACAAAATGCCATGTAGGGATTATAAGTGAGGAACGAAACAAGGCAGGGCAGGGTGATGTTTACTTTCCAAAAACAGCACTCCCTCAAGTCTTATACTATAACAAATCGCACCATAGGTTTCTTATAGTACCATAAAGCTTGAACATTGATGCCTCACCACATTTTTGTGTCGCCTGCCTGCAAAGCATAGGATCACTATCTCTCTTCTCATGTCTGTTTTTGTGACACTTTTATTCAATCTGCAAATCCTCTGAAACCATTTCTGGGAATTTGACCAAACCTTTCTTAAAAAGGATAGATGTGCGATCTCAAAAAAGAATATCTATCTAT
>JAQMYG010000023.1:30081626-30091812 GCA_030014215.1 Clariallabes teugelsi | reverse complement strand
TTTTCCAACCCGCGGGTCCCGCTTTTATGAAATTATTTGGGCCGCCCCCCCCCCCCCCCCCCCCCAGGTTCTATTTTTTAAAACCCCCCCCCCCCCCCCCCCCCCCTTCCTCCCTCCACTGCTGAAGGACTTTGCGGTGGAGTGAAAGAAACAGCTCATTGAGATGTGGAGAGACGAGTGCGAGCAGGTGGGTTTCTTTGGTTTGTGGAGAATAAAGAGCTCGGCCTGCAGTGAACGCAGCACTCGAGAAAACACACACATGCACACACACGCACGTATCCATCTGCTACATTTACAAATCAAGCCACTCATCAATCATGCTCAAGCAAGAACCACTTGGAGGAGGTTTCAAAGCCTAAAAAAAACACAACTTTAGGAAAGGCTCTGTAACTTCCCCATTGTAATTACTGGTGGCTTCTCCATGTAAAACTCGCTCATTGAATCCCAGGCAAAGAGAAATGTATGACCCGCGCCACTGCACCGTCTCTCAAATGTTGAGCTCTTCTCACTTTTCTCAGACGATTACCTGCCTTCAAGTTCCCCTCTGGCCTTTCTGAGATTTTAACGAGACGTTTCCAACACACACTTACTTACAGGAGAATATAAATCCGTCCAAAGAGATTAAGCATCTTGCCTTTTTTCTGGCCTCGTACGCGCACTTTATTGTCTCTGTCATAAACACGGAGGCGAAGAGTCTGACGAGCCGAGCCTGAATTACAGTGCTGAACGCAGCCTGAAGCACCGGATGCTCTTGTCTATTAGTGCCATGGTGAGAGAGCTTTGGAGCAGCTGTTTATCTGCGAGACAGCTCTATGAGAAGCTCATCCTGTAAATTCCACCGCCAAAAATGTGGAAAAGTTTTACTCTGGAAACACGGTCTTTGCTTCCCACTTTGTTCAGCTTGGGTTAATTATATGCCCAGCTAGAAATGCCCAAATCGTCTTCTTTTAATGTGAATTTAATTCAGCTCCCATGGATGTTGGCAAGGGCTTTCTTTGGGCTTTTCTTTTTTTTTTTTTATCTTTTGTGCCAAATGCCTGATCACGAAGTGGATAAAATGTGAATATCAGGATGTGCACGTGCACCTGTAGAACCATGAGGGAAAACAAAACGAACATTTGGATTCGTTACGAACAGTAATCAAGCAACGGAAACACAATCAATTTTATGATTATTGCAGATGTAGAGGGCAATCTGAGGGAACACACTTCATAATCTTTAATTTGTTGATATTTTTTTACACAGATCTAGTTATTATTGTTTACCCTCTTCCTAATTAGTGGTTTAATGATGGATGGAGTAGTTCTCTTGGTATACTTTGGGAATAAGGTGCAGACTGCATTCTGTACTAGTACATGTATAAAGCTGTTGGATGTTACTGCCACTGAATTCTGGTGGGGGGGAAACAACAAAAAATACAAACCTCAAGATTTCACTGACATGGAAAATGTTTTTTATGTACAATTTAATCGTTCTGCAGAGATCATGTTGGAGAAGAGACAGATTAAGAAAGCATTTTTTAAAAAAAAATCTGCCTAAAGACATCTGAATCCTCACTAGATAAGTCTGATTTCTTTAGTGCGAGAACATTAGACTTTGATCAAATTGTTGGATTTAGTTTAGCATCAGATATGGACTGTCAACATGTCCACAATGCTCCTCCACTGCACTCTTTTCAATGCAGTTTTTGTTCTTTTTATACTTTTTCGACAGTTTTTAAAATGCTGGAATGTGAGAGACATTTCAGTTCAGGAAAGCCTGAAGTTTTTTTAAACTACACATAGGACACTCTTGACTTGGGAGATTTTAAGACAAGTTTGTTTTCCTCTGATTTTCACAGGATTCTGCCCTGTCTGCCAATTAGAGAGGGAAACCTTTAAGATATGCAATGCCACTTGTGTGCCAAATAAAAAAAAATGCTTTCCATCCCTATTTACCTTCATGAGCTCACAGCTGTCTATGATTGGTTAATGTCAGTCCTGCAACCTGTGAGTACAGCCAATCTGCCCACTAGGATTTCCGGCTACAGATGGGTGTGGCATCACCAGGATTAGAGCTAGCATTCTCCAGATGATGGGATAAACACTTTTCTGTTTTGCCACTCAAAAGCCGCAAGTATTTCTATTACATTTTTTCAGTTTGTTCCCCCCAGAAGTACTGCATTTGTGATCTTAATACATTAATTTAAATGTTATTTATGAAAGTCAGTCAGAATATATGAACAATTATTTTTCTTCAATTGGTTATGTTTGCTTATTGATTTTGTTTCCCGAGAGGGCATTTCATAATGTGCTCTGATTTGATTGTTACTGCCTGTACTGTTAAACTATAAAAAATATTTTTTGGAAATGAACAATCAATTGACGTCTCACAAATAAACAACAGCTCATGAATATTAAAGCATGCATATATATTTTTTTATTTACACACCTCTCACGTTAGCCTCAGGTATGGAGAAGGCCTCCCTGTTAAAGCCTCACAGGAGGCACATGGGGGGGATTTAATTGCGTCGTTTAAGTCTGTCGTAGAAATATGCAAAGTAAGGCTTGTTCAACAATGCCCAGAAAACATTTTACAATGACCATTAATCATATTCAAGAGATGTGTATAATTTCCAAGTTTTTCGCAGCGTGCCTGTTTTATTGATGTAGCCTGTTAATTGAGCCCAAGTGTGTGAGAATAGTGTGTGCTAAACAACCTAACAATCGTCCATTTTTAAAACCTATAATATGAATCATTTGCAAGGATTTAGTGATGAGTAGCTCTCTGAAAGTCTATTGTCATTGCTGATTAGGTTCCCGTCAGGTTCACAGGTGAAAGAGAGTCGAGAGATAGAACTGAAGTTCTGTCGCTCTTGCTGTGAAATGAAACATGGCCTATTTCAGCTCGCAGCACATTAGAGCAAAAGCAACAATGACTAGCTCTTGGGAGGTAGGAAATGTTGTCATGTGCAAGTGTGAGCTTGAAGAAGATGAGGTCATGGCACTTGGTGACAGCAGATGCATTGCAAGGCCTGCATCTTGTATTCCCAGAAGGCTTTTTCGCACATTCGTCTATACAGCAAGGTCAGTAAGCCTGCAAGAAAACGCAAGGAAGCAAAAGCAAAGATACAAAGATAGAGATAGTAGCGAGAAAGTCTTGCTAACCCCAGACAGGCTTGGGGAAAGGAAAGCTATTGAACCCACTAAGAAGAAAAAGAGTGGTGGAACTAAAGAGGGTCCATTTTGGATCAGCAGGAAGATGCACGGCTCATGAAAACCACATGATGCTACAGAGCAGGACACATGCAGCAAAGCCTCCCATCATGCCTGTTTCTAACTAAGACATGTTTTATGCATAGTGTCCTGGATAAGCACAGTGATGGCAAGGTACCTTTGTTATGTGGAAGAAACATGCATTGTAGTACACCTTTAAGCATGACCCCTGAAGTGAGCAGAACAGTCCATCACTGCGGTCTTGGATGGCGAACTCTCAGGTCGTTCATTTGTATTCAGTGCTCAGAGAGAAACTTTTCAAAGGACAGAACATTTCAGAGAGCTAATGGAGCTGAGAAATGACTCCTTTGTATTCAAAGACGTCTGGACGCCTGCATCGCTAATGTCTCAAAAACTTGGCTGGGGTTCATAAAGCCAGGAGGCCTAAATTCAGATGTGAAATAAAAAGAAATATATGTCAATTTCTAAATATACCAGGCCTGGGTCTTGGAGAAAAAAAAAATGTCATGGGATTCACAGCTAGAGGTGTGATTCAGTGGTCAGGGGTCAAAGATCGTTTCAGAAGGGAAGCCTCCTGGTCACCCTCAGAGTCAAGGTCCTGTTGCTCTGCTCTGCAGGGGGGTACAAACGTGTCCCAGAATGGCAAAGGTGAAAGATTAATATTAATGCATTGGATATGCAGCTGTATCAGCAGGTCCTCACAGGCTTTCAGTTCTCCAAGCTTCCTGTGGCCAGGTTAATTGATGGATCTGAAAGTTCCTCATCGAGGCCCACGCATCGGTCAGCAGCTGTTAAAGTATTAATAATGAAAAATGATGGGAGAGTGTTTCATTGCACAGGTAGAAAATGAGCTGCTGTTAATTAGGCCCCTGAGCTCTGTAGTGTCTGTAATGAGCTTTCGGCTTGTGCTGTCATACGGCCAATCCGCTCTCTGGCCAGTGATGCACTTGCACACACTACTCAAGGTGGATGAATAGAAGCTTCTGTAGTAGAAGATTTCTGGAAAACTTTATTAGGAAACATCACCTCTATCAGAGTTGAATGTGCAGGTGTATTCAGACTATACACTACTCTCACTCACTCACTCATTCTCTGTCCCGCATGTCCTGTAAAGGGATACTAGCGGGGCACTAGATGGGGTACACCTTGGACAGGGCACTACTAATACAGTATACCTATTATTATTAGTATTGGGATTTGTATAGCTCTTTTGCGTATGTCATGTCAGACCTGATGTAAAACTAAGCCAGCCGCCATTTTGTCCGCCAATCTGTCTGCGGTTTTACAATGCTGGATAGGTGTTGTGCCTCGGGAATGCCACAACATACGAGGTCAATAACCTGGAAGACAGTTTTATTAGTTTCCCACTGACAAAAAGAAAAGAAAATTTGTGGTTATCAGCCATCCGGTGGGAGACGAGGACAATCCTGGTCAAAGCTGGGAGCCTTCTGGTGATCACCAGATCATCTGGTGATTTTATCTCGGGTAACATGATCCTAAAATAAATCTTCAGTTAATTTAACACCATAAATATTACGTATAGGTTATATACTTGTGTCACATTTGCAAATTTAATGTATGTGCAGGGGTTCGTGGACCGGGGCTGTCATTATGTTTTCATTAGCATTATTAAGCTTCTCATGGTATACACTTGGCATTCATTACATTTAAATCTTAAATCGCTGTTTCCTCTAAGCTTATTTTGGGTCTTTTTTTTTTCCTCCCTGCACTCCAATTTTTAGTTTCACCAGTTTTTTCTATGTTCTACGCGGCTAAATACGCCAGTTTAAGCACTTACACAGAAACCTCAGTCACTTGTCAGACATCACACCTAGCAAAGGTAAGAGATGGATAGCACGGTAAGGAGGAAAATAGGTCAGAATCAAATGTATTTAATAAAAGAATGTAATCTACACTGATATTCTGCCTAAACAATGTTTCAGGTTTTACCAAATGAGTTTAATATTAAATTGTACCAGATGAGTTCACCATATCATAAATCTGCCAGTGCACTGTCCTCGAAAGTGTTGTAAAGAACAGCTGGAGTTTGATTAAGTTTCTTAACGTACACCGTTATCTGGCCTCTCGTCAGGTGGTCTGCATAATCCGTGGGAGTTAAATGTAGCCAGAAGTTTATCATTAAGTGATGGGATTATCTGTGGCAGGCATGATTGACAGACAAATTTCAGATGTTTTGATTGTGGATCACATGACTGCAAGAGTTTTACATGCATGTACTTGCATAATAATTTTAAAGATCAAACTTATGAAAATTATGAGACAAATTATGAAAATGAATGTGCATCTATTAAAGGGGTGTGTGTGACTCGGGTGATGGTTTCACTAGTGTGTCTTCTGTCAGATTAAGGTCTCTAACATGTATGACATGGACTAGCATTTTGTCTCAGGTTGTAAAACAATACACACAAATAAACATTACCCACAGTTCACATACATTTTAAATTACTTATCTTTTAGTTTTATAGCAATGTCACAACAGGTTTGTTGTGACGCCACTTTCCGTACCTTTTATGTACCGTATGTGCATGTCACATGAGGTTATGATATGATGCGAGTCATTTGTACTATAAGTAGCACCTGATCATAGCTGTATATTAAGGCATCGCAGACCAGGAGCCAAATGTTTTGATGGTGTCTCCTTTTCTTTCACATGCATTTATGTATAAATGCGCCATAAAAACAAGTCATAAACTGCTGCACAGATGCAGTGACATGGAAGAGCAGACATAGAAGCAATAACGATGCTTCTTACTGAGACCATGACCTCCAAGGAAGAAGGAGACCATTTACAGCCTAGCATTGCACTACAGGTCCTTTGTCTGAGGTGTGCCTGGATTTACTTTTCCTGATTTCTTTACCATGTTTAATTTGGTTATTACTATGGCAGTTAGCCGGTACCAACCCTTTAGCTAGTTCTCTATTGATACATAAGTTTCCAATAGACGAGCTTCCACATTTGAGACATGCTTCTCAGCCATTATTTCTTTTTGTTATGCATGCAATCTGTGATCTTCTATGTATATGAGCCATCGTAGGGATTGGACTATGGTTCAGAAGGTCCTGGATTCAAATCCCATGGCTGCCAAGTTGGCACTGTTGTGCCCTTAAGCAAGGCCCTCAACTGCTCAGATGTATAATGAGATAAAAATGTTTTGTCCAGTGCTTCGACTGGCTCTCACTGGACTTTGATGACCATTGCTGTACATCATTTTAAAGAAATTACTAATTATTGCCGAGACTGGATCCTTAAATTTGGGATCAAGGACTCCAACAGCAAAACCCATCAGGTCAGGGAAGGAAGCGCTTTGTTTGCAGGTCATTTACTGTAACAACTTCAGTCAATATGATGTGTAATATGGCCTTAACATATTGATCTAAAAGTAGTGGAAATGGAACACTCCGTTATCAGACTTAGCTAGGCATAGCAGTAACATCCTTAAACAGCCATTCCAGGAATTTGTGTAAGGGAGAGATGTATCCTAAATAAAGGTCACTCGTGCTGTAGGTAATAATTTGGTAATTTGCTCCCCCAAGCCAAGCTATGCTATTCACATGGGCGAAAAGTGTGCAGTAGTGACAATAACAACGATAACAATGATTGTAACAGAAACATCAGCAGATGGAGAGGCCTGGGGAGAGAGTGAGAGCGAGGGACAAAGAACAAGCGAGTAAGGTGGGGGCAGAAAGAAGCTGAGCATGGCAGAAGACAGCATGTACCGAATTCTAGAGGAGGAAATGATGGTGCATGTTCAGAGTCAGTAGCTCCGAAATGAGTTTCCCTCTCGCACGGCTCACGGATATCATTACAGGTTTTGCGAAGATGATTTTCTCAACACTCAACGCCATGTGTTAAAAAAAGGCTCATGCACAAAATCCATTATCCAGACATCTCAGATAATGGGATTATCCCCCGCCCTCTTGTTCTTGAAGCAGTGCCCCATAGAGTGGCCATAATTGACTAATAATCAGGCCTCATCATTATCTCTCCTTGTTCTCAGTCTTTCCTAGGGTGCTGTCTGATATGTGAGACCCAGGCAGAAGTCAAGTCTCTTTTTGGCATTCCAGCAAGCGTAGGCAAGACGTCGCTAGCTGGGTCAGGCAGGGTCACCAGGTGGAAATGATGTAGGGACATAGGCACCAGAGGGTAAGTGGTACTGCCAGACATGTGTTCACAGCTGGCAGGGCGATGGGGCGAGAGTGTTGGGGAGATCAGAGGTGAACAAGAGAGCAGGGAGGTACTCCAATGATGTGGACAGCGCTAAATTGTACAGCGAGGTCCAAGAAAGGACGGCCAGGAGGCTGTCACACTCACTCTGTATCATGAAGGAAGAGAAAAAGAAGGATGGATGGGGTATTTAGAAGAATCTGAGGGTGCCAGGTCACTGACCAGCTGCTGGAAGCTTAGACTCTACTGCCACAGAGAGCAAGAAGGCATTTTGGCAAAGTCAGATACTTACCAGTACATAATTTACTTGAGTGGTTTTAATGTTTTCATTTGCTGGTACACTAGTACTGTATTTCTATACAATAGTGGTGTACTGCAGTACTACAGTAGTATTCAGACCCTCACTTACCACCAATGTCCCTATCCCAATTCACAAATACTGTACACCATTCACACAAGCATACTGCCTGCACCAGTGAGTATGAAAACAAGCATCTTAATATATAATTAATATCGCTGCTTACTTGAATGTCAGTCAAGTGATTGTGTGTGTATGTGTGTGTGTGTGTGTGTGTGTGTGTGTGTGTGTCTTGCTAGCAAGGAATGAGTCTAAACTAGCATATGGTGGATCAGCATCAACAGATCACTAATCAGCATAGTTTCATTAGATTTGACTGCAATAGGCTTTGTCTGCTGAATTTACAAAGCATTATGCATCACGGAGCCATGCCACTAAAATTAGCCTAGAGAAATCAGGAGAAAATTCTTTTTCATTTTGGAAATGTCAGTGGAGCATGAGCAGCTGGCCCTCTTTCAAACCTGAGTATTTAGATCGTCTTGGATATGCTTACTGTACACCATGTGCTGCAACCATAAGCAGGATGTCTACTAGATTCTTGCTTGTAGAATGTGTTATGCTGTGTACAGTAGATTATTCTTTTTTTCTGCCGCTTAATATGAATTATATTTTGCTTTGAAGATGGACCTAAGCACAACATCTCCAGCACTGTGGAAGGTTTAAAAACCTTGTCTTGGAGCAGCAAGTGGCAAAATGGTATGATTTTGATAATTGGAGGATTTCAGTATCAATACATCGCTTTTCAATTTTCATTGATTACAGAGAGAGGTCAGGATAGGCCTCAGCACTGGAAAGAGGTGAGAGCAGCTGCCTGTCATTGATTCACTTTCAGCAAGAAAACACATCTACAGTAATATTATGTGATTGTGAACAACACTTGGCCTGTGTAATTGCAGTACTTGAGACTCCTCTGAACCGGAATTTGTTTTGTTTCACAATTAATGTGAGCTACAAAGCTACCTAGCTTCTAACACAAGGCTGAATCACAAATCCCTCTCTAATCCTTGATCAAGAGCCTTGGTGTGCGGAACAAGGTATTGTACACCCTACATAGAGCAGTAGCTTTCCATTAGAACAGTTATTTAATTAATTTATTTATTTATTTATTTTTGGGAAGAGTTATTTCGCTGGAGAGGAATAAATGGAGACATAAAGAGAAACTTATGAGATTTACAGAACTGTCAAACACCCCCATGGTTTATTCTCTTTTGGTACTCTAGTAACTCTAGTACTGAGTTTACCCCCTGGAGAAGACGGAAATCATTACATTATCTGCGTCATCTCTGAGGGAAACAGTGATGTCATAAAAACCTTAGATGTAGAAATTTAAACTGACATTGCTTCACTTGCAGTAAGTGAATTGGTATCCTGCTATGAACTTTACACCAAGGGTGTATTCCCACCTGAGGTCAGCAATGCCAGAATAGGCCCTGGATACATCATACCACTGACCAGGATAAAATACGTACCAAATATGAATAAATGAATGATAAATTCTTAGGAGTAAGGGAGTTGGAGTGGAGTGGATTCTCATTTTGTGAACAGTAAATAAGATATCCTCAGGTGCTTGATCTCATCGCCTCTTCTTGAACATGTTCATTGACAAAAAGTACCAGACCATTCAGGGATAACCAGAAGACGGACTTGCTTTGTCCCCAGATATTACTGGTTTCCTTAAAAACAAACCTACGGTGGCTGAAAAACCTACAGTACTAATCAGCAATTAGTATTTAAAATGATGTTAAACCCTCCAGGGATGCTAGGAGATACTAGGATGATACTAGGATGCCTGCCCCCTCATGTGAATGTTTACTTGCAATACTCAGACTCCTCTTCTGTGTTTCTTCCCTTCATTTGTAAGACAGATCGGTGACAGATGCTTCTTTTGACAAGTGGGTGAGAGGCAGATAAAAAGAGAGAGAAATTGAGAAGAGAAGGAGAAAAAGGTGCCAAACAGTGGAGTTGTGAGGATGACTCAGATCAGCGTCTGTTTGTCTCTCTCCTCGTCGGAAAACACACCCCTTCCCTCCCCTCTCTCTTGTTCACTCATTCTCCCCTCTCACTTCATCTAAAAATGGTGCTCGACTGTAAGTCAGCTTTGTGAAAGCAGCCTGTCAGAAACCCCTACCACATCTAATCCCTCACGCGCATTCCAATAACTGACTCTGCGGCAGCTTCCTGGAAGCTCGCCGCCCAGTTTGATGTGACACTAACACGTTTATGTCGAAGTAATAATCACATTATTTTCTTCCAGTCTGGCCCCGAAGCAGACACAGACAGACATCCTCTGTAATGAGTTAACAACAGCGTCTCTGAGACACACTGAGAGGTCTAATGCACTGACCTTCATTGTGCATCATTTTAAAATGAACAGACTGATTGCTCTTATTGCTTGCATACAGGATTTACACTGCAGTAATGGAATTG
>JAQMYG010000023.1:30052894-30081526 GCA_030014215.1 Clariallabes teugelsi | reverse complement strand
TGTGCATCATTTTAAAATGAACAGACTGATTGCTCTTATTGCTTGCATACAGGATTTACACTGCAGTAATGGAATTGGAGAAAAGGTTTAGAAATAGAATAGAGGTAGGACTTACGAACCATTTCCGTTCCGGGAGCACGTTCATAAGTCTGATTTGTTCTTAAGTCTGACAAAGTGAATCTTATACAACTTTGACAGGAACATACATTTAAAGCATACCAAACCACTTGACTAAATCTCTGTCCCCTTTCCAAGGAAATCGTAACTGCGTCTAAGAAAAATTTATCTCAAAAGTGAAATTTAAACCGTGAGGGGAATTCCAGGCACCATTTTGTCTCAGAGTTGTTTTCCACTGTATTGGACTATGAACTCTATTTTCCTGAGATTTCTACAACAAATATGCCTTATTATGTAAAAATTCATGTTTTGCTGATTTTAGACTAATGGGTCTTTACTGTGAGAAAAAAAAGAGAAAACAGATAGTCTATCATTCTTCTTATTTAAATTTCTTTTTTTTTCTTTAAAAAATTTAATTTGGTTTATAAGTTAATATAATAAGATAATTTGTTGCTTTCCACCAGCTCAGGGCTAAGCGCCACCCAAGAGTCGCCACTGTGTATTTGGCTGTAGCAAACTGGTGCTGTGAGTTAAATATGAGGTGTACAACATGACAAAAAACATGAGATGCCCTGTTGGTGTCTGTTATTAAAGACACCAAACTCTATCTTTTTTTAATATTAAGTGAAGAAAGTATATTTACAGGGGAAATGTTCATACAGTTATCTTAAAAGTACTGTATGTGACATTTCATATCTGCTTATATGAGATCACATTAGGGGAAAATCTAGTTGGGCTGTTTACGCTCAGGTAAAAAAAAAAATGCGAAAGGACAAAAAGCAGGGGATGTTTTCTCTAATGTTTTTTTTTTTTTTGGTACACCCTGAAGACCCATCTGAACATCTAAAAATGACTAAAACGTGAATTATGCATAATAGGTCTCCATTAATGTAGAACAACATTTAAGATACAGCCTCAAGTGCATCAAACTAAAGAAGTGATGATATGCTAATGGTCAGTAGAGGCAAGTTCACATACTTTAATGTCAGTTACGTTATTGAATTAATAGACATTTAATCATAGAGAGTAGAAGTTTAAAGTCCATAAATTTTGGAACAAATTTTTTTTTGCCATGTGGCCTGTGTTGCGACATTGAATTTGAAATTAAGCCATCAAGATGAGAGCGAACACAATACTTTTTGTTTTTTTTAAGGAGTTTGGCATTGACTGTTCAGGAATTATAGCCATTTTCACACACACACACACACACACACACACACACAACGGATCTCAGAAATAATGGAACAAATGGATGACAAGCAGTTTCATGGCGAGGTGTAGATGGTTCTGAGTGTTACATTTGCAAAGAGATGTCTAGGCAAGTTAAGGTGGCCATCATTTGTCTGAAAAAATAAAAAAATCATCCAATCAGAGATGTATTGGCCTGAAAGACCACGAAAGACATATAAAGTAGGTGACTGCATAATTCATTCCATGGTGAAGACGTCAAGAGCACTCTTGAGGAGGTAGGCATGTCAATGCCAAAGCCTATAATCAAGAGACAACTTTATAAAATAAATGCAGACAATTTAGATATATTCTAACCCAAAACATACTGTGAAAGCTACCCAAGTTTCTCAAGGCTAAGAAATGGGAAATTCTTTACTGGCCAAGTTAGGCACCTGATCTCAACCCAACAGAGTATGCTTTTCATTGAAGACAAGACTAAAGGCAGAAAGACCAATAAATGCCAAAAATAAATAAATAAATAAATGATAATAAAATATTTGTTCTAAAATGTATGGACCCAACTGTATGTAAGTGTATTTACAGGAGGTAGTCTTTTTTCCTCTAGGGATTGTGCTAGCAACTGCAGTTTTGAAAAGACTTCTAGGATCACATTTGCCTTTATTTATGTTGTGAAAACTTTTGTAACTTTCTCAGATAGTGGAAATAAGCAGTGGGATCGGTGTAAAGGTTTGCAGTACAAAGAAACAGTTTCAGACTTTTTGTGTTGTATGTGAACAGACCTTCAAGCCTCACTGCGTTGCCTCTCCATGCAGCAGCCCGTGCCCTGATAAATGAATACAATCGTTTTAGGTTGTGATTCCCACCCCTATTAACCCCATGGGCTAGTGAGAAGACCTCAATTACATGTGTGATTGACAATATCTAGCTCTGCAACCACCAAACATTCTAGCAGAAGTGGTCAGTAATAAAGTCTTTGTGTATGTACTTATTTATCGGTTTATTAGAAGCTTATTATTTTTCTTTGTTTTATTTAACAGAGCACACGCTGAATTCCGCATTTCTCCATGATTGTGGTAACATGCAGCTTTTTTTTTTTTTTTTTTTTTTTTTTAAAGATAAATCCTAACAGAACATATATTAAATCATTCAAAAATGTGTTTAAACATCCCAAGCAACAAGATCTCATTTTAGTCATTTCATTTTACTCTTAAATTAATAATGCAGCTGAGATTTTAAGCGAAAATTTAAAAAATCAGACAAGCTATGTTTTATTAGTTTAAACTTTTTAAAGAAAGCAGTAAATCCGTGAATGATGATACCACTTGAGGAGGCTCTGAGCCACTGAATATCATTCAGTGTCACTTGATCCTTGAAAATCGATGGATAATGTGTTGCATCTGTGAGAGATGCATCTGTCTGCTCACCAACACCACTTGCACATCATAGGAACTCGGCTGGGAGTTATTGCCACACCATCCGTATAGTCCTGACCCCGCTCCAAGCCATTTCCACATGTCTGAGAGTTTTTACTTTCAGAATTGTGTTCTGTTATTCTGCACAATCAAAAGTCCCGGTTTGATTTGAATGCCCCTTGTATTACTGTATGTTCCCAGTAAATGCATGTATAGTGGGTGGGGGATATTCGTCTGAAACATGCATGCAGGTTGTTGCAAAACAATCTGATTCTGCTAAAAATCTCTTTCACTTTCCATATTTATTTGTAACTATACAATCTGTGGGACACTAACAGTAATGGAATCTTGGGATGTATGGGAGTTTTGGAATTAGGATATAATGGATAAAATAGGAAATAAGTTACTGATATGTGATATGTGTTAATGGTGTTTATGCCCATATGTGCAGAATGAATTTGAAACCAAATCCTGCTGTGATCCGCAAGATGTCATAGTTACAGAGCCTCTCAAATAAGCCATATTAATCACAGATCCCCTCCTCAAAGCATCTTCAAGGCTCTCTTGCTCCAAAAAAAAAAAAAAAAAGTTAAAAAATGCAGAGAAATCAGTAAGGTGCACCTGGTTTTACTGGACAGAATGTTCTAGAGAGACTTGCATAACGTCCTGAACAGCATTTATTTTTATCTTTCCCTGACATATGGAAAAATATTCGGGGCTGGGCTTATAGGCGAGGACTACCTTGAACTAAATTACAGTCTGACTGATGACCTTCCCACAATTCTGAATCCTTTTTCGGTCCAACTCTATGTTTAATCTGTCTCGGAGAGAAAACAGCTTGCTGGGGTTTGTGGACTGCTGTGTATTCCCTTGCTGAGCTGGTAAGAGAGTTCATTTTGAGGAAAAAAAAAAGTGGATGTCGAGGATATTGTTTTCAGCATAAGAAGTCTGCGTAGGCATAAACACTGTAATTGGAAGGATTAGATGAGATTTTGGGGGTTTAAACTGCCTGTCTCAGCAGAGTTTCTGCCACCGGAATGACCGACCCTTTCCAGCCTTGTCACATTATGTCAAGATGTTGTGTGAATAGATGTCAGTTGCTTGTGGCTCAGGGCTAAAGGAAGGCACCTGGGCACAAGTTCACACACTGGACTGTATTCAGTATTATGGCCAGTATTATGTCAATATTGTACAGAGGAAAAGTTATGCATCTTCATGAAAGGGTTAAGCCCATTCTTTAAGTTGATTGTCTAGGCTAGTCATTCATATTATTAAAATTTCAATTACCCTTCAATGGAAGTGTCTGAGATTGGATTTTTCAATGGTGTTTAGGGTTAAGGCATAGGACTATGGTCTGGAAGGTCCCAGGTTCAAACCCCACCACCAAAATTCACCCCTGTTAGGCCGTTGAGCAAGGCCCTTAACCCTCAACTGTTCAGATGTATAATGAGATAAAAAAAAAAAGAAGTAAGTCGCTCTGGATAAGGGCATCTGACAAATACTGAAATGTAAATATACCTGAGACAATCAGGAGTAGAAAATACTGGATGGTGTCCTATTAGTTATGTATTTCTGGCTCGTTCTCAGGACAGGCTCTGGATCCACTGTGACCACAGTTGTATAACCATTTGGAAGATACATAATCTCATACTTTTCTTGATCTTCACCATGTCATTTGCTTGACTTCCTCAGACTTTCTTTCTCTTTCACTTTTCTTACAAGGCAGGAGTTTAGTGGGAGAAATAGTGTGTGCTGGAAAATGATTATCTAGCACAGGCTGAATAATGGCTTTGTGAAAGAGAGCTGTAATCCCCTGCAAAGAAGAGAGGGAGAAGGAGAAATCAATGAGAAAGAAGGAAGGCTCTGTCATGTTAATTAGCCAACTCTCGTAAACCTGCTGAGGACCTACATGGGTGCCGCGAAACAGCTCAACTTTATCTCCTCTCACCTTGTACAGACACTATTCCTGCTCTCATTAGATCAGTATGCTAACTGTGGATATATTAAACGCCTCATGCAAAATCAAGAGCTGTTTTTGAGCTGCAGGATAAATACAGTTCAGTTCGGTTTAGGAAACCGGCCGACTTCCTCTTCTTCCCAGTGTGCTAAATAATTACTCATGCAGATTGGATATTTATGCAGGAATGTAGTTGATGTGAAATGATAATATTGTGAATATGTATGATGAATCCTGCAATAGTGTGCGATGAAATTCCTTGCTGGACTTATTAAATCCACAAGACGGCACCTTTCATATGCAAATCTCTACTGGGCCATGCCATGTATAAACCAAATGTCTTTAAATAAACATGTAATCTGGGAATTGTCCATGATGGTTCATGAAGATAAGCTATTCATAAACACCCATGCCTCAGTAATAGCGGATTCACCTTCAGAGAGCACTGCTTTCTGTATTTTTTTCTGGTCAAAATGAAAACTTTTGAGGCAATGTCAAGTTTGAGGAAATGAGAATAAGATGCACAAAAGAGACAAAAGTAAGTTCACATAAAGTCCACTGCGTTGAGGCCACCAACTGTTTGTGTACATAACTGTTCATGGCAATTTTAGTCCTAACACTTTTTGAGCAATTGCAGTCACAAGCCATTACAGAAAAACTGTTTGTATCATCGCACTCCATGCAGAAGTAGGGCATCAAGATGAGTCAGGCAGGTCTGGAGTGCAAAAGGGGTCAAGACTACTGGTATCTAAGGAGTGCCATGCATAGCTTGACAGAGAGAAAGAAAGAAAAAAGGAATAAGAAAGGGCGGAGAGATTGAACTGGGACATGGCGGGGGAGGAAGACTGGAAGAAAGCAAGAGAATATTTAGGTATGCTCACTATAACGCCATGGATAAGTTCAAGCAGGGACTCCAGCAGGGCTAGCTATTAAAGCATAACTAAAAGGGAAAACCATAAGGATACACACGGTACATTTACTTGCACAGTTATATAATGGTTATAGCTCAACTAGGCCATTTAATTGGACTACTGTCTTTGTCCCATTATATAAGCTCAGCAGTGGAACTGATTATGTCTGACTCCACTACAATAGATGGCGCTATAGCCCCTTTCAGCTTGTTGGTATTGTATACCCAGTTGACCTGTTATGTCACAAACCAAAAAAATCAACAAACAAATAAACAATTTTACAGCGATGAACATTTTATACGGGTGTGTTTATATGGGTATGGTAATCCGACTTCAAAAGGTTCGATTTAGTATGACTTCACGCGGATTAAATGTTTAGATTTTTTCTTACTCAGACTAACACAACATCATGTAAATGTACTGACGGACATGAGGACTCCCTGGGGAGTAATGCAACCAGTCAAGAAACCTGAATCATCATTGAGAGTGGGTGAAGACAGCATTCAAAGATACCACTTTACTATAACACGCCATGCTCCTGAGTCCCCCAGATTTGCACCTTTACCTCATGAAAAGCTATTCACACATAAATAGGACTGGCAAGAGAATTAATGTGGCTATACATTGGACGCATTGCATGAGGCACTTTTTTTCACATCAGCACAAAAATGCTTTTTAGCAGCGTAAAATCCCTTGAAGATCCCATTTCAGAGATCTTTACTTCATCAGCAGAACTCTGCACTCTGGAGGTCCATAACACAGAAGATATGATAAAGTCATGCATCTTCTTAAGTAGAGGTAACACAACTGAAGTGGCAGTGTGTATTTTTGGACACTTAGAAGATAAAGGCTGTTTTATTATGAAAGCACAAAACAATAAAAGAGGCTCTTTTTCCTAGTTTTGAAGGCACACATCTATTCTGTTTAGCAGATGAGAGTACCTTGCAAGTCTGATGAAATGTCCAACAAAGGAACATTTTTAAATGTTAGGTACTTCCCTGTCTGGTATCTGAAATTTTGTTAAAATTCCAAGACATTTTCAGCATACAGAAGATTAACTGACATAACAGACTAACTCTTCATTTTGTTTGTCATTTGTGTTTTTTTTCCATATAGGGCCAAGTTCTCAGTGTTTAACAGTGTACTGAAATATCCCAAGGATGGTGACAGATATCTGGTCAACAGCTCTGAGTTTAGTACAACTGGTATAGTGTACATTCTGTTCTCGTGGCTGGGAGTGACCCAGAGATCCATCCTTGGTCCTTTTGAAAACGATGGTCTGGGGTTTGGTTCCATCCAACTGTTGATGTGGCGCGCATTGGGTATGGAATCTATTTGCTATTTTTATTTTTTAGCACCCATACATTAGCTTAGTTAGCTTACTATTGTAGTCAGCGGGCAGCGTATGTTTCATTTGCGGAGATGTTGGTGAACTAATCTGAGCAAACAAATGTAAAATGTACACTTTGATAGCAGACAAATTCAGTTATTGTCAGGATCCCATAATAAAATGCTGGCCAACATGACAGATACTACAAAAGCTATCTCATACACAAACAGAATTAGATTAAGCGATCTCTGTTGACAGCCCTGAACATGCAGTGACAGGGAGCAAATGATTTGAAGTGTAGTGCCAAACTCAAACTCGAAGCACACACATATATATATATGTTCATGACACACACCAGATGGGGTTCGAATCACAAGGCGAACTCACACACTATGGGAATTAGTCTAATCTTTGGACGTCTTTGGACGGTGGGAAGAAACCAGGCACCCAAAAGAAACTCACCATGCAAACTCCACGCATATAGACCCGAAGGTGGGAATTGAACCCTTGACCCAAGAGGTGCTAGGCCACACTGCTTACCACTTCAGTCCATGCCGATTTACATATTAATATTGCTACAAATACTATTAATACTTCTGTAGAACTTTTAATTAGGCCTAATTAAAATAACTGATCACAAACTGTAACAGTTTTATTTACTAGCAAAAGAACATACAGTAGCTACATTTTAGGTTCTTACTAGTTTAATGAATTGTGCCCATTTTCCTATTTTTGTGGATCAGAGAACGCAGTAAACATTTCATTATAGACCCCACCCTGAGTAAGTGTAAGGCACAATGTAAATATGCCAAAACTGACTTTTTCTTTTTTCTTTTTTTAAACAAAACATTCAAAAGGATTTTAGTGGGAAAACACTGCTGGCGACAAAACTCTGTATATCAGACAGTCGTGTGGACATGTGGGAAGCATTTCCAGGATCAGTTGTAGCTATTTCACAAAAACTCCAGCTGATAGTGGACATACACATACGTTCAGTGCGAGGAAAATAACTAAGCATAGCAGGAAGCGGCAGCAGTCTATAAAGAAGCTGAGAAATAATGAGTAGAAGCCTGAAAAATGAGGCACTCTCTGGCTGCTCTCCTGAGAGCCTCATTTGCTGGCTTTACTCACTTTTTTTCCCCTGAGCTTATTTACTAAACTGAAAAGGGCCAACTAGTGCCAATCGTGTCAGACTCACCATAGATAGTACATACAGGCTTGACACCATGGACGCAAAGGTGTAGCCAGGGTTCAAGGAGTAATCAGGAGTAACCAATTAAAATGCATTTCTGTCTCTTTTTACTCAAACAAGCTACTTACCCCAGTGGTTTTCATTCCTTTTGTGTCAGGCCGCACTTCTTGAAAGTTTTGTATCGCCTCCCTCTGGGCTCTAAATCATACTACAGCAACCTCCATTTCTCTGCACAGAGGATGGAACTGCACTAGAAACCCTTCAGTTTTGTTAAACATGTTACCTTGCTACCCCTGCTGATATGACTTAATCATAAAGGATGAAAATGACAACAAAACAACTACAGCACTCACTCTCCAGAAGTATTGGAACGGCGAGGCAAGTTATTTTTTTAATTTAATTTAATTTTTCTGCACACTGAAGATGCTTGGGTTTGACATAACAGATGATAGATCAATAAATAATAGTCCATAGCATTGTCCTTTGCATTTCACATGTAAAGACTTTATTTGTTTTTAAAAAAGATAAATCAACATGAAGACCAGTGAGGTGTTTATGGGAGAAAATCAAGCCATTAATGCTACAAGATGAGGGAAAGTGGATCAAAGCAACTACACAAACATTGGGCATAGACATACAGTAGGCATAAATTCTGGGGAGATTGAGGGTTGAAAACCACTAATAATCAAATCTGGCCAGTTCACCTCCTCCAATGTGTCATAATTCATTCATTTTCCATACACCTTATCCTGTGTACAGTGTCGTGGGTGCCTGGAGCGGATGTCAGGAGACTTAGGGGATGAGGTGGGGTACACCCTGGACAGAGTGCCAATTCATTGCACAGCGCACACACACACACACACACACACACACACACACACACACACACACTATAGGCCTATTAACATAATCTGCATGTTTTTTGACTGTCGAAGGAAACCCACCAAGCATGGGAGAACATTCAAACTCCACGCACAAAGACCCAAGGTGGGAATCAAACACCATCCCTGGAGATTTGAGTGCTAATCACTACGCCACAGTGCCGCTTCATATCATAATTATGAATTAAATTTACAAACTGTTGTAAACCATGATAAAAGCCTTGGATACCCCCTACATGAGTAGAGATCACAACCACCCCAATGTTGAACCCAAAATTATGCCCTTGGGCATAGTCAATACAAGAAGTTAGAATGTCAACTGGTATATCCTACAGACCAGACATCGAACAGGTTGACCAAAGAAAACAAAAGTGGTGTATGAAAGAAACTTGATTTGTTGTTTAAGTACTTTCAGATTGGCATGTAGTTTTGTCTAAGCAGTACACATATTGCTCACAACAACAATTTCAACTCACAACAATGTACATGCTTACATGGTAATGTATTTTTCTGAAAATTCACCATGGACTCATCGAATAAGTTGATATATCAATGCTGATATTTTAGGCTAGGTTTTCATACAAAATTTAATAAAAAAAACCCTAGACACACCCACATATTTACATTTTATAGTTAATTCTAGCATTTTTTTACATTCTTGCATGCAAACTGTTTATCCTATAATTAAGCCCACGTTTTGAGTTCATTAGGATTCGTGAGTGAGCAGTTAGTAAGCCTTTCTTATTTAATTGCTATTTCATATTCATGATAATAGAAAACTAATATATTTTTTTTAATTGTAATCATTGTATAAGATATGTATCTTCTAAGTCAGGGTGTTCAACTGCACATAAAGTGAGGCCTCGACTGTCTCGTCCTTCACTTAAAATATGAGAACTCGGCAAACATTAGCCCGTGTATGTCTTTAGAGATGCATGAGCCTTCAAGCAGCACCCTCTCACCGGCCCGTCGCCAGAGCGGGTTTTAGTTAGTGAGCAATGACTTAGTGTGAGCTGTTTACCGCATGCTCATTCCACTCGAGCCCACTTTAAATAGAAGGATACGCTCGCCGACAGGCCAACATGTCATTCTGTCAAAAGAGCCATATGAGGCTGAAATCAGAGCCTTTTTTATCGAGTGTGAGGCAGAGTTTTTTTTTTTTTTTTTGCTTTTAATATACTGCACCTGGGTCTTACAGCAAAAGGCCAAATGTACGCTTGTAAATCTAACTCTCCAGAATTGTGGGCAGGAGAACAAGAGGCTCATTCCTACCTAATTATTCCACATTTCCAGTGCAAGAGAAGCTTCAGTGTTATGCATTTAAGCAGAACTCCTACTGTGATCTGTATCTCAGGCAGATGTTATAAGAAGACTGAATTCTGTGTTCCAAACAGAAGGTTTAGTTTGAATTTGAGGTTTTCCACTGGCTGTCCATAGTTTAGCTACTCCAGTTTTATAAACATCAATAGCAGATTGTTTCTTGTGGTTTATTAGCATGCATTATTATATACTTTTATATCAATTATTTACATCCAAGCAGAAACCCTAACACTGGATGACCATTGTAATTTGCTTAGAATGATGTTTCGATGGAAGTTATTTTTGAAAGTTACAATGACTTTGATGAAATGACATTGAGCGAATGACCCATACACAACTTTGCAAATACATAAAAATGTTAACCTTTATACAGAGCACTTATGCTGATTAACATCCATCCGCGCAGAAGAAGAATATTCAATTATTTGTCACATGTACTTTTTACAGCACAGCGAAATTTCTTCTTTGCATATCCCAATTAGGAAACTGGGGTCAGAGCCCTGACCTTACAGCGCCCCTGAAGCAGATAGGGTTAAGGGCCTTGCTCAAGGGCTCAACAGTGGCAACTTGGCGATGCTGGGGTTCGAACCCCCGACCTTCCGCTCAGTAACCCAGTAACCCACAGCCTTAACCCACTGAGCCACCATCCATGGTCCCTCAAGTTTCTAACAGTGTTTAGAATTCTGATTGGAGAATGGGTCAGACACAACAGCTTAACACACACAGTTCCCTCTTAGTGTTGTAATATTACCTCTCTGTTTCATTTTCTTTCAGGAATATCACCATGAGGCGCATTTCAGCTCCCAATTGACTCTACTGGAATCAGAGGATGGTAGAGTAGGCAAAAATTCTGCTCAAATAAGAGTAGATGTACTTCAAAATAATACAGTATTAGTCAAGTAGAAGTAAAAAGTAATCATCCAAAATATTACTCAAGTAAGAGTAAAAAAGTATTTGGTGGAAAGACTACTGAGTAACTGTTTCAATCATAATGTCAGATTTTTTATTTTTATTTTTTATTTTTAGAAATTATGTAATAATAAAATTAATGAAATTCATTTTATAAAGTAAATGAATCAAATGAATATCTTTACATAATAGCAAATTTAGGAACAAATATACAAATTTCTCCTTTTTCACAACATAAAGCTTTTGAAACAAATACCTACTGTAAGTAACTTCCTATATGTATGTTTGAACAGTGTAACAGTGTAAGCTATACTGTATATTCAGTTTCCTCCCAAATGGCTCAGCAGATAGAAAATAACATTAGAACATGTGTACAAGAGGTCTCACTTTACTTAACTGTGTTCAGCAGAATAAATATTTAAAACGTATGTTTATTAGCCTCTAGCTTATTTGCTAATTACAGTATATATTTTAACATTGCAACATTAAATACAGCTAACGGCGATATGTTTCCTTCGCTGTCAAGTAGTGTCTACCACGGCTGAAGATTTGACTACATGTGGTTATTGTTTTTGTGGCTGATTGGTCAAATGGAGTCATGTGATTATTGTTGCTACTGTACATCTGATTGGTGGAACACAGACACGTGGTAAATCCAACCCTGCATTTCTCTGGCAAAAACAAAGAATATCTAATGTGTTGAATAAATGGTTAGAAAAATCGAGCCAAGTGTAGCCGAGTGTAGTGGTGTAGCGTTTTTTCTTCGCAAATCTACTCAAGTAAAAGTTAAAAGTATGGTGCAGTAAAACTACTGATAGAAGTCATTTTTTTTTCAAAAAGTTACTTAAGTAAATGTAACTCGTTACTACCCACCTCTGACTGTAACATGGTGTACGCACAGCGCTCAAACTGCATCATGTCCACTTTCACAGAGCACGTCTCAGACCTTAAGCGGGGATTTTTTTAAAATATGTGATCTAAATTACTTGTGCTTCAAGTCACAGTCAGTGAACCAACACACACATACACACACTACATTAACAAACATTAATATTCACACAAAAGCAGGACATCTTTCAGTACAGGCATCCAATGTGGAGAAAAAAAAAACATAAAACTTTAATGTGTAGCCATCAATATGGCAGCTAATCTCCATCTCTCTGGAGAAGGGCAGCTTTGAAGCCTCGCCGTTTGTCAATAGTCAACAAGCGGTATTTATGGATGCTCTTTTGAAACGGGAGCGAAGGGACAGTTTGCAGCCGACGCGGCCTTAAATCATTCCAATCCCTGCGTTCTTTCCGTGATCTCTCCCTTTCCTCCTCAAGATTTTCACATGTTGCTGTTGTGTATTGACACCTTTACTGCATGAATGTGATTCTTCTATTGACTCACTGGCACACGTTTATAAGTGAGTCACCCCTATCTGAGTGTGTGTAGAGTGAAAAGGTAGAAGAGGTAGTCATCAGTTCATCGCTTGCTGGAGGAGAGGGTGAAAAAAAAGAGAAAAGGACAGAGGAAAAAGATGAGATAAGCCGGCGATGTACTCGTCCCACAGGATCTGAGCTATAGCTACAGCAGCACATTGCTTGGCTTTGCAATTAGCCTCTGCACTGCAGCCACATTCCTCACCCGGACTCATCCGTCTCTCTCTCTCTCTTCCTCTTTCCCTTTCTCTCTCCTCTTGCGCATGCACAAACATAAGCACACCTTAGAGGAACTACTGTATATTAAATCCTAGATCTGTTCAGGGTGTGTGGCGCTAGTCGAATCTTGAAATCAAAAATGTTTCCATGCAAACAATAGATTTTTATGGTAACCTAATAGACAAAAGGAATATAAATTGTTTATAGAAATGAAACTATCAATTCAATATTTTTTTATTTAAAAAAATAAAAAACTAACTTTCTGTTTAAAGTACCGTATTTAATAAGGATGCATTCATACAGTATACACTTTACTTTTTTATGTCAAACTGGGACTTGTGATGAAATTTCTAATGAATGAAAAATGTGGTGTAAAACCAATTGACATTTACAGAGGATGTTAAGCACAGTACAGTGATGAGACTCTTTGTGTACTGCAGTAAAACTTTTGAATGGTGCAAACGTTTTAAAGTACATCCATGTATGGTGATCCCAGTCGAGGTGGCTCGGAGCCCAGTCATTCCTGTTTTCTTGATCCTTGAAAATTTACAGAAAACTTGTCACCGACTCTCAGAAGAGACGCATCCGTCTGTGGGAACTGTACACACAATCATTGCACATTGCAGGAACTAAGCTGGGAGTTATTGCCACATCCCCTGTACATGTTTGGGCCATTAATGCAGTTCCTGGGAGGCCAGCATTTCAGACATTAAGCACACAGTCCAATGATGGCTTTGATGTACTGAGTAAACTTTCTACAGTACCTTGATGGTATCCAAGCACTAGTGAAACGCTGGGATAAGTGCATTAATGTAGCGAGAATTATATAGAGAAATAAAGGGAGTTTTTACTCTCATAACTGTGTTCTGTTATTCAGCTCAATCAAAAGTCCTGGTTTTACCTCATATCTTCATCAAGCATTGTGGCCTAAAACATACAGTACACATCATAAAACACCCCATATATGTGCATTCTAGTTTCTACCACAGCTGTTGAGAATTTTTCCTGACTGATGTGATTCTTTTGTGCCATTGTAGCAAATCAGCAACAAATGGATGTTCAGTAAGTATCTACAGCCTATTTTCTGCTGTAGTGTTGAAATTGCTTTTGTCTTTTTAGCTTTGTTATCGCATTATGTGATTTGCTACTGATTTTCTGACTGTGCTGTGTTTTGATTTCGCTGTGATGTTTTCTGGATTTGTTGTGGTCTTGGATTTGCAGTTGCACTACCGTATATCACTTGCTGCAGATTTTTTGATTTTGTGGTGTGTTTTTTTTTTTTTGCTATCTGTTTTCTGTTGCACATTCTGATGAACTGTTGTGTTTTTGGCTTTGCTGTTTTGTTATAGGGTTTAAGGTTGTGTTTAGAGGATTGCTAGTATGTTTTCAGATGTTGCAGTTTCTCTCTATATTTTTTCTTTCTTTCAATTTTTTTTTAATTTACTGGCATATTTTTGGTTTTTGTTGCTACACTTTTTGCCTTTATGTGGTTTTACAGAATTCGCTACTATGTTTTTGTTTTTTACAGTTGTGATTTCTGATTTGGTCTTGTTTTTCCAACCTGCTGTTTGGAAAACTGCTATGCTTTTGATGTAGTGTTTTAGAAGTTCTGATTTTTCTAATGTTTTTTTGTTGGTTTGTTCGAAAATTGCTGTTATCATTTCAGTTTGGTGGTTATTGCTATGCTCTCTGGATTGCTATTGTGGTTTTGCATTTGCTGCCCTGCTTTTGATTTTGTTGTTGCGTTTTATAATTTTTTGGTTTTGCTGATGTGCTTTGAGATTTATTGTCCCCCCCCCCCATATTTTTGTCATTGCGATGTTTAGATTTTGCTGTCTGCTTGCTTCATATTTGCTGTTATTTTTCTGAATTTATTGCCATGCTTTTGGTTTTACTGTTGTTGTTTTTTTTTTTATTCCTGCTGTTCTTTTGGTGTTACTGTTGTGTTTCCTGATATGCTGTTGTGTTTCCTGATATGCTGTTATGTTTCCGACATTGTCACTATGCTTTTGGATTTAATGCTGTACTTTCTGTTTTGCTGTCACGTTTTTTGGTATTGCTGTTGCCTTTTATGCCATGGTGATTTTGATTTGCTGTTGTGTTTTGAAATTATGGGCCAACCATGGGAATTCAACACGCAAGAAGAGAACCCAAACATATCTTATTTTATCCTTAAATCTTAGATCCTTTCATGAGAAACTCTTGTGTCATATAGATCCATGCACCTGACCTTCTAGTTACTGAGTAATAAAAGACTGATACGTCTACATTAGATATTATGCAGACGAACATCATCACGCTTAGAAAATCAATTTCAACAATGTTAATATGTCATTTACTGCGCAATGTGCAGCACTGAACATTCAGACCTGCTCTGCTTCACAATCATCCAAGATTAATTTTAATGTCACGACACTCATTTTAGCGAGATGATTGTTAAATTGATTTAATTATCGAATCCTCCTCACTGACATTGATCAACCCTCATTAAAAGGAGGCGTCTATCCGTGTAATTGGCTTTGATGCATATCTAGTTGGAGAGGCACGCAGTGGTGCGGCCAGACAAGAAACTCTGTTATCACATTTAAAGGGCAAGATTCGGTACACAGATTGGACGAGCAACACGGCCTCAAATATGGCCTTTGAGGTGATGGATGATGACAAACCTCGACATTGGTTATTCTCCGCTTGTGTTATTCTACATGGTTACATATTATACTGTTCTGAAATATTAAAGCAGCTCTTATACGTGTCTGAGGAATTAGGATTGCATGTTTATAGTAAACCTGATGCATTTCAGTATGTTTTTATTACCTTCGTATCTTCGCAGTTACTCCTTAACAATTAAGTACAATGTATTCATGACACATTAGAGTAAAATTCTAATCTTTAATTTCTATAAATGCCAAAGTGTAGGCGTTCACACTTGTTGATCACATGATCATTATGGATCTTTCTGTCTATTAAAAATGCCACCAACTAAGAGAAAACAGGAAAAAGAAGAATAAATGCAGGTGGCTAGAAAGGTTACAAATTATAACAGTGTGCATGTATTTTTATTTAAAATAAATACATTTATGCAAACCATAAGGTCCATAGTCCTGACCTAAAACTGATAAAAGTAGTGCATTAGAAATAAAAAAGTTTCTCGTCTTGTATAGATAGTGATGAGCTCATAAGTGATGGTGGTGATAAGTAGCATGAGCCTTAAGTATGTGCCTGAAGTAAACAAGGATAAAAACCTCAAGTTACAGCATAATATAGTTTATTAATGTCATCAGTGGAACTGAACACTGGCACTTGAACACTGCATTGTCTTTGTCGATACTGTGTAGGTCAGTGCAGACTGTGACACATCTGCGCCTGCGTGTGTTTGTATGCAGGCCATGCTGCGAGGATAAAGCAAGGTGCCAGGCAGAGCTGGGGAAGCATGACTAAGCTCCAAAACGCTGATTACAGCACATTTATTTCTCTAAAAGAAGAGCAGGACGTTGTGTGGTGGAAGGCCGTCCCCATGGATTCCCTTTTCATCATGGATGCTCAGTTTATAATTAACTCACCATTAAACCCACAGTGCTGTCCCCCTTACATCCATCCCTTCCATTTCCATCCATCGCTCTTTAGTCCTTCCCACTTCTGTCCTCCTTCTGTCCATCCAACAACCACCTCTCTTACTGTCCCTCCCATTTCCATAGCTCCAACTTCTGTCCCTCTCTCTTCTGTCCATCCCACTTCCACTCATCACACTTTCTTCCCTTTTTACCAGTGAAAAATAGTTCAAATCTTAATAATCACATTCTCTTCCCTTCCTTTCCTTTCCCTTCCCTTCCCTTCTCTTCCATTCCTCACAGTGGATTTAAAAATGAAGCAATGAACTTGTGATTAAAGTATAGACTTTCAACTTTAATTCAAAGAGCTTAAAAAATATCGCATTGACAATTTAGGAATAACAGCATTTTTTGTTACAAAATCCCTCCAATTTTTAATAGGATCATAAGCTGACTGCTGAGCAATTTGATAGCCAGTCAGTTGTGGCTTGTTTCATGACAAATTGAAGAGATACATTTTCTGGAGTTAATTCCAAGTTTTAAATTGGCATTTGGCTGGTCAGAAGATCTACCTACAGTACCCGGCTAAAAAAAAAAAAAAAAAAAAAAAAGTTGCCACTTGGATTTAACTAAATGAATAGGTAAGAACATTCCATTTGACTTTGCTAGGTAGCATAGAAATAGAAAGAAGGGAATAAAAAAGGAGGTGGATGAAATGATGCACCCATCATGCCTAGTGCAACCACTGTACAAGCCTCTGGGGGCAGAGTTATGATCTGTGGTTGATTCTGTTGGTCAGGTTGCTCAGGCCCGAAAACGAGGTCAGCTGACCCCTGAGTATATTGAATGTTTCGTTTTTTTCCATAAATGGATTTATTTCTTCCCTGATAACACAGGAATATTCCAAGGTGACAATGCCAGGAATTATCGGGATCTAATTGTGAACGAGTGGCTCAGGGAGCATGAGACATCATTTTCTCACATAGACTGGCCACCACAGAGTCGAGACCTTGACCCCTTTGAGAACCTTTGGGATGTGCTGGAGAAGACTTTATGCAGTGCTCTAACTCTCCCAGCATCAGTCCAAGATCTCAGAGAGAAATTAATGTGACCGTGGATGGAAATAAATGTTGTGACATTGCATAAGCTTATCAAAATGATACCATGGTCAAAGCAAATGGCGAGTCCAATGAAATCTTAGAGTATGTAACTTTTTTTTTTGGTTGGGAAATCAATCAATCAATCTATCTATCTATCTATCTATCTATCTATCTATCTATCTATCTATCTATATGGTATGGTGCATACTGTATTATGGCATGGGCATGCACTGTTTGGCTGCCAGTGAAATCTTGCCACTTGTGTTTATTGATGATGATGATGATGATGTGACTGCTTTTAGAAGTAGTTATTGTTTTCTCTTCAGATTCAGTCAAAGGCCAGCACTTTATACTACAGATAAATAACGGCTCAAAATGAATTGCAGAGGCAAACCAGGATCTTTTTAAGGCAAATGTTTCATATGATCGATTCAGTCACCTGACTAACAAAAAGTAGAGAAAAAATGACTGGTATTCCAATCAAATAAATACAATCTATTTGTTAAGACCATTGAATTCATTTTGAAAGTCTACACTTCAATCACAACTTAACTGCTTCATTTCAAATTAATTTTACTGGTGTACAGAGAGGCGGCACAGTGTCTCAGTGGTTAGCTCTCACCTTACACCTTCAGGGTCCAGGTCAAGGTTTGATTCTCACCTCAGGTTTGTGTGCATGGAGTTTGCATGTTCTCCCCGTGCTTGATGGGTTTCTTCCTGCAATCTGGTTTCCTCCTACAGTCCAAAGACATGCAGATTAGGCTAATTGGTGTTCCCAAATTGCTCATCCAATGAGTGAGCGAGTGAGTGGTATACAGAGGCTAAATGTTAAAATAGTGTCCTTATGCTAATACTTACTGTATGAACCTGACTGCATCTTCTCTTTTCTTATTGTCTACTTTCCTCATATACTGTATCATCTCTGATGAAAAAAAACCCACTTATGATTGTCATTAATGATGTTCATAAGGAACCTCAGCAAGCAAGGCAAAAACAGATGCACATTTGATGAGATTTACAGGAGAAATATAGTTTAAAAAAAAAAGAAAAGATTTTAAAAAAATCAACAGTGTCAGTCCATGTGGACTCAACAGCACATCTGTTGTAAACGTCCAGGACTTATCAACCCTCCCCTCCTGAAATTCAACAGATGGCGCTCCTCTGACATTGGCAGCCACGAATGCTGATAAAGAAGCCAAGAATAAACACAGTGCCCAGACAGTCCAGGATCAAGCTGTGGGAAAATGCTTGTGCTTTCTGTTAATTACTCACACTATCTACTAACTGTGCAGCACTAACCATATGTGAGATACTTTGATGTGCTCTATTAAATGTGAAATCTGCTGTAGAGAAGACATAATCATCCATCCACATCCAGGCTGCATCCATGCATTCACAGTATCAGGAATATGTGACTAAACACATCCTCCATTCTCTCCTCCTCTCATGTCTTCTTAACTCTTTTATGATTTCTATCTCTTCCCTCCTTTAATCTTTTTTCATTCTCTTTTCTTTTAATCTCTTTTTTCTTATCCCATTGATCCCTAAACTATTCTCTAATCTCTTCTCTTTTCTTCTTTTTTACTGCTTTATGCCTCTTTTTAAAAAAAATATCTTCTCCTATCTAATCCTTTATTTTTCTCTCCTCATTTTTCCATTTTCTTCTTGTTACTTCTCCTCTCTTCTCTTCTCTTCTCTTCTTTTTCTCCTTTTCCTCTCATGCTTGTCTCTATCTATCTCCTCTGTGTTGTATCAGGTTTTCAATCAATCTCACACACACACACACACACACACACACACACACACACACACACACACACATACAGTATGCTCTGTAGCTCGCCTATAGAGTATCCAATGAACCGTTGCTCACCTACCTGGAGCGTATCATCAGAGCCCATGTTACATCCCGATTACTGCAGACTGCGACTGAATGTTTCTCGATAGTCCTGAAATGGTTGGAAGCCCTGGACAACTTCGTTTGCTTTGCAAATTCTTTACAAGACTGACATCACTGAAAAGAATATAAAACACAATTTTTCTAAGTGTACTCACTGTATGATTGTCTATTACGGCATGTTCTCCATATTAGGGGTTCCTGGGATCCATGACTGTAAGCCAGACTTAAACTTCGAAGTAGTTTTTTTTCTGCCAGTGGGTAAATTCAGGAATAAAACACTCTATGCAATCACAGTAATTATATGCACGGTACAATACTAAGCCTTATATTTGAACAGCTTGGTTATGTTTAAATAAAATAAGTTAATGGGGTAGCTGGGTGCAAAATATAAGTTAAGTCTTATATAAGTCAGAGCTGGGGTCAGCCATGATAATTGCATCCCTGAAGCAGAATGGGTTAACGCCCCACAATGGCAGCTGGTGAAGCTGGGTTTGAACCACCAACCTTCTGATGAGTTACCCAGAGCCCTAACCTGCTGAGCCACAGTACAACTACCTCTCTTATTTTTAAGATAAGTGTTTCAGAATCCATGCTCTCTACACTGTAAAAGTGCTATTTTGTTCCTGATGGGTCTTGCAGATGAGCTGACCTGACTTACATTTTTATTAATAATGCTTGTTTGGAAAATGGAGATTCTTTGTTTTTCTACTTCACCTGTTGTTATGCTGTTCTGTTGCTGTACTTCGTCTGCTTTAAGGTTCAATTTGTGGTGTAGTCTGAAATACTTTTCTCCTCACCATGGATGTAAAAAGTGGATATTTGTGTTAAAACACCCTGATCGTTCTCCACTGACCTCTTTCATTATAACACAGCAATGAGTGTATAATTTAGTTCTAATTATTACTTTATTTAGAGTCATGTGTAAAAGTAAGTACCCCCTCATCTAATTCTATGCGATTTTATTTAAAAACAGAACAGACTCTCAGTATTAGGCTAACAAGATCTTAAACGAACACCAACCTGTAACCTTTTTTACCATGCCACTATTTACCATACCACTATTTATTTAACAAAAATAAGAAAAAAATGTGGGTAATACTAAATACCTGCATGATTCAATATCTTTAATCAATATACCTTTAGAAGCAATAACTTTGTATAACTGTATAGCCTGTATAACTTTATCAGTCTCTCACATCATTGTGGTGGAATTTTCTCCCATTCTTCTTTACGACATTGCTTCAGTTCATTGAGGTGTTTTGGTCATTCACTTTGGTCATTCACTGTTTGCACAGCTCTCTAAAGGTAACCCTGCAGCGTTTTAATTGGGTTGAGGACTGTACTTTGACTACACCATTCCAAAACCTTGATTTCTTTATTATTCAGCCATTCTGATGTAGATTTACTGGTGCGCTTCGGATCATTTTCCTGTTGCATGACCCAATTTCAAACCAATTTTTATCAGTCAGACGGATGGCCTGAAATTTGCCTATAGAATACTCTGCTATACAGAGGAGTTGATTGGCAACTCAATGACTGCAAGGTGCTGTGGCTGCAAAATAAGTCAAAATCATCTCCCCATGCTGTGTGTGCCAGTGGGTATGATGTGTTTCTGCTGAAATTCTGGTTTTCACCAAACATGGCGCTGGATACTGTATTAAGGCCAGACAACTTCAATTGGTCTCATTTGTCCATAGAGCATTGTTTCAGAAATCAAACCTTTGCAAGCCTCAAACTTTCCACATTCTTTTTAGACAGAAGAGACGTTCTCCTGGCAACCCTTCCAAACAAACCATATTTGTTCAGTCTTCTACTAATTGTGCTGTCATGGACTTTAACATTGAAAGGATATGAGAAGTAGCTTTGTTTTTCTCTCTCTCGCTCTCTCTCTCTCGTTCTCTCTCTCTCTGAGAAATGTATATTGACCTTGGGGTGAATGTGCTAGAACGTCCACTCCTGAGAAGATTGGCAACAGTTTTGAATGCTTTCAAGTAGTGTATTAATCTTTCTGACTGTGGAACACTCTACGCCAAAACCAGTTTGGAATTGGTTTTTATAACTCGTTCTAGATTCATGTGCAGCAACAATTGCTTCTCTAAGACCATTGCTTCTGTCTTTTCTCTTGGCATTGTGTTACTACACACACCTGAATGCTCGAGAACCGCAAACTGCCAAAACTACTGTTATAGAGCTCTACACACCTGCTGATGATCAATTAATCAAAGACTTATAATTAGCAGCACCTGGCTACAACCTACCCTCTTAAATCCTGTAGAAGCAGTACGAGGTACTTAATATTAGTATTGTTGTTCGTCTGATGGTGTATTTGCCGAATATTAAGAACCACTATGATCAGATGATTTTTATGATATACAAAAATGCAACTTTTACACATTTACATATGTAATACTGTTGTTTTTTTTACTTGCTGACATAAATGCATGGTAGCTAGCAAATATGTTGGATTTGACATTAAACATACAATATATGTAAGAATTTTATTTTCAAAAGTATAAAGTTAAGATTATTGTTGTGTCACATACTGCATCTATTAATATTCCTTCTAAATTAACATGATTTTTATGGTTACATTATCTTGGATTACAGGCTGGCACTGAAGTCAACAGTGCAGCAATGTAAACATTTTTACCCACAAATGAAGATAAAAAAAAAACATGAACACGGCATTCATGTGGTGGGAAAACATCCTAACCCAACGTCTGTGTCTTAGTCCGTAACTTTTAACCCGGCAATATTTAGAGTTTTATAATCAGCTGTTGAATTTCTTGCCAGCTGATTTATTATGTAATGTACTCCAGTGTACAGTACCTTGTCATGTACCTGTGTTATTGGTATTAAGGCTATGACATGACTTGCATTTTTGTCTGTATCAGATGGTTAGGATTTAGTCCTGTAACATTTCTATTGCTGTTTGTTGAGTGTTTGAAGAAATAGATCCATGTGTTCTGCCTCTCAGGATAAAAGATGGCATCAGCCATATGAGTAGGTGTAATCTATAGCAAGTCTTTCCCACAGACACTGAAAGTGTTGTACATCTTCTGCAAGTGTTTTTTTTTCTTTCTTAATTTAATTGCTTAATCATGTCACTAGGGTCAAAGCAAATCTCATAGTGCAGCACCAGACTGTAATATGCAGTCTTTTAATAAAGCCTTTCTACTGGAATTGCACAGGAAAGCATATACACAAGTGAGATGAAAGGACTTAAACGTGGGAGGGCATTTACGTTTTCTAAACATCCCTTCTGCAAATTAAGGGCCGAAATGTCAAACTCAGTTCCTGGAGGACCCTCAGATCTGCAGAGTTTAGTGTTTTTCCATACGCAGACGCACCTGATTCAATTCACTCCAGATTCGGCAATTAGCTGATGTGTGTGTTACGTTTGGGAAAACACTAAACCCTGCTGTGTCCAACTCGACTGACTCTGAAGTTCTGGTTTTTATGCGTGGGTACCAGTGCAAACTCAGCAGTGTGGGTCGGCGCTTCTGAGACGTCGACAGTTTATAAAAGGAGCGGTTTTGTTTAGGAAAGGTATGGAAGTGAAGTAACATTGATTTTCTTGCTCGAGGGAATTGAGTGAGTCGAGAGCTGAGTGCTCGAACGCAAAGATTCCGGGATGCAAGATTAATAACCAAGCAAATGTTTTTTATAAAAGGCAAAATAAGACATACCAAGACATCAATGGCAATAAGAGCATATTCTGTGTAATAGTCTGGTTCTGGTGTAATAAGCCCATACGTGTGCTGGAGCTGTCATTACTGAAGTTATAACAGAACGCCCTCACAGAGGAGCAGCGAGGATAGGAGGGTTGAATTCAATAAGGCTGCAGGGCATGGTTTTATTGTCTGATTCTGGGTATCTTATGGAGTGTGTGTCTGAGTGTGTAAGTGAAATGGAGTTTGTGTGTCAGAGAGTGAGTGTGTATCCTACCTTAACCTATGCTGCTGGAGAATTGGTGGTGATCAGAGCAGATGTGAGGGTGGGTATGGCAGAGGGTAACAGAAGCAAAAGAACAGAAGATCTGAGTACGGGGATGAGAGATATATGCGCCGAAAAGAAGCAATATAGAAGTGAACTAGGTCAAAAAAAAAATCACCAAGACTTACTGTAGGTTTTTTACCTCCTGAATATCTGATGAGAGAGATTCAGAATGAAAGAAGCAGGTCTGGTGTTTGGGGATTCATGTGTGATTATAATATTAGTAAACAATCTTTATACAAATTTAAATGTGGCAGCACAGAACATCGGATGTCTGCAATAACTTTCCTATTCCAATCTGCAGATCTCTATTCATAAAATGGTTTCTGCACAAGTCATGGTGATTTGAGTGGCCAGTCAGATCACTAAGCCGCCAGGCGTTGTCTGCCTGTGAACTCAGCGTGCAGCGAAACCATTTATTTTTTCCCTGATAAATGATACTGAAGCGAAAAACGCTGAGCCTACGGTACAGTCAGAATGGATCATATTCTGCAGGGTTAACCTTGAATAAGGGCATCCTCTCCATCTATTTCTGTCTCTCCATGTAAGCCCTTTCAGCTCAATTCTCCAACCTATTCTCTATTGGCACAAGGCTTAGAGAAACAAAACGTTTCCACCAAAAAGACATCCTTTTCCAATGACTGTTGAATCAGTTTATTGGCCCTGAAGCTGAGCTTTTAGAATAAGGGATTCTTGAAGGACTTGCAAAATACATTTGAATAACAGGCATAGGAATGTGGACAGTACTGTGCAAAAGTCCACTCATTTCTTTGTATTTTGCTTGTTAAGCTACACCATTACCTGTTTATTATTTCAACATAAAAAACATCTAACTTAAGGCATGAACCAGTGAGAAACAGGTGCAGATGATGACAGATGATCAGGCTGGTGATTAGTATACTGGTGATGCTGAATGCTGAGTGGTTGGAACAAACGAGAGGGGAAATGAGGTCGCTGCTGAGGTTGTTACATAAACAATCCAATTTTTTTACATTTTATCCTTAGGCACCTTGCAGGCCGTAGCATTAAAATATTTGCTCCCATTTCTTTAATTTAATCTACATCATTTAATTTCATTTAGTATAAAGAAATAAGGGTGGCTCAAGACTTTTCCCACAGTACTCTGTACCTATCATGGATTATTTAATGTTCTATACAATAGTCTTTTATAATCTGCAGATATATTAGAATCCAACTTATTATATATAATAAATTGCGCAGTCTTTGGTTTTGCATTGCAGAAACTGAAGACTTGCAGCTTGAAGACATTTAGACCAGACTATCATGCAGATCATAGACTTGAAGATTTTGGAGACATGAGACCTGACTTAAATATGCAGTTAATTGAGGTGAGACTGATTTGGACTTGCCATTGACAGATTTGACACTTGACTTGGGCTTCTTGTAAATTTGCATCTCACAGTTTTGAGACTTGACTTAGACTTGATGTAGAATTGCAGCTCAGGGGGTTGATCCCAATTTAATTGGTTAATTTAACCAATGATCCCACTTTTTGAAGGCTATTTAGGCATTCTATATCATGACCTGCAATATCAAATTTGGGCTCTATTCATAATGCACTAGGTTGTACTAGGGTATGTGATTACATTTATACCTCAATTAATGAAGCCGTAGGCCCACAAATAGCTTGTATATACAGATTTCAGTGAGGGAGCGTGTCTTAGACAGGTGCATCATTTGACAGAAAGCCTGGCCAGAACATATGGAGTTATCCCGACTGTTCCAAAATTGCATGTGGCAGGGTAAGTCTACAAATTAGTTTCAGAGGGGTTGCATGGACTAGAATTTAAACATGTTAATCCTTTATGTCAGGTTTCTAAAGCAAATGGTGTTGCTTGCTTTTCATAGTACTGTGTAGGGTAAGGAAACATTTAAGCTTATAGCAACAATAAGCTTGTTAGGTATCTGGAAAATAAAATGTATTTTTAAGCAAACCAAAAAAAATCATAGAAAACTGTAGAGTACATGCTCTAAATAGGGTTGCCACTTTTGACTTACAAAAAAAAAAAAAAGGTGCTACCATGTACATATCCCAATCATTTAATTCAGATAGGTACACTGCTTGGCCCCCCAAAAAACTTGCACTTGTAATATTTCACTACACCACCGTGAGTTTTGATTATGGCACACAATGTGATAAATTATATTTCATGCTCCCAGATCCATCCTTCACAATCTGATATGCCTGTGCCATCAGGCAAGAAAATTCCATAGATGTGATAACCTGGTCATTCAGTACATTCAAGTCGTCAGCTGTGCCACATAATGTTGCTGAGCCTAGACCTGACCATTAAGCAAACACCCATTGTACAGTGGCCACTATGCATGATGGGTGCATCAGTTCATGAACATCCCTTTGTACACTGACGAACCCATTAGCCTGGAGGTCAATCTGAAAAATTTGATGGTGACATTAATATTATTATTGTTATTATTGGTACTCCTGTCGAGGGGTCACCAAAGCGGACTGTCCCATCCATACAAAAACTTGAAACAGGTTTTACACCAGATATCCTTCCTGACACAACCCTGCCATTTTATCCGGGCTTGGGACCAGCACTGCTTCCAGATCCAGTGGCTTGGGTTTGGATGTGGGCTGAGAAATGAACCTGGGCCTTTTGCATTTTAGGCAAGAAACCTACCCATGAGCCACCTTATTATTATTTATTTATTTATTTATTCCCCCCCCGATTTTCTCCCTAATTTAGTCATGTCCAATTCCTCCCTGTCACTAGGGGGCTCGTTCCGAACTGCTCGCTCACACACCGCTGGGGGCGGCGTAACACACTCAGAGGACAGTGCTATCGGCTCCTTCTGCTTGCATGAGCTCACAGTCGCTCCTGATTGGCTGTAGAGCCGTGATTAATGTGGGAGCACTAAGTACCTCTCATCCCTCCCCTCTGAGAGAGCACAGCCAATCAGCTCTCTCTGGACCTCCGGCTGCGAGAGGTTACAGCATCACCCGGGAATCAAACTTGCGATCTCCAGATGATAGGGCGAGCACTTTACCACTGTGCCACTTGGAGGCCATGAGCCACCTTATTATTATTATTTTTTTTGTATTTATTTATTCATGGATGGACAATGAAATTTCCAACATATATTGTATAAGCTTTCCATTTTTTTTTTTAAAGCTGTACTTTACCATCTTCTATTGATGTTTGGCATCTGTCCAGTCCTTCGTTCTCCTATGGTTCTTTCCTGTGTCTGGAAAGAAGCTGCAATTTTCTCGCCCGAAGAAAAAGACAGCCAAAAAAAGCTTCAGAACCTTTATTTATACCCAGAAAAGCTGGTCTCTGACTGTCGCCTGTAACTTTCTGCTTCATACAGAGAGAGAGAGAGAGAGAGAGAGAGAGAGATACTAGACCATCAGCAGTTTCAGAAAGAGCAAGACAGAGACAGCGGTACTGGGTCATCAGTTGCTTCTGCTCTGCCAGACACAGTCAACAGAAGCAGATAATCTGAATAGGCCTCATTAGCACTTAGCACTTACAACCAGACCAGATGTCACGCCAAACCTATTTTCATACAAATTCGTCTAATTAATTCGAGCAAAAACCTGCTGTTCCTTACAGGAGGAGGTGGAGACGACGGCGTCACGAGTCGTATTTCCATTTTTATTCCTTCTTTAAGAAGTGTGGAGCATTCATAATCTGGTTTGCCAGGATTAAAGAGAAAAGAGGAAAATCACCATCACAATGAGAGGCAGGCGCAGATCTTTTCTGGCCTCATGAAATATGAAAAGGCGAGTCAGTCCGACTCGGAGATGGCAGACAGCGCGCATTCTGAAACCTCGCCAAGACTTAATCATCTGTAAAGAGAAATGATTTCCCATTATATTTATGACCAGGGCATTCAGAATTTCTGTGTACATGCACGCCATTCATATGTGTGAAAAATTAATCTGGGAAACAGATTTTTTATTCTTCTGTTCTCCCCTGAGGTCAATCTGTAAAAAAAAAAAAAAAAAAAAACCCTAGTGCCATATCTAGAGAACAATGAAATAGAAACACAAGGTGCCATGCTGCTTAGGGGGTGATTGCTATTTAAATATCCACAAGTTATGCTAAATCAGTCTCTCTGTGTGGTGTGTAAAACTTAGTTCAGCAAGACAGACTTTGCTCAGCTCGCTCCTGCTGCTCCTGTCCAATTTCCCAGAATCCACAGTTCTTCCTCAGCACAGCCAAACGGGCCGAATCGATTTAGAAAATAATGAACTACATGTTCCGTAATACCGGGAGGCCTTGGCCCGACACATTCTGCTTATTTTCCAAATGTTCCTGGCAGCAGTTTGGAAGAGAAAAGAGGAGGATTCAGACACCCAGAGGACTTGCACAGCACTTGCTCTTACCTGCAGTCTTCGCATCTCTCCCCCTTTCTGTCTAAGATTTTTAAACTTCTAAAAATAGGTGAGTAATGCAAGATTGATACAACTGAATTAATAATGAGTAGAATACTTGGGGGGGGGGGGGCTTCTGTTACAGGAAAATAACTACCAGCACAATGTTGTAACATTAATTATGAGGGACGTTCAAGTCAAACCAGGACTTGGGGTGAAATTTCTAGTGGGCGTAGCCGTAAGACTGATTGATATTTACAGAAGACTTCGAGCAACATGCGGCGATGAGACTCTTAGCCGCATTAGCATCTGAATGCTGCAATAATGTTTTAAAGATGGCTGTACATCCGTGAATGACGATTCCAGCTGAGGTGTCTCTGAGCTCGCTGTAGTTATTCCCTTGTATAACTTGTCACCTACTTGTGGAAGAGACGCATCTGTCTATGGGAACTGTACACACAATCATTCACCAACACCACTTGCACATTACAGGGACTCGGCTGGGAGTTTTTGCTACAGTACATCCCCTGTACAGTCCTCACCTCAATCCAATTTCCACATGCTTGGGGCATTAAAGGAGGTCCTGGAAGGCCAGTGTTTCAGACGTGTATCAGACACGCAGTCCGATCATGGCTCTGGTGTACTGAGAACACTGATGGTATTCAAGCACTAGTAATATGTGCATTAATGTAACAGGGGATTATATACTGTAGAGAAATAAAAGGAATTGGCAACTCTCATAACTTTGTTAGTGCCAAAGTTCATTTATTTCAGTAATGCAACTTAAAAGGTGAAACTAATATATGAGATAGACTCATTACATGCAAAGTAAGATAGTTCAAGCCGTGATTTGTCATAATTGAGA
>JAQMYG010000023.1:30035384-30050772 GCA_030014215.1 Clariallabes teugelsi | reverse complement strand
GGTGGTTGTGGGGTTTGAACCTGGGATCTTCCGAACCGTAGTCCAATGCCTTAACCACTGAGCTACCCCTGGCCCCGGGGTAGTGTATGCTTCCAAGTTTGGTGCAGCAGTTTGGTGAAAGGTCAGGTGTTCACATACTTTTGGCCATATAGTGTATGATTTAACAGCAGTGTGGTATAAATGAGCAAATTTAAGCTTTGCTTTAAAATAATAATAATAAGGTGTACAATATTTTTGCAGACACCTCAAAAAAATAACATGAAGGAAAATAAATGAACTTTATGAAGGATTGTCTCTTCTATTCACTGGATGCCCATTTCATGACTTGCGGTCAGTGGATCTTGAAATTAGCCTTATTAGCCATAAAGAACGTTACATGGGGGGAAAAAATCAATGGACATCAGAACTGGGGTCATTTTTCTTGAGAGGAAAAGATCTCGGCTTGTCAGATGGACTCGGCTATTCAATAGCTTGTCAGACAAGCAAGGCTTCTTTCCCCTCTTATCATTTCCTCTCCACGATACACTCCACTAGAAACCACGGTCTTGATCTGTGGTAAAATGATCCTCTTACAACATTACGTACGAGCCTATACGACCTTGACCTGACAGCCCTCAGCAAATCCTCAGCTAATCAGAGTGTTATATTGCTCTCAGCTTTGAGGTATCATCTCCTACCTGTCTAGTAACCTTAGGAAGAGATATATGTTTGATCGCAGAACTGCAACTCAAAAAAAAAAAAAATCTGTTGCCAGAGTACATTTCCCAACGTCAAAACAATATCTACAAACAGGAGAACATGTAGTTCAAGTTGTTGTTTAAATAACTGGAATAGATCTAGTGTGAAAACGCATCATCAGTTTGGTGTAAAACAAAATCTTTGCCTGCTATACTGTAGATAAAAAATGGATTACTGAAAATGGATGATTGTTTTTTGAAAAGCTCCAACCAGTTGGTGGAACTTACTTTTCAAACATTGTTTGAATCCCCTAATGACACAATAATCATAATGATAGCACGGTTATAAAAAGGTTATAAATCATTGCAGTAAACAGGTGGTGAAGAGTAAAGATAAGAGTAGGAATAAAACAGCTCTAAGGTGCAACTTTAAAATATCCATACTTGAAGGCTGTATAAGTACAGATATTTGTAATGAGGCACTGTGGTGACTGCAAATGGACATCCAGGAACCTCATATGGCTGAAATCAAATAGCATTAGATGTTAACTTACAGAGCGAGGTGGAGAAAGAGGAGGTTGTAGTGGGCGATGGGGAATACGAAAGCAAGTGGATGTGTGTAAATAAAGGCAAGAAAGTGAACAAAGTGTACAGTGGTGTGTGTAAAATATATATGTGTGTGTGTGTGTAACAGAGAAAACAGCAGAATTTTAGTATTTGCTCTCAGTGGGACGTACAGGGAGGCATCTATCATGGCGGCGGGCGCTCCAGACACGATTAACTCCATGGCTCTGGGCAAACACAGCATGCTGAGGAGGCTTTCCTCTCATTACAGAGCTCTCCAGTTCCCACCACCCCTCTCTCTCTCTTCTACAGTATTTCTCTGGCTCACTCACCTCAGTTACCCTCCCTCACCCCCAGCAGAGTCAACATTTCCCGCACTGCCTAATGTAGTCCAAGCTCAGCGTACTGCCGCTGCCAAGAAGAAACAGGGAAAAAAAAGCAAAAGACCATTAAGTCTCACCTTTGGCTAATTTGCTTAATTTCAGCAAACGATGCCCTCGGCCTCAGAAGTGTCTTTAAACAGCGATGGATCTTATTATTATCTCATGCTGCAGCCCTGGGGCACCTTACCGTGCTGAGCTGTATTAAACCTGGCCGGCTCAAATTATGTGCATCAGTGTGTGGCCCGGGCACATCGCAGCTTAGCACACTTTACAACCCCATTCCTGCCCTGTGATGTCAGAGTTACATAAGACTCACAGGCATGATGTAAATGTCTGTACAAGATGAGAATTTTTAAACTCATTTTATTCACAGAGCCATCTTCTTGGCTATACTGTATGCCTTCTGGTGTTATAGTTTCACCTTGTGCAAATCACTCTGTTTGTCTTGTATGTTGTCTGACAGTTTAAAGGTTAATATGCTTCCTCTGAGACACATTGTTGTGAATTCTCTTCCTAGTGCATGTCTTACTTTTCATTCATGTTTCTTTATGTGAGTGCATTACTTTAGGTTATGGTTTTATCTCCAGCCCTACATTATATTGGTTGTTTTGCCTAATGTGTCACCTGTTCTGTGTCACACCTTAAATTAGTGGGTATTTCTACCCTGATCTTTGCTTTGCATTGGAAAATCTTATAATGCTCTTATAAAGTTTTTTAAATTTTCATGATTTTTGGTTCTCACTCTTGCCTGTTTATAGATTGTATGGTGTACTGCCTCTGTTTTGATTGCTACTATAAAGACTGACTATAATTTTCCTATTACCAACAATAAGCCTGTGCCAGACACCACCTTATGATTAGTTCAGCTGAATAACCCTTGGACCTAATACAGTATATGGCCTAATAGACACTTGATGATTGATCTCATGTATTGATAGCAGGACATTGATGTTGTCTTGGATTGGACTTATGGCACCTTGTATGATAGGATGTTCCAACAGCGTGTCTGTTCAATGCACTGCACACATTCCCATATACACTCCCTGCATTATAATATGCTTCATTTTTCAAACTAATAGCATGTACAGCTTAAACACAGGGGACTGCAGCATGTAAAGTTGGGCAGCTGTAATTAAAGCATGGATGAATAAAAAGATGAATTTTTTTGTGATTGTGTAATTTTTATGAAGCTTACCCTTGTGGATACAGAAAGAAAAAATAGACAGGATGCGCAAATGAATATCCTTGGATTTTACTTGCCTCCACTCTGCAAAAAAAGATACCTTAGCTAGGCAGAAAAAGAGATTACAGTATCGTGAATATGAGCAAAGTTCTTAGCTGTTTCTTACTGTATGATTATTTTCAATCAAACCAGGACTTGTAATGAAATTTTCCATGAATGAAGGTGTAAAATTTACTTTAAGCACAGTACAATGATGAGACAATGATGAGTAGCCAAAGTAAAAACATTTAAAGTTTTTATGAAGGTTGTACACCTGTGAATGACGATCCTGGATGAGGTGGAAGTCGTTCCTGTGAACATTCAGTGAGTGGAACACTTAATCCTTGGAAATCGATGGATAACTTGTTGTGTGTGAGCTGTACACACAATCATTCATGGACACCACTTGCACATTACAGAAACTTGGCTGATCTTTGGAAATTGACAGATAACTTGTTGTCTGTGGGAACAACAAAATCATTCCAGGAAAATCACTTGCATATTACAGGAACTCGCCACGTCTCACATACAGTCCTGACCTCGCTCTAAGACATTTTCCATTGTTGAGCTATTAAAAGAGTTTCTGGGAGGCCAGTGTCTTAGATGTGAAGCAGGCAGTCTGATCATGGCTCCGGTTTTCTTTCTACCTTGATGGTATCCAAGCACTAGTGAAACACTGGGAAAGTGTATTAAAGTGCATTAGTGCAGCAGGGGATTATATAGAGAGATAAAGAGTGTTTTTTTTTTTTTTTTTTCATATGTACTGGACAGTATGTTCTGTTATTCTGCACAATCAAAAGTCCCGGTTTGACTTGAAAACCCCTCATTTTTAAACTATATTTAAGCTTGAAAGCTTCTGGAAAGAAGTAAAATAACAAGACTAAATACAAGTTGTTACAAGTCACAATAAGTAAAGCTTTTAAATCTAACACATGCTTAGCCATTCCTTAATAACTAACTTTTACTATTCTGCCTCTATTTCTGTCTCTCTCTCTCTCTCTCACTCTCTCTTCTCCATGCCATCTATCTCTCTTTCATCCATCACTGCCTTTGATCCTGTGATCCTCTCCCTGTCTATCAGCAGCGGTGTGTCACTCAGAAGGCAGAAATCCGCAGAGTCGGGTCAGCGCCTCCAGCCTGCTCTGTAGGACAGAGTGCCTGTCAATCAGCCTCCTGGAGGAATTCAAGCTTCTGTCTTCTGTCTGCTCATCATGTCTTAGCTTGATCCTAATACTATTAGCTTATAAAGCACAATGCTGTTAGTACACAGATTGACCACAAGACCTGCCTACAGTAGTTTGATATGTCTTTAATCTTTCTAAGGTCAACGATGTCATTCCGTTACACGACTCGGGCCTGTATTACATTTAAACCTCTCTGTATTACATTTTAAACTCTGATCTTGCCAACGAAGCTGAAAAACAAGGTTGATCTGCCCTACAGTATGTGAGACCAAAAGTAATGTGGTCCGGCTGGAAGCAGAGTTACTGTTACCACCATAAAGTGGATTCTATTCCAATAACAGCAGGTATTAAAGTGTTTTGTTCTTTATATATATATATATATCACATCAATGTGCCAACTCTTATGATTTCCATTGAATAATGACGTCGTCATACTTTGTAACCCATTTATGGTTACATTTATTGCTGTTCATGAAAGTTCCTATTCTTGTTAGCATTTAGCAGGTAAACAGGCATTTCTCTTTCTTTCCCTTTTTTAAGGTAACATAACAAAAATAAATGAAAGTTTTCATGTTGCCACAAAATGCAGTACATCAACAATCACCATCCCAAAGACTTTCTTGTGATGGAAACTTTAAAATTTACAACTTCAGAATTTTTCATAGTAGGATTTAATTAGCTTTACTTGTGCAATTTTGAAGACAAATGTGCTTTTCTGTATGTTTTTATATTCTCATTTGAACGGTGCACACAGACACTCCTCTCTGTTTAGGGAATTTGGTTAATTCCACCTGGAGAACACTGTGTAGTATCGGCTGTAAGAGTAGACCGCTCACCAGCGCGGCTGTAGGAGTCAAGCGGCGACACTATAAGCTCATACACAACTACGGTTAACTGTATTAACCTCAGAGTGAGGTATGAATAACTAATCTCAGCTCTCGACTCGTGTTAATTTTGTCAGCTATTTTCAATTTTAGTCTTAGTCTTAGTCCCAGGATGATTGTCCCTTTTAGGTTTTATCATATTTAGTCAACCTTATCCTATTTTTGTTTAGTCAAGTTTTAGTCGACTAAAAGTCTGGACATTTGAGTCTAGTTTTAGTTAGAGGAACCTTTAAGTATTTTAGTCTAACTTTAGTCAATGACAACGTAACATTTTAGCAATAAGATTATAATTATTTAACCCTACTGTCAATCTATTCTAGCCAAAACCATTTTCAGAGGTTTTTCACAAAATAATTATCTTAACATTTAAAATTAATCTTTTCATCTTGTAACCATCACTTACCGACTATGGCTACGGAATTAGGGTTAGGGTTAGGGTTAGCTATTCAGCTGCTGCATGTAACAATTTTTTCAATTACAAAACAATAGGAGCAGTATGGCTCCAGTATAAAACAGTTCTTTTTTTAAATGATTTTACACACTTGGACTGTTGTAGGGATAGCTCCTATTGGTCACAATTATATGTTGACGATATTAAAGACAGATGTTTTATTAGTTTTTATTTTTTAAACCACATTTTAGTCAACAATATTGCATGCTGATTTGGTCACTGTCAGTGTTCATTTATATCAGTGACATCTCGTCTTAGTCGCAGGAGAAAAGGTCATCAACAAATATTTTTCGTCACTACTCTCGACATGACAACAAGATGAATTTAATAAATGTGTACATTACTAATAGCTTCAGAATATCCATTTGTAAAGTGTCTTCAGCATCAGTGATTAACTCATGAGTGATTATCATTGGTGTTAAAGTTAGCTTGTTGTACTTGTGCTAAGATTAATATATTTTATTTGCCAAATTAAATTAACACTACAGCATGAAATATCAGGACAAATAATAGATTTATAAATTGAAACTAGAACATAAATACTCTCTCATACTTACTCCTTTTAAGATTTAATCTATGTTGCATATAAAGTTGGCCGCAGTACAGGTGCCTGTATAGAGAGTTACTGTAGCTGTTACTATGGAAACTATACTACCGTATATTAGACAATATGCATTACTACAGTATAAACCTGTGGTTTAAATTACAGCTGGGAATACTCTCAGAGCTGCTTTTGGCAAAAATTTATTAAAACTTTTTGACCAATCAGAATGGAGAATTCCACAGCATTGGAAGGCTATTGAGGAAAATTCAACAAAATGGTGAACAGGTAGAAGTAGACGATGGTTGTGGAATGCATCTAGCCAGTGTTTACTGTTTAATTCTCTGAGAGTCATATGACTGATACTGGTGTTCTTTTGTAGTTCCTTATCTTTTAATCAACACCAATAACAGGGGCTATGGCCTGGCAGGAGGCAACTGCTACTGTTTGCTCTCAGTGCTTCATTACTGCCACTCTCTTTTATTATCATTTCCTGTTTCATTACATCACTTTTTTCTTTTCCCTTGACTATTTTTAATGTACCCATGATGCATGTTAGATTAATAGAAGCTTCACCCTGTCCTCTGTATGTGCATTCATGTGTGCATGCGTGTGTGCGTGTGTGTGTGTGTGTGTGTGTGTGTGTGTGTGTGCGTGCGTGCAAGGCTGACTTTCCCACAATCAGATCATGCTTCAAGAAAAACAATGCCAGTGATTCTTTTTATGGGTTTTGCACATTATGGAAATCAATGCCACAGTGCCTAAATGGATATTGATCACTGATTGCGTTCAAACCATGAATACATTTAGATAAAATAATGACTCTCTTGGAGCAAAGGAGACTTTCTTGATGGTAGAGTCTGTCCTGAATCATAAGAACAGCTCATGGAAATGCTTCTCTATATCTGAATGCCCTGAGGCCTGAATTCATTTAGGTGAGAAAAAATGAAAAGGCAACTACCGTATACACTCCTGACCACATGAACACAGACCTAATTTACTTGAAATGAAGCCATAGTTGTGTTAGTATTGTTCACAGTCAAATCAAAAGATTATGGTGGCATTGTGTGTTTAAATTTAAGATGTGTGTTCAAGTTATACCGGGACGTGTGAAGAAATGTCTTGTGAACGAAGGCGTAAGACTGATTGACATTTATAGAAGATAAAGTATGGTGATGAGACTCTTTACGAAGGCTGTATGTCCATGAATGATCTTTGCCGAGGTGGCTCGGTGGCTTGCAGTCTTTCTGTGAACATTCAGCAAGTGGAATGATTGATTCTTTTAAATCGATGGGTAACTTGTGGAAGAGACGCATCTGTCTGTGGGAACTGTACACATAATTATTCACCAGTACCACTTTCACATTACAGGAACTCGGCTGGAATTTATTGCTACATCTCCCGTACAGTCCTGACCTCACTCCAAGCTATTTACACATGTTTGGGCCATTAAAGGAGTTCCTGGGAGGCCAGCATTTCGGAAATTAAACAGGCAGTGTGAAAAGTTGTTGAACACTGGGATATGTGCATTAGTGTAGCAGGGATTATATAGGGAAAGAAAGCAGCTCTGGTTTGTTGTCTAGCACACGAAAAAAGGCACAGCTACCAGAACTTGTGTAGTATACCTTAAGTCTACCTTTACGAATTGCGGATTGCAGAAAAATTCCTTTATCTTCTTATTCTATCATTTGATTTTTGTTACTAATGAACACAAAAAGATGAGCTGATTCTCTGTTCAGGATGTGTGAGAATGTCCTTACACCATGTCCGTGTCCTAAAATGTTTCTAATTTTGAATTAGCAACAACACTAAACCCCAACCTCTATGTTTTTTGAAACCTTAATTTGCAATCCACTCATCAGCTCACAAGCATGCAGTTTCAAATATACTCTCAAAATCCTGAGTGGATATAAGCTTTAAACGAAAAAGAAGTTCATTTTCACTGCCAAAGCAACGGATTATAATGTAACTCAGAAACAGAATCACATTATCGTCCTCAGTGAGCAATATCAATTAAATCTGTGAAACCGTCTTGTTCCCAGGTGTGACAACACACCATTTTTATATTTAAGAAAAAAAGAAAAACGCTTTCACAATACGTTCATCAGCATAAACCCCTGACAAATCTGTTTCAGAACCGTTCACACAATCTGTAGACACTCGCAGAAGAGAAAAGTCACATTATAAATATCAGCTGTCGCCAGTTCTGCCGTTTGAAAATCCTCTCGGTTAAAGAACCTCCAGCTGATAAGTCTCGCTCTTTTGCTCAGTTCGTGCACATGACCTTGGAGAGATAACCTGGAGATTATTAAAGACACCATTAGGGGATATTTAATAAGAATGAAGAAAATTTTCTTTTTATGATGATTTGCTTTTGATTCATTTCTTTCAGGCAGCAAAATAGACCATATTTTTTTTCCCACCGCACTTACGCCTTCTCCTAAATGTTTGTAAATGTCTTGCAGAAGAAAAATCTTAATTATAACCATTTCCTTTTCTATTTTCTGCATTTCTATTAATTTCAAATCTTGTAATCTAACCGCCTTACTCTATCCAAATGATTTCTAAAAAATAAGCCTCAAGAAGAAAATCACCTGCGAAAATAAATATACCATTAAATAAAAAAATGTCTAAAGACAGCCTTAGTAATTTTATTCTATAATAATACCTTACAATAAAAACCTTGCTATGTAAAAGCATAATGAGAAATATTAGATAAATGTGACTATATTTAAAATTATATTTGTAACAAATTTTAGCCCTCGCCCCCCCTGCCCTAATAATATTTTTATTTAAAAACGATTTTTATATTATTTTTTAGCTGATATGCAAAATAGCCCAAGAGGGTAAAAATATTCACTCACTCACTCACTCACCTATACCACTTTATCCTGCATGCACATACTACAGGCAATTTGGGAAGGCTAATTAGCCTAATTTGCATGTCTTTGGACTGTGGGAGGAAACCCATCAAGCACGGGCAGAACATGCAAACTCCATGCACACAGACCCGAGGCGGGAATTGAACCCAGACACTGGAGATGCAAGGCGACATTGCTAACCACTGAGCCACTGTACTGCCTGTAAGTATATTATATCATATGGCATAAACTAGTCAAATATTATTTTCTAATACCAACATGTTCAGAAGCATTATATTCTTTGAACTAATGAAGTTTTTATTACTTACTCAGTAGAAAATGTAGTTTTTCCAAATGTTTAGCAATGTAATTTTGGCACTGTTCAGATGATATTGGGACAATGTTGGTTTGTTTTTCAAAGTTAGAATTACTTTAATGAAATTATGCTGGACCAACATTAATTATGTGATGTTGGGATACGTTGACCGAATGATCAAGGGTCATTTATTTTTTTAATCTCTGAACTGAAATAAATTCTCGAAATGCTCAGACTGCTGATGGTAGAAGTTCCCATTCCTTATGCAATAAGCTAGTGACCTGCCCAGTACTTGAAAAAGCATTTGAAGCTAATAAATAGCCATGCAGTATATTGCTTTGTCAGCCAATGCACACTATAAAAAGAATCCTTCACATAAAAAAAAATTGAAACTGTTAAATCAGTAAGTGGAAGGAGAATGACCAAGATCCCTCCTGTGAAACCAGACGTTATGCAGTTTGCATGTTGTATGAAACATGTTTTATTCCTTATTTTGGAGTTAATAGGCCAAGACGAAGCTTGTTAAGCTACAAAGAACCTAAAAAAATAAAAAGCAAGTTTTTTTTGTCCTGAGCATCCACTGTACATGTAAATCAGAATTGTATCCTTGAAAATTTTAAGATGTTTCTATAGAAACGAGAACATATTGCACGAGCAACTGCTTTAATATAGTGTGATTTGCCTTGAAGCTGGAACTCCAAGCTGTTGATAACTGAACAAAAATCTATATAATATTATGACTGTGATCTAAGATGACTTATCCATTTACCAAGCAGTTTTAGTGTTTAAAATTGCCCCTAGGCCAGGTATAATTCTGTAAGTTTCTAAACAGACTGCAAGCGGAAAACTGCGATTCACAATATTGGCATGTGTTTCTAAGCTTTGTACATTTATTCCTCACAGGTACGGGTGATGAGTCTGTTTTTAACTTGCTAATCATGCCCACAGGTTTATCCTGAGTGCATTTCGTTCTGGTTATATGCCTGGCTTCCCCTCTTTCAGTGTCGCACCACCACCAGGAGAGAATAAAGAAACACGAAGCGAGAACTTCTGTTAAGGCTCCTGTTCAACTTTATACTGTAAACTTTTTTGTTGTTTCGTTCAACGCTACGCTGACTCACAGTTTTGTGATCACTGCCTGTGAGGAGTTCTTTGCCCCCGGCTCCCCATGCTCCCTTTCACACTCCTCGACTTGCATCATCCATCAGACGATCTGAAGTCTTTTTACTCAACGCACAAGACATCAGCAGGCCTGAACCACATAATGCACTCTCTAGCAGCAACATCTTGATAATCTTCACATCATCGATTTACTGCTTACGACCGACTACGTGTCAGTGCACTCAAAACAGGAGAAAAAGCAAGGTGAGTGATGCCAGAGCTCATCTTATTCTCTGTCCTTCTCAGTCTCTCCGTCTGTCTGTCTCCTTCGCTTTCTCTTTCTTTCCCCTCTGAGGCTTGTACTCTGGTCGCACTTGTCAAGCGGCTGTCAGGGTTCATATCTCGACTGGAGGTGGAAGCATCACACAAACTGTAGCTGACATGACATGGCTGGTGTTAAGTGACAGAGGGCGTCTTGCCAGGCAGGAACAGGACCTTCTCCGCAGTCGGGGCAGCGCTGTCTTGTCTCCGCCTCCGTCTCTTTAATAATTCTGACCTCTTGCTGGCATGTAGCTTTGAGATATTCACTGCGCAGCTTCGGCTGGATGAGAAATGCACGAAGGTGTTCAACGTCACTCAGGCTTTCCGGTGACATCAACGAACTCCAGGAACATGACTGATGATCGACTGATGGATATTTTTCTCCATTTCTTCGATATGGAAAACTGCTCGTTGTGATAAACGAATCTCGAATATCTGATAGATCTGATATATTCGAGTCAAGGCCATGCGATAACATCATTTAATATTACAGGGAGAGGGCATTGTAAATGACACTGTTAAAAATACATGATGTATAAAGCGCGAGAGTCTACTAAATTGATTTCACAGAGCTTGACGATCAAGGTGGTGATCTCTATCATCATCTCTTTCCTTGGGCTGCTCCTGCGGGATCGTGCTTGTAATTGAACACTCCTCATCTCATTTCCCCTCCTCACTCAGTCACTCCCTGTGATCAGAATGACCTTCGCTTTAACCTTCTTGTCGCACAAGCACGCTCATGACGTGCTATATAGATATACTCCGGGCTTGAATGCACGTAAAACAAACATGATTGGATAAAAAGACGATTCGTTTCATTCCGATTCTGAATTCTGTACAGTGTGAGCCTGAACATGCTGTGAGCAGGTCTAATAAGGGTGTTTATTGGTAGATATTAGGGTGGATTTAGATGGTTTTAACACTTCCTCTATCTTCTGCCTGAGCAGTTCCGAGCTGTTGGCAGAGCAATTGTGTATACTATATCTGGAGCTTCAGGCATTAGCATCCTGCTTTTTCTGTAATGTGCCATGTGCTCTACACGTTTCCTAGCGAGCGCAGCAATGAGCGCTTTTATTGGATTGCTGTAATCATACACTGCCTTTGAGTGACTTTCTCTCTCGCCCCTGATCTCTCTGCAGCATGAAAGTGAGGGGACGAAAGAGAGAGAGAGAGAGAGAGAGAGAGAGAGAAATTTACATTAACCGACACATGATCTCTGTAGAATGACCTCGCTCTACAGACAGGGATGAACAGAACGCTTACACATACACTGCGTCCTTGAACAACACCAGTGCCTTTTTGAAAGTAGCCTTGAATATGCTGTATTAAATCTTTAATCTAAGCTGAATAATAAAGTACTTACTGTAAACAGGGCATAAAACTTGACGGGATGGTGTGTTGTAGGAAAATAATCAATGAAATAGTAGTGTGATGTTCATTACTTTGTTTTAACCTTAAGATCCTGCCAGCTTCACTTTTTGCCTTACTGCACATGGAGAAAACGCTATCTGCCCTCTTCCACATACTGTACTGTATATACAGTACTGAGCTAATAGATACTTCAGCTAATAGATACTTCTGATTGATCGGAGTTGGTGTGATCGACAGGGGTGACAGGAAGAGATCTCTCCCATGAGGATCAACTGAACTCATACAGGTATATACTGGTGGCATCACTGGGATGCAAACCTGCGATTACCTACGTAACAACTTCTGCTGTCAGAATTTCCATAGGTGAATTTTCAGAATGTTCCACCCCCAAATATGTCAATAATTTTTGTCGTACCTATAGCTTCCCAATAGAATGCCTGTGACGATTCTCAGTTATCCGGGTGAGGTTTTCTGGAAGTTGCATCATGTCAACTGGACTTCCTTCTTATTTAGTAGTTATGTCTTGTTCACTCATCCATGTAGATTCTTCATTCTAAGGTATGTTGGAATGTTCCTTGTATAGAAAGATCAAAGGTTCCTCTCCTATCTGAAAAAGCTGGTTATGTGAATAATGGAGAAGGTGAGAATAACAAGCCCTTTCAGATAGAGGAGGATCCTTTGACCATGGAGGACTTAAATACAAAGAACTTTCTAACTTACTGTAATTTAGACTGAAGAATAAAGAGGTCCAGTTGACATGACTCAACTTCCAGATTCCCAATAAAATAGATTTCACATCACTTGCTGGATAAAAAGCATTTTTTTAAATCAACTTTTCACTGGGGACAGGAATGCCTCTGACCAACTACAGTACAGCCACTCAACATTTTGCTGCTGTGCACAGGCTAACTGGGAACTAAACCCTTTCATTGTCAGATTAGTGTTTAGATAATATTTTACCCCAGGCACACAGCCAGGCGCTGTTCCGGATCGACTGGCTAACTGAAATTGCTCTTGTGCTTATTCGAGTGCACTGTCAGAAGCACCAACAACTCCTCAAACTGTCCCATGGATGAAGGTCCTAAAGTAGGTCCAGAAGTGATCACGGTACAGCTTCAACTCCTGCACCAACTGGTGAAATTCTCCATGTTCTTTTCTTCGTATTGAGTGCATCCAAAATTTTCTTATTTCATTTTTAGCAGAAAAAAGTCGACTTGTACCTTCAGGGTTTGGGATTCGATTCCCGCCTTTGGCCTGTGTGCATGGAGTTTTCATGTTGGGTTTCCTCCAGGTACTCTGGTTTCCTCCCACAGTCCAAATACATGTATATTAGGTTAACTGGCATCCCAAATGGCCCATAGTGTGTGTGTGTCCTGCAGTGGATTGACACCCTGTCCAGGGCGTACCCTGGCTTGTGTCCTGTCTGCTGGGATAGACTCCAGGCCCATCTATTGTGCTTTTAATTCACCTTAAAAATTTTTGCTTGTTGTATGGTTTATTTTTGTCTTTTCTGGTGTGTAACAACCTTTAGAAAATTTCAAAACACTCTTGTTATAATTCCGCTATAACTGGCTATAAATCATAACCACTGTATATATTTATCATCAATTTATATATGAGCTATTTTGAAAAGTTGCACCTTTATAAGTAAAATAATGTCTTTGTTTCCACTTTAATTCCCGTTAATGTCCTCTCATCCTGACTTCTTTTCTATGTGAAAGTGCTAATGAAGCACCGGGAAAGGCTGAGGACGTGAGTCAAGGTGGCTGGAGTCTCAGCCAAACCCTCCGCAAACGCCCCCGAGCAACAGGAGTTCACAGAGTGGGCTGCACAGAGAAGCATGCTGGGAAATGAAGTAATTCTCAGAACTACGGGTCTCCGAGGGCAAAGACTCGCCTCGGGCTGACTGTGCACACTGCCATGAAGGTGACATCGTGTTCTCTTGGCATCATTTGACTCATTTATTAAAAAAAGAGGGGTTGGGATGCTCATTCTTGTGCGCAGAAATATTAAACTTACATAACAGATCATTTGACTCCAAGTATGATAGATTGGAATGGGAAAGATGATAAAATTATGTTTTCTTTCTTTATCTCTTTCTCTCTTTCTTTCAGCCTGCATCTGCATGTTTTAGAGTAGCAGATTGTGGAAATGTGCATGCATTGCTGCATGGGCATGATAGCAAGCTTTGGGTATTACAGGAATTAGAAGAAATGTATTGCTAGTGCATTCCCAATGACTTGATTCAGTGAGCAGAAACAAAAAGTAGTTCCCTTTCAAAAGCTACACTCAATGCTGCGTGAAAACGCTATGGGAACGCTCTCCGCATGACCGGTTGTTGAAGCATGTGTGTCAAACACGCCAAAGATTTTGCCACATATAACCTCGGTCAGGTGATGTCATTTGATTAGGTGCACCTGGAGGTTATAAATAGGCATGAACCGGAAACATCCTCAGCTCTTTTTGTCTTCAGGACTGCATTGTTGTGTGCGTGTGTGCAAGCACTTTTTCAAAAGAAAGCGAAAATAAAAAAGTGTCTTATTACTCACCAGAAAGATGTCAGAGTTAGACACGAGTCCGTCCCTCCGTGTAAAAGAATATCTCACTGAGGGCAATCTCCTCGCTTTCTGTTTTCAGTGTTTGGGGGAAGAGCACACTATCCTCTGGCTTCAGAGAGCAGGTAAGTATTGCGAATTTTCTCCCTATTAAAGTCCCTCGCGCTCGGCGTCTTTAAAACGAAACCGCGAGCTGCGGTGCATTTTTCGAGTGCAAATCTGGCGGAAGCGCACGAGACGGAATCTTCCTTTTCTCTCGCTCTCTCGCCGGATCATGAGCCTTTTACCGTCCACTTCTCAAGCGCGCTTCGGCGCTTCTTGTGAAGGGGGGAAGAACTTTCTCTCTCGCTTCTGCGGAGATGGAAACTATCACTTCAGAGCGCTCCTCTAGTGATGAGCGAGCATATTAGTTGTTGTTAGATGTGGTAACACGCGCAGTCGAACGCGTACACCTCGATCCGGCGTAATAAATTTATACAAAATAAATAATTAGATCCCCCAAATGCTCAAAGTTAGGCGACAGGTTTCTGTCGGGCGGCCGGAGGAGGGACCTCAATGATGGCCCCTCCCCTTCTTGGCAACTTCCATGATGAGTTAAATCTTTCATGGAATAAGCCGTATTCATCCCGTATTCATGGGGTTGCGTCCAATTTTACATTTTGTGGGCTGAATATCAAAATGTTGACATCCAAAATGATTGTTTCTCAAATCCAACCAGAGCTTTGGTTTTGACAATCGACCTGAAGGACGCATATTTTTATTGCCACAACATAGGAAGTTCCTGAGGTTCGCTTTCGGGCGAAGGTACCCAGTATCGGGTCCTTCCATTTGGCCTAGCCATGTCACCCCGCACATATATAAAATGTACGGATACAGCCCCGGCTCTATGATTCCAGGGCATCCGTATCCTGAATTACACAGACGACTGGCCGATTCTGGCTCAGTCTTAGCAGCTAG
>JAQMYG010000023.1:30018460-30032733 GCA_030014215.1 Clariallabes teugelsi | reverse complement strand
GTAAGCTGTTAAGGTCTTAACGACCATTCCACAGGTGCATGTTAATTAATTGATTATGGTTAATTGAACATGCATGGGAAACATTGTTTAAACACTTTACAATGAAGATCTCTAAAGTTATTTGGATTTTTACAACATTATTGTTGAAATACACAGTCCTGAAAAGGGGCATTTCTTTTTTTGCTGAGTATATATATATATATATATATATATATATATATATATGTATATATATATAAAACATCATTCGTTCTTGCTTTTGTCAAAGTGTACTTACATTGACAACGACAAAACTTTATTAATCTGGGTTTCTTGTAAGCCGTAATGCCCAGGCCAGGTGTGTTAGAGTAGAACTTTAATACTGTATGACTGCAGATCTCGGTGAAAAACGGTCATCTGTATGCTCACTTAATATTCTTATCTAGCATTACGAGAGATCTGGACTTTCCTCAACACTAAACACAGACTGTTGTGACCCTGAGTCGCTTAATAAAAGGCATGAATGATGAAGAGCTGTCCAAGCCTTGATGGTATTTCTAAGAGAGTGGTCTTTATTGGGGCCATATCTTTGAAGACTCGGCTTATGTGAAGCATAGACAGGAAGAATATCTTTATTCACCACCTCGGGGAAAGGCCAACCTTCATTCCTCTGTCTGGCACCATCAGCAAGTCTCTTTGAGGTTGCTGCTTGATCCACAACTGTCACCATAACTCATAAGAGCCACTGATATAAGTGAACGTGTACTACGCAGTTATGTCTACGCTGGTTGTGTCTGTACTGGACATGTACAGACTATAATTCTTGTCGTTGGTCACTGAAGAGGTCAGCATACTGTAACAAGCATTTACATTATACATTACATTGTACCCATTAGGTATCTCATAGATATCTCTGAGATACATGGGGCTCAGTTGTCTCTCAGTTATCTCTCTCATATCAGTCTGGTAGCTATTTTAGGCATTTCAGACAAATCTACCTCAGTTATTTCAGGCAAGCTTAGATATACAGTTATCTCAGGAATCTCAGACAATTTTCTTAGTTGTCACAGCTACCTCCTGACAGCTATATCAGGTATCAAATAATTATCTCAGATATTTTAGACAGTTATGTCAGTTGTCTTAGGAGAGTATTTCAGAGAGTTTTCTCAGACAGAATATCTAAGACAACTATTCAATTATGTTTATCTAGCTTGGTATTCTGTCATATAGCAAAGTATGGACCCCTCACCTGTAGGAAATTCTGTTCATCCTTTTAAGCCTATGTCCTCCACCATATCAATGCCAATGTCCACTTTGGGGAAAAAGAAGTAGTTGCTAAACATCTCTGTTCAATATTATAATTACACTGTTAACCATCACATGTGTAAAGATCACAGAAGCAAAAATTTAATGCATGCTGAAATGCTCCATTAGAAACCATTTCAAACATTCAGTGGCTTCAAAGTCGCCTTAGTAAAATATACCAGTGCAACAAAATCACCTGCTGACTTAAAGGCAATTTAATACCTGGACAAGTGGCACTCAGCAGGTTCGGAGCAGACAGCATCCGCTTCACCAGCAGCCCACAGACCCTCGGCTCCTGCGTGGTTGCTTTGATACAGAATCTGTCAGCTGGAGGGGAAGGACCTCGTCTCAAACTGTGCAGCCACCAGGATCAAACAGGTACAGTGCCCTCACTGTTCGCAGCCCAAATCAAAGGCAGAATTTTATCTCCAAGCCCTGGCCCAAAGGCACAGCTCAAGCCATTTGCACACGCAGTTTCAAAAGGAGCTGTGAAGAAAATCAGGACAGGCATTTCCCCTCTCACACATGCCATGTCACTATAAAACCTGATTTATTTGCTTGTGTACAGGTCTAGGCTGCGTTGCGTTACACCAGTTAACTCTTGATAAGAATATAATGGACCTCAGGAAATGAGTCTGATGGTAGTATAAAATGACCCCTCAGTGCAGCCATCTGCAGGCAAGATGATATTTCTCAATTTTTCTTAGAGCATCAGAGCCTTTCAGTCCTTTGTGTGGGAGAGATGCAGCATGTTTGCTGTGAAATTAGGAGAAATAAGTCCACCTAACAAATAATATGCACTGATGGGAAAAAAATGGAACATTTCCTTCCATCATCAAACCTCCTGTTTATACCTGGATGTTGAATTTTTCATGAATATCAGGATTTTATTTGAATATCAGGAGTATAAAAAACAGAAATGTACAGTAGAAATAAAGGTTCAAATATAACAATTAGACACAGATTGAATAGAAATATTATGTTTTAAAACAAGTGAAGTCTGTTCAGTGTCTCAGCGGCACGGTGGTGTAGTGGTTAGCACTGTCGACTTGCACCTCCAGGGTATGGGTTTGATTCCCGGCCAGGCTAGATTCCCATTTCTGTGTGCGTGGAGTTTGCATGTTCTCCCCGTGCTTTGTGGGTTCCCTCTGGGTACTCTGGTTTCCTCCCAAAGACCTGCAGATTAGGCTAATTGGTGTTCCCAAATTTCCCATTGTGTATGAGTGAGTGAGTGTGTGTTCCCAAATTTCCCATTGTGTATGAGTGAGTGAGTGTGTGTATCCTGCAATAGATTGGCACCCTGTCCAGGGTGTACCCCACCTTGTGCCCTAAGCCTCCGATAGGCTCCAGTCCCCCCGTGACCCTGAATACCGGATAAAGCGATATAGACGATGAGTGAAAGGGTTCAATGTCCTAATGTTCTCAGAGCTGCTTAACAGAGCTAATAAATGAGAGCAGGATTTGCTATGATACGGCACACCTAAAGAATACAGGGTTGCTTAGTGAACACTGCCCTTTTAAGAAAACTTAATATTTGGCCAAATACACAAATGAATGGAATTGTTGAGCTTCAAAAAGGATTTGATGATCACCAATCTCATTAAGACTGGATCCTGAAATGGCTGGATATGTTCTTAGACATGATATGTGCACAAATAGCAAGCAGCTATGAAAATAAGTCCTGAAAATGGATATAAAATGCTGTTGGGTTCTATTATCCCTTGTGTTCTGTATATATATATATATATATATTGTACTAAATGTATTCATTTTAATATCTTTTGCTCTTCCTGTCATTTTATCAGAACTGTATTCAGACCTGTTAACCCTGTAGGTATATTTATTTATCTACTCTGTCTAGGGAATAACAGTGACATCGAGTCTCATAAAAGAAACTATGCTGAAGAACTTTTACTCAGTTCTGTTATGATACAGTATAAGCTGTCTTTCACCTTCGCACAAGTAGCCAAGGACTCAAGGGCTTAGGACTTCTCAGTGCTGTTTGTTCTCACCACTTTATTTGATGATAATGTGCATGCTCGAGACACCTCAGGTCATCTACAAGTCAAGTTCCAAGTTCCGTAATGGATGTAAGTTGCACGGCTCGGATCGATCACAATCTTGTCCATCTACATCGATCAAGCTCGTGTCTGAGAGCTGCCTGTTCACTCACATTTTTAATGCACCGACAGCTGGGCTGTGTCTAGGATGCCACGCTCCGGCTGAGCCTGTCACACTCCCACGACCTCGCATGGCAGACAAATAGGGGAACGGGAATCTCAACTTAGGCTTCCCTGTTGGGTTTGTTTTCCAGGTGTGGGTGTGAAATGGAGCCTGGATGAGGAGCGACAGCAGAACGCAAGACTACTTCGGGTTCTCACAAGCAAGAGAGGGAAGATGGAAGGAGAGCAAGTAAGCAAAAGTGCGAATAAGGAAACTTTTCTTTCTTTCTTTAATCATGGCAAGCAAGGCGAGTTAAAAAGAAAACAAGTAATTGAGCGAGAGAGAGAGGGAGAGAGAGAGATTTAGGGATAAATATCTCCCTATGTGCTTGCAGCACCTGTAGCGTTGCTACCTGCCGTGGTGCCTGATCAAACTGCCTCAGATTTCCACCATCTGTGCGTCTCCGAGCTTCTCTGCAGTCGCCGTGCGTCAAAGTGCCACGCAGGAGACACAGCAATCCCACAGACATCTGCCTCCAGCTAAGCTTTGTTCAATAAACACACACACAGGGTGCTGCGCCACCTCACTGCACCCAGGAAAAGACTCCTCTTTTGCTCGGTGTGTGTGTTTGTTTTTATCCTAAAGGAGCATGTTTGAGGCTGTCTACTGTCTGTACATGATGATATGTATGAATTCAATTTGAATACACTGACAATGTCGAGAGTCGATCCGTCGCACGACCTCACACGCCGAGGAACTTTAAATTTACCATCAAACATACAGTAGTGTCTCAACAGTGTGTTTAATCACACTACCAGTCTAATCAAATTAATTGTCATTACAAGCATTAGAATACAAAATGGCAGTTACTGCCAAGGCCCATAAATCTTACCCCATCTCTATCTTGCCTGCGTCCTCTCAGGGGGAAGATCTTGTAGTGCCGCGGCGGTTGTGTTCCGAATGTTTTTCGCCCGATGCTCACCCGATTGATCTGCCACTAACAGGAGCTGAATTCAGCCTTTAGCGTTCGCACATTCCACTGGCAAAATGGCAATCTATGGTGCGCAGCGGAGCGCCTAATGCAACCTTTATTTGAAATGTTCCATTTTGGTGGAAATCTCATTGAATTAATTGCGAAACGCTCGGCTGATTATTGCCCCACAAACACAATCGTATCAGTTACAGCTTCTGCCTGCTTGGAAATGTTTGATATGGCTTGAACATCTTATTAATTAGTTTATCGAGCTTCCTCTCCATGGGAACATTACAGTCAGCAAATGTAGCTGCTTACTGATTAGGTTAATTTCAAACCAAAAGAATAAGCCCTCTCAAAAGACTTCATTCATGGCTAGAACGGCAGGCGGAATATTTCTCTGAGAACCGATAAGTACAGACGTTGTTCAGAGAACAATCTTTACACCAAGGATCTGATGTTTGCACAGTGACTAAATGCGTGAGTGTGGTTAGATACGATCACTGAGGAGTATTATTAAAAGTTGTCAATCTATAATCAGATAATGAGCCAGGCAATGAGTCAAAACCAGTAAACAGAGCCACGAAGTCAATCCAGATAAGCAGAGACAACAGAAAGGCGATGGTACATTAATGGTAAAGAAAACAATATAGCAGTAATAGTGCATTCGTATTAGTAGTGAATTCTGCTTTATTTCCCCCGGCATATCAAATTCTGAATTTATTGTAAAGACAATCAAAAACCTGCACAGAGAATCATAGTAATGACAGCATTGTTGAGAGCTTAATATTATTTTAAAACTTATATAATAAAAGTATTAAATCTCTTTTTTATTTCCTTCAGCATCAGTAAAGTATCTATCTATCTATCTATCTATCTATCTATCTATCTATCTATCTATCTACAAGGGTGAGTCAAAAATCATCTGCACTCTGCCTGCAGAATTTATTCCATTTAACAAGTACATACTGTATATTTTTCGAAATTATCTCCTCGTTATTTAATACACTTTGTTCATCTGTCACCAAGCTTTCATATTCGCTCATTGTCTTCACTTCTTCATCAGAAGTGAATCTTCATTCTTGTAGGGCTGCTTTCAGGGGAGGAAACAGGTGAAAGTCCAATGGAGCAAGCTCGAGATGATGCTTTAATGCCTCGAAATAAAGTTTTTGCAGAGTGTCGACAGTGTGTGTGGCAGAAGTGTGCGGACGTGCATCGTCCTGCAAGATCACGATGCCATCGATAGCAGTCCTCTGCGTTTAATCTGAAGTTTAGGCTTTAGCTCTTCCATAAGCATCTCACTGTAATGAGCACAGTGGATTCTTCAACCTTTTTGCTGATGTTCCAATACTACCCCTTGAGAATCTCAGAGAACTGTAAGCATAAGTTTTTTTAGCTAATGGTTGACTTTTGAACTTTTTGTGGCTCGATGATTGAGGATGTTTCCATTCCTTACTCTGCCGTTTACTCTCAGGCTCATAATGATGAATTCATGGCTTATCACCAGTAATGATTCTCTTTAAGAAACTTTCAGCCAAATTTTGTTTGCAGATATCCAAACGCTTCTGTATATGCTCCTCTGTGAGTTGTACCAGGAACCCCCTCAGACCACAAAAATGTAATCACTGCACGCTGATCTTTTTTCGTCAAAAGTGGGGTATCCATTTTTGCTCACACCAAAGTTACAAATGAATTGATGGAACACGTTCATACCTGCACAGCAGTGACTAGGGGGACAGTAGCCTGGAACAGAAAGCGCTGATAAGACATCGGCCAACAGAATTTTAATATAACCGGAGTGTGTATGATTTTTGACTCAACCTCCTATCCATCCAACCATCCATCCATCCATCCATCCATCTATCCATCTATCTACAGTATCTACTTACTCAGCAAATCCAGAATTCTATATATGTTACTCTCAATTAGTATAACTGTTTTGTGTTTTTTATTACATTTCCAAGTCATTTCCCTACAGGCTATTGACATGTACTAATGTAATAGATCTAAGATTCAAGAGATTTTATTAGCCATTTGTACACATACCAACAATATGAGTCCATTGATATTTTTTGTGCAGAAGCTCTCTGAGTCTGTGTTAAAAATAAAGAAAGATAACAAAGTAGAATAAACATACAATACAGGAATACATAGTAAAAGGCTTTACGGTATCAGACTATAACACATATAACATTATCTAGTACTGTATGGTATATTTTAAACATGATCCCCCAAAACCGAACTAATGCAATACTTTACGTTTTCAAATTGCACTTTGCACTTTACTTTACTATACTAACGGTGATGAGGCAGACATCCTCTTTAACTCTCTTGTTTCTTTTGCCATCAGTCTGACTGTGGCTGGAAACCGTTATAGAAAGGTGGTTTGTGTATGATTATACTGTCCGGTCTGCAGTGTCTGAGGTTGTGTGTTGTGAGTTTGTGCATGAGCAGAGAGTGAGCTGGGTGGTGTGTGTCCCTGAGGATATTTTGTGCTTTTTTTCCCTGCAGCGTTCTGTGTACAAAGTGTCCATGGAGGGGAGGTCAAAACCAATGATCCTATCTGCAAACTTTATGACTCTTTGGAGAGCCTTCTGTTCTGCCTGGGCGGTGTTTTCAAACCAGACCGTAATGCCATGTTTGAGGATGCTCTCTGTAAGTACTCAGTATGCCTGGATGAGGGGGCGAAGGCTGAATCCAGACATTTTCATAGCAGTGACTTTGTTTTTGATCTAGCTTAGTTTTTCTGCCACATAAAGACCCAGAAACCCAGATTCAGCACATTTTTAGTGTTTTCACAGCTTTTTCACACTCACTTCAGTTCAGAAAGGCTTGTGAAGTAACTAATTACTTAAATCAGGTGTGCTGGGAGCTGAACATCAACTATTGTAAATGTGCAGGGCACAGTGTCCTCCAGGACCCGGGTTAGGAACCACTGCTGTAGTATATTGTATATTAGTTATTGAGCATAACATCACTGGGACGATTAACTATAAGTTCTAACAGTCATTAATTACACTAATCATCAGTCTGCAGCATGGGTGAATGTAGGTCAGTACAGTCTGTACAGACTTTCTAAGATGTACAAAGGCTTTGAAAGTTTTTATCTTTAATTATAAAGTCTTTGTAAGTCTTCCTAAGTCTTCAATCAAGAAGTTATAGTACGCCGTCATTTCCATTGAACAAGTCTTCAGTTTCAATTAATAAGTCTTTGTAACCCTTTGATTTCATTCCAGAAGTCTTTGTAAGTTTTTGTCTTCAATCAACAAGTCTTCTTAAGTCCTTGTAAAATGTTGTGTTCAATCAACAAGGCGTATGGAGAATTATGAAGAATTACAAAGATTTATGAAGACTAACAAAGACTTGTTGCTTGAAGACAAAGACTTACAAAGATATAAGAAGACTTGATGATTGAAACCAAAGACTTTTGAAGACTTCTTGATTGAAAACAAAGAGTTACAATGACATGCTGGTTGAACGTTTATGAAAACTTTGTAAGGTGTACAGTACAAAGACTTTTTTATTGATGACAAGTACTTTCTAAAACTTACTGTATAAAGTCTTCAAAAGTTTTCACCTTCAATCATCAAGTCGTTGTACAGTCAGTCTTCCGGAGTGTTTTTCTGATGCACTTTCAGCAAGTAAACACAACTGATATCCGCCATCTTAAACAACAATTTGATTCCTTAGTAATTGCTTCTAAGTCAAATTGACACTGAAACGTCCATGTTGTTCTGTTCATGGCTAATGTAGCTACAAAGCTAACTAACTTCTTACATGAGGCTGAATCCCAAATCCCTCTATAACCCCTAATCAAGGTAATTAAGGATACTACTTATCGATTGTACACCCAATATAGCACATTAGCTTTCCATTTAAAGCTAGTTGGGATTTAACCATAAATCATGCTGATATTCATAAAGGGAAATAAGTGAAAATATAAAGTAAATCTCGTATGTGTCCGAGAGGAGAGACAGTACCAAGCAACAGTTAGTTTAATAAATTAGAGAATTCATTGTTTGAACACCTGTGACATGTGACATGAGTAAGCAATATCAGGAAGGTTCACTTCCAAGAATCCAACATTGGAGCATGCTTAAAGTTTTTTTTCCCTCTCACTGCACAAAATATTTTTCTAGCTTCTTCACCAGTTATATTTTTCTGATTGCATACAGTCAAGTCAACTTGTACCTAATACTGGATAGAACTAAATAAAGAATCATAGGTACGGTGTATACTATGAGTTGCCCAGCACTTATTTTTGGAATAAACAGGTTATTGCTTAACCAGCCTGTTTAAACACAAAGTCTCGCCATTGGTCATGATAAGAACAAGCACTTGATAAGGGAAAGACTGATGCCTCTGCAATGATTGACCCTGAATACGATCTATTTAAACCCAGGATATTATTTACTTAATTCTCAAAATAGGAGTGCTGATCAAGCATCTGATTTTGTGGTCGAGATCAATATAAAAAGCGGACGCAATCTGATCCTACATGTCAGCGTGGCTATTCTGAGATTCTAATGGTTCCATATTAAAGTACATTTGAGTAAGGTAAATTTGGTTAAATCTTAAATAAAATGTTTGGGGCTTTTAAAAATTCAATTTACTTTCCAGTTCGGTAGTAGAAGGAAACTGTTTGTGACTGTACTAAAGTCCATTAGACAAACTCGATGATGTTACAAACAGCTCAAAAACAATTTGCCAGCATATCTGATTGATTTAAACAGGAAACTTTTTTCTCTAAATGGAAAGAAAACTCACTAACCTGACACGTTGATCCAAGGCTCGATTTTTTTTTCTTCACAGAAGTTATTTTGATATAGGACAACTGATTCAGAATACAGCTGCAAGAATCTTCCCAAGTTTCCTAACATCACCTTGGCTGTTTTTTTCACTGCTATATTTTGCATCAAATTCAAAAGAGTGATTTCACCCAAAAAGCCCAAAACAGCTGCTATCTACCAGCAGGTACTTTTCAAATGTTCCATGTTCTCTCTGAGCATTAAGTACTCATCCACTTACCTTCATGTCAACTTAATTTCTGTAAGGCCATTCTTGTGAAGTGTTTATTAAAGAATGACATGTTTCACTATTGGGGCACTTCTCTCACTCACTCACTCATCGTCTATATCACTTTATCCTGTATTCAGGGCACTATTTGGGCACTTGTGTAATTAAAATAAGTTTGTGTAATATCTGTGAAACATGTTCTCTGCTATAACTTCACATCATTATTTCTGCTATAAATAGCTACATTTTTGTTGCACTTAAAGAAAAGAAATGCTACCCAAGAAACCACAAAGTCATCCTTCTCGAAGACTTTGTCATGCTGGAAAAGTTATAGCTTTGTTCACCTCCAGGGCTAGGGGTTCAATTCTCCCATTGGGAGAATGCGTGGAGGTTGCATGTTCTCTGTGTGCTTGGTGGGTTTCCTCTGGTTTCCTCCAACAGTAGGATGATTGGCATTTCCAAATCAACAAGTCAACTCGCCAACCAAACACATACAAACATTCTACAGTGGAATAAATACATAATTAGCATGACAAGCATGACCTTGAAGTGTGATATTCCTTTTATACAACAGTTTCACAAATACAATTTATTATCAACAGATAATCATTGTTTTTAACTGTTTATTTTCTCTGCCATCACATATCCTTCCACACCTGGCAGAACTAACTAACCACAGCTGGTGGATTACAGTTAGGATAATTAACATAGTTTTAAATTCTTACTGTAAAGCCAAAAGGTATGGAGAATAAACCATACAGTCCTGCGGAATGTAAATTAACTTATTTTCCTTGAGGTTTTACCTACATAGTACTGATAAGAATTTAAAACTACTTTTATCCCTGTTACTTATGCTAACAGCTGGTTGCCAGCTTAATGTTAGTTCCACAAGTCATAGTTAGTTAGTGTGTTTTGCTCAGGAACGGTTGCTCCCCCTTACCACTTCCCTATTTTGGAGAAAATGTCAAGAGCGATGCTCTCGTGTGCCTTCCAGCTATGGCTGTGTAGGTTAGAGGATGAGTTTAGTTACTGTACATGCAAACTAAGATTTCAGGGGAGACTTATGATTGCATCCATATCTGATTCAATCCATGCCCAAGTACTGTACACTGTATCCTTCCCGAGATTATCTTTTCCAGCAGACTTGGGAACGGTTCTGAGCGAAGAACGATTGTCTTCTCACTGATCAAAATGAGCCAGACTTTGGGGTCTAGTGTACTCGGAAACGATCCCAGGGCGCTTAGTTCCACCAGTGTTAAGTAAATGAATATCTTCAGCGATATCATAAGTACTCCGGCTGCACATTTTTTTCAAGGAAAACAATTTTCAAAGAAAACAATCATGGTCGTGCTGATATTTTGTACAACAGCACTCTCTCTCATGCTTAATTGTAACCTGCGTAACTCTTCTGAGAAAAGCAAGTTGAAAGTTTGCATCCCCCTACCCATTTGTTAATTTGTGAGCTCTTGAAGTCAATCTTTGCTTTTCTAAAAAAAAAAAAATGTGCTATGCAAAAAATAAATAAATAAGTAAATAAACAAATAAATAAATTGGACAATAGTGCTTTTTAAATGTAGAGACATTCTGCACACATAAAACTTGTGCTTGCTTTTGAGGTGGGAAAAAAACAGCATAAATGCAACACCCTGTGTTTCTCTGTCTTTTTTTTCCCCAGAACCTCTGAACCGCAGAAGACATTTACATCTTCTCCACTTGCTGAATGAACATTATGCTACATGACAAGATCCATTCAACCAGCCAAGTCCTATAGAGTTAAATCACAGCCAGGCACTTTTATCACACATACACTCTAATCAGTGATGTATGGAGACGCTGTCCTGTGGGTTTATTTACAGGAGCAAATAAAGCAGAGTCGCACACACTGACTGAATATTTCATGTGGACGAAACAAGCTTGGAACTGCACGCCATTGTGAACTAACCACAAGAACGAGCGGAGAAACAGGAGCTTGTGCTGCACATCCAAAATCATCTTCACTACAGTGTACACTGAGTGTGGCATACACACACAGAAGGCCTTGTTTATCCAAATGGGTACGAACAGATTTTATTCGTAAATAATTCACAAGAGCAATTATACAAGAAAGCTGATGTTTTTAAAGGGGACCTATTATGCAAAATTCACTTTTTAGTCATTCCTTGTTAATCATTTGGTCTCCAATGTGTTTTCACCAAACAAATACCTTGGAAAAAAAACATTTCCCTCATTTTTGTGCTTTTTCTTTTTTTGTACTGATGAGTCAACTGGATTTCCCCCCTACTGTGACCTCATATAAGAAAATACCTCTCCCCCCAGTTCTGCTGTTCTCTGGTGGGGTGTCACTCAGCAGTATCTCAGTTATGTACTGTAAACACTGAAATGGTGTGTTTAGAGAAGGAGTGAAACATAGGTAGTTTGAGGTATGAAAAGAGCATCATCTGAGGTGTATTTCAGCTGGAGCATTAATATACACATTCTGTGGGAGCTCTGAGACCTACATTACCGTGCAAAGGTCTTGAGTGTTTCCTTATTTCTTTATATTTTACTTCCAAAGACTTTTTGTATTTTTATAAATGTAGTCTTGAGGAACAGTTCTCTAAGCTTCCTGAAGGACTTTTTTGTCTTTCAAGTTTTTGGCTCTTATTTTTAGTCCAGTTCCAGGACCTGAGCAGTTTCAGAGAAATATGTATTTTTTGCTTGTTAAGTCAGACAGTGACCTATGAAAAAAAAATCAAACATATAAAAGCAGTAAGGAATGAACAAGTGAGAAACAGGTGCAGATGATGACAGATGATCAGGTTGGTGATTAGTACACTGGTGATGCTGAATGCTCAGTGGTTGCAACAGATGAGAGGGGAAATGAGGATGCTGCTGAGGTTGTTACATAAAGAACCAGTTTTTTAACTGGATCTTTAGGCATGTTGCAGGAAAGCATTTGTTCTTTCTGTCATTTAATCTACATATTGTAATTTTATTAGTTAAATGTAATATATTTGATAATAACAGATGATGATACATAGCACTGTAGGTTGTCAGAACTACTAAGAACTACAGCTCCCAACACCAACACTGCCAATCACCTGAATACTAACACCTGAAGCTAATTACCTGACAAATAAAAGAGACTCAAACACTTCCGGCCTTTGTGAAGTATGCCCTGCCTGTGATTAGTTCCAGTGTTGTTACCAAGTCGTTTTTGAATACCCATTTTGGTATTGACCCTGTTTGTAATTTTGTTTCCGAGTTTAGCTTGATCCAGTTTATTGCCGACGCACATCGCCTGACCCCTGCTTGTTTTCTTAACTCTCGATTTTGGATTATCCTGTTTGTTTGACTTGCTCTTAGACACTCCTGTCAATAAATATCTTAACTGCACCTGCGTTCTCCGAGTCTGATTCATGACATCGGTAAACTTATTAAAGAAATAGTAACATATCGGACCTTTAAATATTTGATTAGTTAGAGAAAATGTACAAATACTACAAAGAGAGTTTGTGTAAATGTGTCCCAAATGATTCCTTTTGAAGGAATGAAGAAAAAAGTATTTTGGCCATCACTAATTGTAAATTATGGGCAATAAAAAAAAATACCTTGGAATGATATTTATAAATGTGCACATGCAATTACAATTATAATTAGCATTAATTAAACTTTGGTAAATGTTTTTGTTTGTTTTTTGGTTTGACCTACAAAAACATTTTCACCCAACTTTACTTTAATGAATAAAATGAAGCCTAGAGTTTGCTCGTTCATCTTTAACGCACTCTATAAATATGCTGCTTAATAGCTGAATCCCCTGCAGTCTGTAGCACATGAAGATCTAATCTCAGGTGAAGCCTCTTCCAACATCCAGACTCTTATTCCCGGAGGTCCTCTCTAAAGCAGTCCAGATGTAAGCACTGATATGATTCGAATAGCTAACCGCCGCTCTCAGCACGGATGGGAGTGATTAGTGTCTCTCTAGCTCTGGAATTCAGCTAGGTCCGTGAAACCCAATCTCGTGCCATAATTGGCCACGATAGATCCATAACAAGAGCAAAAGACGTCAAAATTAAATTACGCAGCGCAGCGGTGGTGGCAAGACGTTCCTGTTGATTGGGACTTTTTAAAGGGCTCTTTCACACCTCATTGGATTTCAATTAGCAGGTGTGAGGAGCCAGCACTGTCGCTGCTAACCAGTTGCACTCTGTGACATTTCACCACGTAAGGGTAAAGAGGAATTCATTTCGCTCTCAACCTCCCCCCACCGGCACCAGCACCCTGCCCCCCCTCCTCGGCAGTCTGCACTCATGCAGAGATGGAGATGTAGCGAGGGAAGAGGAGATGACAACTCTGACTCTGTGGCTTTTTCCAGCTATTAAGAATAGGGCAGACAAGGAACCGGAACAGGTCAGACAGGGAGCTTCAGGTATCAGTGGCTGCCGTCACCCTGCCATTATTTTCTGTCTTCATCAATCAGCATTCCTGGTTAGTGAATAAAATATCACAGAATTATATACCAAATATATATATAGATTGCATTGAAATACATTGATATACAACTATACATAAAATGATGAACATTTGCCTTTAAATGATTAAAGTTATAAGAATATGTTGCTAGGCAACTGGGACAAGTAACTGTCATTTATGAACTAGATAATGCTGAGGCTAATCATTTCACCAGCTCACACAGCCATTACATCTTACATATAACTTCATGCTAGAATTTCTATTACGCATATTTAACTACATATACGGGCAGAATGACCATGAGAACAACCCATATGAAAAAAACCTGCATGATTCATATAAAGCAATCATATATCTTCCTTACTTAATCCGGTCAGAATGACAT
>JAQMYG010000023.1:29970765-29989188 GCA_030014215.1 Clariallabes teugelsi | reverse complement strand
TGAAGCGCACCTGCAGGTTATAAATAGGAGTGAACCGGAAACATTCCTCAGATCTTTGGCAGGTCGTTCCCATAGCGTTTTGACGCAGCATCTCGTTCCCGCTTTGTCAGGGAACAGGGTTACAGCAAAGTAACCCGAGACGGTTCATACAGTAGTTCCTAACTACAATATCTGGCTTCTTATCATCTACTGTAATAACACAATCTGTTATGTGTTATTCTGTACATAAGTTTAAATTAATGCACTCGTCCTAATATTTCATTCTTTCTACAGAACCTGTTCATTCACTGATTTGGATGAATGTAGAACGTTCCATCTACGGTTAATGCTGAACTCAAAGCTATAATTTGTTAACAAAGATAAACCTACTATATTATAGTTGATAATGGTTGATATAGTTGATTTTCTGTAAGGAGAAGTTTATTTAAACTTTATGGAAGGAGCCTCTAGTGTCAGAACTTTGTAACAGCCAGGTTACAAAGGTTTTCCACCACTGGAAAATCTTTATTGCTTTTTTTTTGTTTTGTTAGTTTAAATAAATGGAATGACATCCTAAGTGGGAGCTGGTATACCCCACGTATAAGTGACATTCCACAACATTACTCAATCACTTACTCATCGTTTATATCGTATACAGGGTTGCATTGGGGCCTTAGGGCATGAGGCGGGGTACAACCTAGACAGGGTCCCAATCCATCACAGGGCACACACACATGCTCATTCATACACTATGGACAATTTAGAAAGACCAATTAGCCTAATCGGGAGGAAACCGGAGTACCCGGAGAAAACCCACCAAGCACGGGGAAAACATGCAAACTCCATGCACACAGAGGCGGGAATCGAACCTGGCTGGGAATTGAATCCAGACCCATACTAAGCCACCATGTCGCCTTCCACAACATTAATTACACATAAATGGATAAAAACAACTTGTGTCATTAAGAACCAAATAACCATATGAAACACTTGTCTTATTAAACAGTAAGTGAGTGAAACTAAGGAACATTATAAATGCAGTAATTCCACTTTATATTAAATATAACAGCCCATGCATGTTTTCTCCTCACTCAATCTAATGAGGTTTTGGTTTATATAGTATGCACAGTCAGATCTCGCAGACCTGAAACCTGTTTGGTGTTTACATCAGTTCACCAGCTCAACATATTCAGCTTATTTTTTCATGAGTAACTAAACAGATGCGTCACCTAATTAGCATAATTAGCACGTACTGTAATAAGGTTTAGTTTTTTCTTCAGTGTCCTTCCTGTCATTCTGCAGCAAAGCAGTTTTTCACAGGCACAGGCAGATATGCTGCTGGACGGGTAAAGTGGGAGGAGAGAAGAGGGCTCCTGATGCTGTGGAGTGCTTTATGTGTTAGCCTGAGCCTCAGAACGCATCTGAAAGATTCATCAGGAGCCGCCCTGGTTCCCTGCTCAATATTTCACACAGGCCAGACTCCCACGCAATGTTATTACTGCTCCTAATCGCACATGGAAGAAGGGAAGAGGGAGAGAGCGAGTAAGCCTTGAACCTCAGTTTGCTTGTTTTAGTGATGTCATAGGTGCAACAGCTCACTGGAGTCACGAACGATTCGCTAATTTGCCCTCTCCATTATAAATGCTGTCATTAGTGAAAAAAAAGAAAAAGCGTGACCAGTGTTTACCCAGTTAATGTTCCAAGCATATTCAACTTACAAAGCGGATCAAGCAGAAAATTTTTGTCTTTTAAATTCTAATTGATAACAATATTTATGAGATTTATACCTCATTAGTCTCAGATATTTAAGAGCTTCCAAGCTGATTTACACAACACAAAATTACATTAAACATATGAACCACTGTGATATTTCTATATACCGAGTAAAAGTGGCATTGGACTATGGTTCGGAAGATCCCAGGTTCAAACCCCACAACCACCAAGTTGCCACTGTTGGGCCCTTGAGGAAGGCCCTTAACCCTCAACTGCTCAGATGTATAATGAGATAAAAAAAAAAAAAAAGGTAAGTTGCTCTGGATAAGAGCGTCTGCCAAATGCCTAAATGTAAATGTAAGTGTAAGAATAGATTTCGCATTTATTTGTGGATGTTTTCATTGTAGAAGTCTTACTTAATTACTTAATTTAAAATGTTTACTTATAGATCAGTGTGGAGGGTTGATCAGATATTATCGCATGGATATACGTGGAGGTTTATGACATAAGAGGTTTATTCACAATTTTTTGATGATGTTTACTTGTAGGCCGTCGTAAAGGCAGAATATTAGTACAGAGATTTACCTGTCGATCTTTGTAGATCCCCTAGTTCTGTTTTCTTATACAGTAGATCATTGTAGATCTGTTATTATGGAGGTTTACTTGTGGATGATTTTCCATTTTCAGACCATTCTCTGTAAACACTAGACATGCTTGTGAGTGAAAATCCCAGTAAATCAGCAGTTTCAGAAATACATTTGACACCAACAACCATGCAACATTCAAAGTAATTTAAATCACCTTTCTTACCGTTATAATGTTCGGTGTAAACATCAGCAGGTCTTGACCATATCTAGGTGCCTAAATGCAATAAGTCGCTGCCATGCGATCGGCTAATTACAGTACATACTGTATTTGTATTAACAAGAAATAAGTAACAAGAGGCTTGTAGGTCATCATATATCATATGCTAGAGGTTTACTTGCAGTTCACCATCCATCTCTGCCAAGGGTTACTTGTCTGTTATGATCAATCCATCCATGTGGAGGTTTACTTTTAGGCCACCAATGCATCTGCCACTGTGGTGATTTTCTTCACTTTTAGGTTGATCAGTGTAGCAGTTTACTAGTGGGACCCCATATATTACTGTGGAGGTTTACTCATCTATTATGTTGGATATGCGTGTAGACGTTTATGTAAAGGTCACAGTAAATCCATCAGTGTAGAGTTTTACTATTAGGTCATCATACATACATCCTTATGTAGGTTTACTTGTACTGTAAGTCATCATAAATTTAAAGCTGTAGGCAATTACTGATAGATCCTTCAGTGTAGCAGTTTATCTACAGGTGATTATACAGAGTTTACCTACTGATCCTAAATGTAGCAGGATACTTCTATTTCAAAGGTCTAATTTGTAGGTCATCATACAGTTGATCCTTTTATACAGTGGTTTACCTTTAGGTTATCATTGATTCATTATAGATCTATTATAGATCCATTATAGATCATTATAGATCCTTTGTGGGGGTTTACTTTTACTATATATTCATCAGTGTAGAAATTTGCTCGTAGGTCATCATAGATCCATCAATGTAATGGTTTACTTGTAGATCTATCAAAGTAACAGTTTCCTTGAATTTTATCTTAGATCCAATAGTACTGATGTAGAGACATACTTGTATATAATGTACAAGAGGCTTAGTTATACATTACTGTAGAGATCTACAGAGAGCTGTCTGTGCAAATCCATTAGTACAGATATTTACTTGTAGCTCACCATGGAGCCTTTCTTCTAGAGCTATTATGTAGATCACTGTAAATGCTTGCACATGGATTATCGACGAGGTTTATTTGAGGGTTATTTACTTAAAGATCAGTATAGATGTTTCACGATTAAGGTTAATCCATTTTTACAGGAGGTCTGCTTGTAGATCTTAGTCGAGGTTTGTTTGTGGATTATTGTTGCAGATGCTTATACCAGCAGCTAATAAGCAACAAGTGTTAAGATTCTGAATACCACAAATTGTTGTAGAATATTTTTACTGAATCAGGCGAACAGTTAAGAAGTCAGGCAACATTTTTAGGCTTTCTATGTGCCATTAGAGAGAACAGGTTTGGTGAGAAAGCACCTCTCCTTCGCTGAAGCCATATGCTTGAGTTTTCTTGAGGGGCATAGTGCTTGTACAGTGCATTATCCGCCAGCCCCAGCAGGCAGAAAAAAACAGTGCAGCAGAGAAACTACATGCTGTCGACCTTTCCAAAGCTCTGGGGGGAAGATGTTCTGACAAATTAGAATCAACAGCAAGCATCTGGATGCCTGAATTTACATCCTACAAAGTCTACGCCTTGCACGTTCTCTTTCTTTCCTGTACTTGTAAGTGCATCTGTCTCCCTGCTGCTCAGCAGTGTGTTTTTTTTTTCTCCCTCTTCCTCTGCCCCCATGGCCAAGTCTCTAAACTGCTGAAATATGCATGTGCATGCTTTCGCTGCCTCCATGAACCATGTCATCTTTGTTCCAGCTATAGGAAGCCAGAGGCACAATGAGGTTAGTGAACGCTTGCTGCGATTTCTCCATCGGTGAATGAGTGTGATCTGCTATTTACACCTTTCGTCACACAAGCATCGGCGCCCAGACAAAGCGCATACGCTCTCCTCGGGCCTGGCTCGCACCTCTGAATGCTAACTTCATCTGCAGGTGAGTCCCACAACTGTGAGAGTCTGTCCAGGAGGAAATAACAATAAAATTCTCTTTCAGTACCAATATCCTTCAAATAAATCACTGTCTTCTATCCACTCACCTGCCTGTCAATCATTTCTAGAAGTATTGCATCTTTTTCAAAGCAGAGAAACTCTCTATAAAGATATGGGGGGAAAGCTGAGTTGCCGGGTTTAAGCACAATTTTCCATGTCAAAAACAACTTAACAGACCTGAAACAAGTCCCAAAGAGTCCAGGCACTGAAAAAGAAAATGAATTTGCATTTGCAAAGGAAACAAGTTCCCCACTATGTGCATGCATTTATTTTTTTTAACTAGTTCTGTACATCATTGAAACAATATAGACATATACATTTTGTTTGCAGAAATCGATTCGATTTGAATCTAATTATTTGCATTTTCCTAAGATTACGACAAATCACTAACACAAGACTCTCAAAAGCCTTTGCTGTATTATAATGCCTCATTAAACTTCTATTTGACAGTTGACTACAGCTCTGTAGTACATGTTTATATGAGGGACATTCAGGTTAAACTGAGACTTTTGATTGTGCAGAATAACACAGAGAGTAAAATCTTCCTTTATTTCTCTATATAATCCCGCGCTACACTAATGCACTAATCTCAGTGTTTCACTAGCGCTCGGGTACCATCAAGGTAGAAAGATTTGCTAGAGCCATGATCAGACTGCCTACTGTACTTCACATCTGAAATACTGGTCTCCCCAGGACTCCTTTAATGGCCCAAACATGGGGAATTGTCTTGAAGCAAGGTCAGGGCTGTATGGGGATGTGGCAATAACTCCCAGCTGAGTTCATGTAATGTGCAAATGGTGTTGGTGCCTTCTTTAAAACATTTGTGCCATTCAAATTTTTATATGAATATTTATTGCATTTGGCAGATGCCCTTATCCAGAGCGACGTACATTTTACCTAATTTTACATTTGAGCATTTGAGGGTTAAGGGCCTTGCTCAAGGGCCAAACAGTGGCAACTTGATGAGGTTTAAATCATCAGTAGTCCAATGGCAGTAGTTCCAGCAGTTGGGAGTCTCATCACCATACTGTGCTTAAAATGTCAACCAGTTTTACACCTTCATTCACGAAACACCCCTCATAAAAGCAATGGCATTATTTCATATTTAAGCATCTTTATTTTGGCACTAATCTTTACTTACTGTGAACCCACCCCACAAATAAAGCAATGCAAATTATTCATACTAGTTGTGATTTTTGTTCTTTGAGCCCATGACAAGAGAGCAAACTCCCAATAACAATAACACACGCATGTTGAATAGATAAATGAAAAATACTCATATAAAAGCATCTTCAGTCATACCTGAGGTTGACAATATGAATTAACACCCCACTATTCCTCATTCATTTACATTTATCGGGTCTCAGGAGCCACTTAATGGTGTGAGATGATGATGATGCTTAATGAAAACATATGCTGCTAATCTACCATCTCACATCATGTGTGTAAATAAAGCAGGAGTCATGCGGCTAGAATACAGTATTTAACTTACACTCTACAAACAACATACACATGGCTTAAAACATCATCTAAAAGAGTTGCCACCTTTTTACAAGGTCATCCCAACCTCATAATGCTTTTCACAGTTTTATCTTTGGGGGCGTTAAAAAAAAAAGCTTTAGGATTAAAGAGCAGCTTTAAAAAGGTCAAAAGTGACAAAGAAGCTTGCTGATAAAGTAGTTTTTACTGTCTGCGCTGGACCCTCCAAGGCAGTGTATCCAGTTTGATTTATCTCCAGTATAAGAGGCTTCCACGCTAACATGGAGTTCGTAAGCAAACACAGAATAGTGCTGGAGGTCAGTGTGTGTGTATGTGTATGTGAGCAGATTATAGCTAGTGTGTGGACACTTTCTGGACAGTCATAATCTGAGGATCTGGGGTTTTATGAAGAAAAAAGAACAGGGAGGGCTATTATACGTAGGAAAACAATCAGTGAAATAATCAGTGAAGTTGGAAAGCAATTCTCCAGCAACTGGAAAGCAACTACAGTATGTGTCTGAAGATTTTGCCAACTGAGAAGACTCTTTCCATAAATTCCTTACTGAAAATGTCCCAGTAGGCTGGGATCGGTCCTAGACCGAGTAACCCTAAAAGATTCAGTGGCAGTACACAGTACTGGAAAGATACTGTAGGGACATCGGTCTGCCAAGCTCTATATTCAAAACCAGAAACTGAAGCACTTTCAGCAAAAAAACTAAACAAACAAATCTGATAACATTATGTCAACCTAAAAAACATTTGTCTCCTTAGTCATGGCTTCTAAGTCATTTCAAATTGCCACTGAACTGTCCATGTTGTGTTTTGATCTTTCATAACTGCTTATTAACATGAGCACAAGCTTCTGTCAAAGCGAACTAGCTTCCAACACAAGGCTGAATCCCAAATCCCTATCTAACCTCTGATCAAGGGGACTACTTGGTGTGTGGAAAAAGGATTCTGCACCTACTGTAACATTGCACACTATCTTTCCATTTTTTCCATGGCAATTTGTCTGGCATTTGGAACAACCATCATGGCTGCTTTTATAGAAAATTATCTCCTTCTGACCACTAAGATTTATGAAACCTACAGGAAACAACTGCTTCTGAGGCAAAAATTTGAATGAGTTGCCATGAGATTTCAATTTTGGGATATTTCTACAATTATAACTGCAACAATTTAAATTAGGGTGTAGATTTTATCTTTGTTCTGTATGGCCATTACATGGATCTGGTTTTTAAAAAAGTCTAATTGTCCTGGGTTTGGTGGCACAGTGTGGTGTGGTGAGCACTGTCACCTTGCACCTCCAGGGTCTGGGTTCAATTCCCGGCCAGGCTCGATTCCCATCTCTGTGTGCATGGAGTTTGCATGTTGCATGTGCTTGGTGGGTTTCCTCTGGGTACTCCGGTTTCCTCCCACAGGCCAAAGACCTGCATATTAGACTAATTGGCGTTTCCAATTTGCCTGTATTGTGTGAATGGGTGTGTATGTGTGTGTGCCCTGCAATGGATTGGCACCCTGTCCGGGGTGTACTCTGGCTCGTGCCCTAAGTTGCCTGGGATAGGCTTTAGGCCCCCCGCGACACTGAATACAGGATAAAGCGGTATAGACGATGAGTGAGTGAGTGAGTGTCCTGGGTTTTAATATGGATATTTTCCCCTAGGAGCATGGGAATGTACACAGATTAACCACTGCCAGGGGAATTAAATAACATCAGCAATTATATACCTGTAAACTGGTGACAGGATCATGGGCAAAGCAAATGGTAGCCCATCTTGTCCAATCCAACAGAAAAGCCAATGAAAAAGTTAATGCTGGCTTTGATATCCCAATATAATTGTTGCTGTAAACAGGTGGGAAATACACCAGTCCTTATAATTAATGACAAATCATGACATACAGTAGGTACATACATCAATACATCTTACTATTTTGTGCATAATGCACAGACAATTTGTAGGAGTAGATGAAACGCCCCCCAGACAGTGTAAAAAATCCGAGTTGTAATTTCTATAATAATAATAATAATAATAATAATATCTCTTAATAACTTCCTCAGCTTTTCTATACAATGACCAGGCCAACATTACAGCCAACAGTATAAAGTAAAACTGGCAAGCACTCAGACTCTGTGACAGCTCCCATTCGTCTCTGTAGTATCTCCTCATTTCTCAGCTGCACAGGTTTTAAATTGGGCACCTCAGTGCAGTGGGAGAAATGAATGAAAAGAGTAAAAATGTTGTGTACAATGGAGCGAAAGATCTGATTTGGCATCTGTGTGAGTAGAGGATTGTGTGATGAACTGTAGTAGACACGTTCATCGTGTAGCTCAGCTGAAGCATCCATCACCATTTACCCTGACTGAGCTGAACTATCCTGTGTAGCATGGGGCAATGCTTGTTCCAAACCTATTTAAATATTTCAAACCTGTTTAATTATTTCTTCAAATTTCTGTATATACATTACATCTAAATACAATTATACAGTAAATCAAAACACAACTGTTTTAGTTCCTTTTTAAACATACAGTAGATTACATTACTGTGGCATGTTGTCTACTAAAGAAAAACGCCTTTTAACAGTGAATTTTAATTTTACTTTTGAGATTTTGTCAGTTTTACAAACTTTGCCATCAGTATTTTTAAGATTTTGAAAATGAAGTGAATCTTTAATTTCTCTCAGGTTAATCCATTCACATACAGTATACTATATCAATCATCTGGGAAATCAAATAAATAGTAGATCTCAAAATCAAACGTTTCCATATGTACAGTATATGACTTTTGTCCTTTATACAATTTTGTATAATATGCCCATGACTCAGATGTTTTTGACTCCTGTGTGGATGACTGTCTGTGATTACTACAGTATGTGGATGACAGTTATGTCTATGACTCATATGTCTCTGACTATGTATAGATGACTCTCCTATATGGATGACAGTTATGTCTATGTCTCCTATGTAGATTCCTCTTCTGTCTACAACTCATGTCATCCACATTTTATCTGATCATTTTTTAAAATAAAAACATTGTAATATCTCCTTTAACTTAATCTCACATTTCTCCTCTAAGGGGTTTTCAGACGAAAGAATAGAAAACTCAGTAATTCTTAATTAATACTCATTGACATAAGTGGCACAAATTCCTCAGGGAGTGCAATTTTTCAGAGTTATAGATTCTTGATTTTTTATTTTATTTTTTTTTAGAAATCTGAACAGATTTTGTTTAATATCTAAACCAAATAGATGAAGAATGTTATGAAGAATGTTACCGGTAGATAACAGAAAGGAGAAAAAACAGATGCTTTAATAAACAACAAGTTTTCATGTATTCAGTGTGAATAAGTGTGTGTGAAAGTGTGAGTTTGTTTACGATGCCCTACAATGGACTTAAGGCTTGTCAAGAGCGATAAAGCAGACATTAAAGACAATTAAGTGAAAAAAGGTCTAATAAAAAAAACCCTATTAATGTCATGGACACAGTATTTCTCATTCTTCTCATTTAATTGCCTAGAAACATTTATATAGTGCTGCCTGTTTACAAGCCACTTTTTACGGCTAATTTTACCCTTCACTAAGATGTTTGAAAAATAAATGAAAGCTTGTCTTAAATGAGGCTTTTTCATAGGAAACACTATACTTTTACTACTTGTTTATGAGAGGCTTGTGAAATAATAAAAAAAAAAAGAAAGAAGGAAAAAAGGAAGGAAGGAAAAGGGAGGAAAGAAAGAAAACATGACAAAGAAAGAAAGTTGAAAAAGACAGAGAGCAAGGGATCCTCCTTTGCTTTGGGAGGATGTGCCGACTCAGCTGTGTGTGTGTGTGTGTGTGCGTGTGTGCATGTGTGTGTGCGTGTGCATGTGTTTGCATGTGCGTGCGTGTGTGTGTGTGTGTGAGATAGAGAGAGAGAGAGATAGAACACAAGGACCTGAGGGAATGCAGCAGTTTCCTGCAAGGTACATTGCTCATCGCATGGCCGCTAATCGATTCCAGGTACCGCAGAACCATCCTCTAAAAACAAGGATATTACTTGCCAGCATATTTCCACATAAGTAAACATCAGCAAACACTTATACACACACATACACACATTACAGCATACCACAATAGGGGACTCTTAGCAAATTGCCCATTACTAGTGCCCCAATATTGCCATTTTTGCATGTAAAGCAGATCTGCATGGTATAAGTGAACAAATCGCAACAGTTCTACGAATACTTTTTGGAAAGCTGTGGTTTATTGCTCCTGTAGGGATATGAACCTCTGCAGCATTCCTAAGCATTAATTCTTTAAAGGGATAGTTCAGTCTCTTAAATAAAAAGTGAGGTGCATGTAAGTACATTATAGGTCTGAGTTGTTATAAAATTTCCTCCTCTGCACACCAGCCTTAAGGTTTGTCACCCGGAACGTGAGTACAATTTAAGTAATTGGGGTCAAATTCAACAAACTCATTTCTTTTCCCTTAGCCACACCCCCCTTTCCCCTTTCCACTTAGCCCTGCAGCTAGTACTGGTTAGCTGTATGGCTACTTCCAGGGAAGGAACATTTAATTTGTACTAAATACACCATTCCTTTAAAGACACCAATTCAACAGGACTGCACACGCTTCATATGAGTCTCGGCTGAACTTTTTTCTAGAATGAGGGTTGTGGAATTTGTCCTGAATTACCAACATTGTTCTTGCATTTTGGGTGTCGGTGTGCAGAGCAGGAAAATTGGAAACAACCAAGACCTATGGTAATATACTTACAGTATATGCACCTCAAAAAGACTGCATTGGTTAATTTGCTACTTTAATCCTCTAGCGGTTATTTATGGGGCAGAGGCTTCTGTTTAAAGAGACCCAGATGTGAGGGAGGATGCAGTCTCATCACAGAGCTGTTACAGGAGTCGCAGTTATTTCATTCTAAATTGTGATTTGTATGTTCGGTATATGTGACTGGTTACATGGTTACCACTGTCACTTTGCACCTTCAGGGTTGGCAGTTCACCTCCATTCTTTGTGCCTGGAGTTGCATGTTCTGCCTATGCTTGGTGGGTTTCCTTGTTCCCTCCCACAGTCCAAAGGCATGCTGTGCATGATTGGGTGTGTGAGTGTGTATGCACTTGTGCCATGTTATAGGTTGGCACCACATACAAGGTATGCCCCATGTTTAATGGAATATGTTCTAGGCCCCTGCAACCCTACACAGGGGAAGCAGTATAGAAAATAGATTGATGGATAGTGATACAATTTTATAGGTATAAACAGGCTTACTGAAAAAACGAGAGTTGTTCCTTCAGTTGTTAACTTCTGTATATATAGTATAATAATGTTACCATTCAATAGGGTATAAGATCTAACATAACATTATATAAAAAGCTGAGTTTTTATTTATTAACTTTATTACTGTAGAAAAAAAGAGAGATGATAGAGAGACTGTGTTGTCATTTGTGTTGCTATAAGATAATTCAAGGATGTTTCACAATATTAAATGTCACTATGAAGAGATCAAACACAATGTGCCATTCTTTAATAAATAATATCTGTAATCATTGACAATTTGCTGTGCATAAGAATAATAAAACCCTTCGGCGTGGTAACAGAAACTCAGTTTCATTACACCAACCCGTCACTTATTATTTTCCTCTAAACAGCAGTTTTAACAGTGTTTTATCCTTAATTTAAATTAAACGCATTAAATGTTTCCACATTGTTGCCAGCCATAAAAGAAGTAGAAGTAGATTCTAGACACTTAAATCCCAAACCACAAGTTCTGCAGGACTAAACATCCTCCAATTAAACAGAATGAGAGTGTTCAAATGATAAAGTTTTCTGTTCACCAAATATTCCTAACCCAGTTCTTGTTTTTATTCACTTTTATATTTCAACCCCTTGTGTGAAAAGTGTATTTTGCTTCTTAACAAAAAAAAAAAAAATCTGTTTTAATGACCTGTCTGGTTAAATAAAAAACAAAACCTTATCATATTCACTGAGGCAGCTCAAGCAACAGCCAACTTTAAGAGCAAGGGCGAAAAAAATGAAGCAAAGTTAACAAACTTCCATTTGAACTGAAATGCCTACATAATTGACCTTTAAAGCCAAGCAGTATCAACACTTTCTTTCCTAATGCACTCTAGCTGCATCAGCACTGTGAATTAAAGTTCCTATGAGAGACTTTGAGCACTTAACTCCGAGTGCGCAGTTATGGTAAAAGATATATGACTTAATGAGCATACAGTCCAAACGAATCAATGTGGATATTACACTAATATGGCTCAATGACACATGATGAATCGCCCGGTTGCCCTTGGAGACGCCTGTGCATGCCGCCAAGCTCGCAAATTGTGACTCTGTTGTCATAATCGTGTAAATAGACTATGCTGGTTAAGCAAAAGCACACAGAATGAACACTGTAATATCTCCCATAAGACATACACCGATGTGCAGTAAATCACATCCATATTAAACTACGATCATGTATGGTATAAAAATAGACATTTACTATCCTGGCATCATTACTTGCACAAACATTTTAAAGGTCCCGGCATGATCTTTGATGTTCTTTCATGGTGGTCTTCTTGGTACGGCGACAGAGAAAGACAGACACAGGTTTCACCAGCCTTGCTGACCTGATTTACAGGTTACAAGCACAAATCACAGGGTGTGACAGTCAACAACCAAGTCACACCACTAAATCACACGGCAAACCTTTAGCTCAGATACGCTACAGAGAGCACACCCAGATGTAAAGAGTGTGAGTATCGACAGTATACAAGGTGTAAATCAATGCACAGTCTCACTACAGTACTGTCAATATCTATTATTCAGGAACAGTGTAAACACACATATTAAGTGTTGTTTATGATTTGTGCTTTAAGTAGACCTTTTATCATTGCTATTAAAGGTCAAAGGTATTTATAGTCATTTGTAAAATGACTTAATTGTTCATATAAAAAAATTATTTTATAAACTCTAGTCTAGGAACAAGTATACAATATGTGGGTGAGGAAAGTCATTTAATTGTCAAGCATGTTCTATACCACCCCTGCCTTGACCCATTAAGCACGTTCAACTCCAACCCCATCTTAGTCTGTTTATATTAAAAACAACAAAATCAATTATTCAAATCAGCAAGCACTTAACGGAGCCAAATAATTATCATGGGATTAAAAAAATACCAAAGGGAGAATATAATTTCAGGTAGGTTATCATTAATAATAAGACATCAGAGGAAACATTGGTCTGATGGCGACGTCGTGTCCCCGGCCAAGAACAGCCGTGGTAGGACGGCATTAATTGGTAAAGATTTGACCAATTAAGGCATTAATTGTTAAAAATATGTGACACAAAACATTTCCTGAAATGCATTCAGATATGTTTGCACATGTGTACAGTTGTCTGGGGTTGCATGTATAGCTGTTACTTTGTTTTTTAGCTGAGTGTTGTTCAATATAAACCCTCCAAGCGACAATTTGGACGATTCATGACCATTTATGACAGCTGTTGTGAATCAGATAATGTCAAACACGTCCTTTTATTTCAGCTTTCATTTTGTTCAACTATTTTTGAATCATTACGGGACGCGTCGGAGGGACATCATTTCAACGGTCATCAAACGTACAAATGTTTGCTGGAAAAGCCAAAGCCAAAGCGACCAAAACAAAACCTTGGGTAGGCAATCTTTAAAACAATAAAATAAGCAAAGGTCAGGCGATGAATTACCAACCATGAACATGGTTTTATGGCGAACCACCCATCAGTAACTCAGATCCTTAACACATTGAGTCACCACTGCCCCTTAAACTATGAGCTCGATATGAAACATGTAACATGGTGATGCTAACTTGATATTACCATTTAAATCAATATCAAACAAATTTGACATGAATACTGTATACAGTAGCATATATACAGTGTGATGCAAGAGCTCAAAGTTCTCAAAACCTCATGAGTCTTTTAATGACCATCCTCATAAATCAGTATAAAACACATTTCAAATATTTATAATGTGACAACATGTAGCTTAATGATGCTATCATGTTAATACTGGACCTTAAAGCTCATAAGACCTCATTATGAACAAAAGCAGAACTAAAGCTATTGTTTTTCATAAATCAGTGTGAGGTGAAATTTGTCTGTTTATACTGTTTTAATAAAAAAAAATGTAAGTAGCTGAAAGTGTCAAACATTTAATTGAACTAATGATTTGTTTATGGAGATGAATTATACATAGGGTACACATTAATTGTGTAAAGACGAAATTATCTGGTTTAATGAAATTTGTTATAATGTTTTTGTCTATAATAATAATAATAATAATAATAATAATATTTTAATTGATTTTTATCAAATTTTTACATACTTACTGATTGCAATACGATTCTTATACTACTACTACTACTACCAATAATAATGATATTATTATTATTATTATTATTATTATTACTATTATTATTCTTTTTATTAATAATAATAATAATAATAATAATAATAATAATAATAATAATAATAACAACGTTCACAACCAAAAACAGTTGGAAAGGTAAAACCAAGGGTAATGATTCCATTCTTGATATTACTCATAAGTACAGGCTCCATGTACTTTAACAACAAATATTTACAGACCTTACGTCATGATATTATAATGAAAATATCACTATAAAATCCTCAAATATTAGACCATGAACAACAGAATATTCTTTCATATGATCTATATGTTACCAATAATCTTAATCACTAAACCATGACAAAAAATCTACCTTAAGATGTAGCAAATAATCTGGTGTTCAGGCCAAAAGTAAAACCTTATATTGATGTGTTTTTATCTTTGGAAGGCTTAGCCCTGCAAAACCATTTATGCCAGCCATTCCTGAATACAACTGAGAGATACATCCATTTAGATATTCTGTACATATCATAGATCACACATTCAGTGCATCTCTTGAGAGGAACTGAGTTTTTGCTTCATGTTTAATCAGTGTCTACCTGGAATGCAACTGCAAATGTACAGTCAAGTCCATACGTATTTGGGCAGTAGCACCTTTTGAAAAATTTTTAATATTGCTGTTAAACTCCTTGAAATATAGTTGAAAGTCTACCCTACATTCACTGCATTCATCTTACTTGCTTCACTTGATTGACAAAAATACAAAACAAAACCGGGTCACCAATTTTTACTCATTAACTATTAAGTCAGTTAGTTAAGCCTTTATTTGTCACATGCATATCTCAGGTTGGTGCCTCTGGAGCAGACAGTGTTAAGGGCCTTGCTCAAGGGCCCACAATACAGTCAACATGAAAATGAATGTAATGACAATTTCTTTGAACTAATCTTTTTTAGAGGCAGGATGATTGTACAACATAACTCTCTAATACTTGAATGCCCCAAGAATGCAGAGTACAAGTTTAAATTAATTTTGTGTTGTTGTTGTTGTTTTTTTTTATATCAACACAGGGTGAAAATACATACAGGGTCAAACATATACTGTACCTGAATATCATTTACTGAATATCATTCATTCAGTGGTGCCAAAAGTCCTGAAATGTCTTTCAATTTGCCAAGCGCAAGGCCACTCAACTTCCTGTCAATGATCATGATTGACTCCAGCTGGTAACTTCTCAGTGCCAAAATAAAAAGGATTTGCTTCACAGCATTCACTGGAATGACCAACACATGGTACAATGGGAAAGTCCATGGAGTTCAGGGCAACTGTGAGAAAGAGGATGGTAAATTTACACAAGTCAGGAATGTCTCTCTGGAGCCAATTTCTAAACAACTGCAGATTACAAATAATTCTACATACTGTAAGTACAAGTTTAACAGGTGTTTCCACTTAGGTGTTTCCACAAGATCTGGCAGGAGACCCACCCTGTCACCTGCAGCTGAAAGGAAATTTGTCTGGTGGTCAGGAACAACCCAGGAACCACCAAAGCACAGGAAGTTCCTGAAACACCAGTTTCACAGTCTACATTCAAGCGAGTCATACACCATCATAAGCTAAAAGGTGTCCATGCCTTCAATCTCAACGGAGTTATGTTTGGAGGAGTAAGAGTGTATTACACAAACCTCAGAATTATCTCAGCATAACCGCAAATCATCAGCTAGATTGTTGAAACTTGGACAAAACTGGTCAAATATTTAACCAGACTACCTAACTATTAGGCACTGAAACAATTACAGTTAGATTTAACAAAATGGATTATATGTATAAAAAATATATGTACATTTGTGACTCATATTTGCAATAAATGAATTTAAAAAATATGAACTCTATGGTTTATGGTCAATAGCTGGTAAAATCACTAGCAGATATAACACCATTCCTGTATTTTCAGAGACTTGTTCAGCTTCTTGAACCTGACTATACAAGCAATTTCTCCATCATATAAAATAGCTTTCCTCTTCATCGCCATAAGAAATTTTACAACAGTGTTCACTACATTTTATATATATATAGTTCACTATATTTATATACAGTATATTATTACCATGGTACTTCAGACATTACTATAGTGGGCACAATAGGACTTTATAGTGTACCACAGTAGGTACTGTAGCACTTCACTGGGTACCGTGCTAGTACCATAGATAGACCATTCTTTATTCTCATATATATGCATTCATATTCTCATACAGCAAAATGTGCTTTCCAACAGCAACCGCGGCTACAATCAATGCAGACAATATGGATGTAAAGGCACTGCTCTTAGCCATGCGTAATTTTAGCACAAGACAATGATTAGCCTACCTTCTCTGTCTTTCATTCAAGGCTTAGCTACAGTATGCACATGTAGGGTATTTGCTTCTTGAAGCTACTAAGGCTTCCTTCGTTTAGAACATTTACTGCTTGAACCATGCTGTGCAGCATCACAGCATGGTTCTCTACCATGTTCACAAAACATGGTATCTCTAGCGTCATATCGTCGCTAGGCAACAAAAACATTCAAGCATGCAAGAGTGTGCAGACACACAAAACTGCTTATGTTAAATATGCCCAGGTTGTAGAGCGAACACAAGTTTTCATGTGAAACATTTTATTTGAAAAAAGAATGTAAGAATATACAGTACAATAGTCAATGTATATTATTGTTCATTACATATTGTTCGTTTATATATTGTTACTTCAATAAATATTATTTATACCCCTTACTGCTCTATATTGGTCTATTTATTCACTGACAGATGGAGCAAGCTATTTTATAGGGGGGAAGATTTTATTGGGAGCACTGGGGTGTCAGGTGTTACTGTGTGTCAGGAGAAAATGGCTCATAGAACAGGTGGGAGGGCTAGAATATTACAGAATATTGGTGTGTACAACAATATTTTTCAAATGTTAATTTATTTAATGCTATATAGAATGGAACCATGCTGTAGAAATATTACCATTATAGAACATATATCCATGTGCAGCATATTTTTTGACAGTATCTTGGTACATGTTTCATAGTACCATACTACTGTAGAACCATGAACCATACTATAGTACATGTACCTTTGTACGAAAGTATGTACTATGGTAGAACCATGTGCCATAGTGTAATACAGTACATGTACGATTTTAGCAAATATAAGTACAATGCTACTTTCAAAAATAATATAGTACAGGTACCATCAGACTACCATGGTAAAAATTTCTTTTGGATGTTTATCATAGAAAAGATAAAATGTGCTACTAAAATTCACACCTCATCTTAATTTAAAAGTTAATTCCACCTATCGTATAACAATTCTATTAAATATAGTTTTTTAAGAAATCATTCTTTACTTCTTCGGTTTTCTTGTTGTATTGTATTTCACTCTCTGAACCAGCGTGTAACATTATATATCTAAGCTGATAACGACAAGTGAGTTGATAATTATGCCTAATTAAAGAAAATGACGTGTTGACACAGGAGAGATGTGTTTTTGTTCATTAGCACATTATTTTCTGATTGGTAAATCAAATAAGCAGAAAAATCGCTCACAGTTCACAAAGGGAATTGTGCGCGATTACCAAAACAAAGATTAATTAAGATGTGAAATTAAGAGGTTAATTAGTGTGTTACATAGAAAAGAAAAAGAATTAGTGACCTTTGCCGTTGATTTATACCAATCAGCTGTAACATTACAGCCACCTGCTTAATATTGAGTAGGTTCCCCCTTTTGCCACCAGTAGCTCTTCTGCTAGACTAAACAATACGGGGCAAACTTCGTTCCCTACGCACATCAATGAGCTTTGGCTGCCCATGACCCTGTTTTCCAAGACACTGGTTTTTCTTCCTTGAACCAAATATGTTATGTCTTGACCCCTGGAGACTGGGAACATCCCAAATGAGCAGCTCTGACCCAGTCCTCTAGCCATCACAATTAGGACCTTGTCACAATATATTCATTATTGTTTGCAGAGGTGGAAAGAGTAATAAAATTTTGTACTCAAGTACAAGTACTGTTACTTCAGGGAAATTTTACTTAAGTACAAGTAAAGTTACCATTATAAAAATCTACTCAAGTAAAAGTAAAAAGTAGCTCATAAAA
>JAQMYG010000023.1:29930558-29941058 GCA_030014215.1 Clariallabes teugelsi | reverse complement strand
TGGATCGGAGGAAACACGTGGGTCGGTCTGCGGCCCTCCCGACTGAGTGGCAGTAGAAGCTTAATGTGGGGAGCCCCAAGTGACTGGGAGGAATTGGACATGACTAAATTAGGGGAGAAAATCAGGGAAGAAAATCCGGAAAAAAGAGGGAAAAATTTAATAAAGATGTTATCACTTTGGGTGTACTCACTTTTGTTCGCCAGCTATTTTGACAGTAATGACTGTATGTTGAGTTATTTTCAGAGGACAGTAAATCTATACTGTTATACAAGCTGCACATTGACTACTCTAAAATATATCTAAAATACTCTAAAATACTTCCATCTGTAAAATACCATTAAAAAAAAGTTCAGAAAATGTTTTTGTTGATTGCCAATTTGGGGGAGCGCTTAAAGATTCTGTAAAACCAGAAACAATCGGTTTTAAACTAGAACTCTACTATTAATCTAAGATCTATCAGCTATACAAGCTATACTATATCAGCTATCTATCAGCTATACAAATGACCTCTAGAGGACGCCTTGACATTTTCCTTTATCTAAGACACTCGATACAATTTTCTTCATACAGTAGCTTTGAGTAATTAATGGTTTTGATAAATATACATAGAAACACATTGTAAAACCTTGTTATTCAACAAAGAATGTACTGGTATATTTTAGTTCTTTAATGTAGAATTCACCTATCATTCAACATTGGTGGGGAAAAGTTCAATGGTACAATGGTACGTTTTTCCTAGAAGTTAAAAATCTAAAATCCTTAATGTTTCCTTCATTGCTTCTTTGGTGAAACGTGTACTCTGTTTTTCAAAGTTTCTTTGGAAGATTAATGGCTATAACTTCCTACAAGAATTCTTAACTATACGAAGGCCAGAATGAAGGATTTGGGAAGCATGCTTCTGCTGAAGGTATGTAATAAACAAGACTTGAGGATTCTAAATGTAAGTTTATTACTAAGAATTAGTCTTTAGGTAGTATTATTTTTAAGGTACTCAACTTCTTTAAGGTGTTTCTTCTACAGTGTTATTGAAAATTTAAAAAAAAAAAAAAAAAAGCTGCACCCCTAATGTTGCACGTCCCCCCCCCCCCACCCCCCAAAAGCACTTTAAAGCATTTACTGATGTTCTAGGGTTTTGTTATTTCACTATTTTTCTAAACGCAGCCTCACTTGGCCAAGGCAGGGGTTTGTCAGCATTAACCTTGAGCCAAGCGGCTCTCCGTAGAACCCCTTATCAGCGGTTCTGAGCTTCAAAGCATCTCCTGCTGAATGTGAGCGAACAACAGGTTCATTACCGGACAGTTAATGTGGATGTTTCGGTCTTACACAACAGACGAGTCTGCCTCCCTACGATGCACCAAATTAGAGTGGGACAATTTCTACTTTACAGAGGGAGAGAGAGAGAGAGAGAGAGAGAGAGAGAGTATAACACATGGAGATTCACATGTTCTTCAACCCAAACCATAGAAAATTGCCATCTTATATTATTATTCACCAGAATTCCCACTCAAGGTCATTTGAGATGAGGCCGCACTAAGCCGCACTAAGCGGTCGTCCCTCAACAGCGGGCTTAACTGCAATGAAGATGTAACTAGTACCATTTGTTGAATTCTCTGAAGAAGTCTGCCCATGATTGGAAGGCATAAATGCTGCTGAAGAGGAGCGTTTGTGTGAGCTCTGTGTGAGTTATGGTCATTAAGACCAAGAGGGCACAGTGAGGGTTTTTCAGATGCCAACATCTACTTTAAAACATCAGTGCTTCGTGACAAGCCAGGGCAGTTAGTTTCTTCACTCAGAACTGCTGAGGAGGAATAATAATAACTGTGCAAAAAAATACAAAAATACAAAAAAATAAGATCTAGAACCTTAGATCAAACCATTTTTTTCAAAAACAAATGTTTTTACTTTCAGAAAGTGACCCCAAGCAGATCCTTTTTAGAAAACTTAACCCCTCTTATCTCATAACATTTTAATAATGCATTAAAATTCATTGTCAAAAAACAAAGTACACAGTACAGTACTTTGTACTGTGGTTTTTAGCTAAGAACTACCAACAATCCAAAGAACGAGTGAAGAACCTAGTTTTTTGAGGAGTATACAGGTTTGTTTTTGTTCCTTACTGTACAATCAATGTAAATGTAACGTTAATAGTACAGTATTTGCAAAGGGCAAATCTATAGTCCTTAAGGCTTCTTTGGTTAGCCCTTTGGGGAAAGCCTTAAGGGTTCTACAGAGTATCATACATAAAGGGTCCCAACCTAAACCACTTTAATAAGCAAAGAATGGTGGTTATTATGGGTTTTCAGGATAGTTATAAATGCAAGCTCAAATGAAAATCAGCATAAACAAATAAATGGGTTGATTTTGTGGAGAAAGTAGTAGACAGTTAGCATCATCGCACTTCTTTTATGATCTCTGTATAAATCCAACAAAGATAAAACTTCATCATGCTCATGAGTGCTCTTTTTCTGTAAGACAATTCATCATAAATGAATATAGATAGCAATATAAAAGCTACCTGGTGTTGTCTACACATCATTTTGCTAAATAAAAAAATAAAAAAATAAATACATACAAATATAATTAACACCAAATCAGAAAATGTCCATGAAATGCCTTGAGGTTTGTGATCTGATCATGTATGTTGACATTTTTCCTTATGAACCAGAAACAGGATCTATCTCTTGACTGAACAGCAATTAGTATCCCGGATACACCACCTGAGCTAATTATCATTGCTAACAGTTTAAATTATGCTTGTTATCAACTGTAGAGGAATTTTCACACCTAGTTTGCCCATTGCAACATTATCTTGTTCACCATGATAAAGCAAAAAATTTCCAACCAGAGTGCCTCAATTTAGTGCCAGGCCATGGCTCGTTTGTTCCCACCCCGCAGCATTCTTTTACTTTTTCCCCATGGCAGTAAGAAAGGGAAAAATCTATTGTTTAACAAGATGGAGTTTGACAGCTGCTGTTCAACAAAACTTTCAAGAAACAATCTTACTCGATAACTTTCTCCCTGTTTCTCACAGAAATGCACACAATACAGGTCGTGATGTTTTAACAGTGATGTCACCACCTTTATTCAATCATATGCTGGATGATCTAAGGAGAAGAAAAAGTATAACCAAAAGAAGATGTCTAAATCATGTTTAATTCTAACCACCAGTGACTATGCAGCAATAACTGCAGTTTGTTTTCAGGGGCACCACATACGCATTTCAGACAGTATTTAATAGGATACGATTTGAACAAGCACAAGATGAATCAGCAAAATATTTCAACCATTAGAGTAAAATTAAAAGATGCATATTTTCAAGACATGTTTTAGTCCTGCTTTTAATATATGCTGGCTTATTTGTGTCTAAAACACCAAGAGCTAGACATAGCTCTTAAACTCCAACTTGTATTAGACTCAAATATAACCTGCCCAAAGACTAACATCTAAGATTGGTGCTATTTGGGTATAAAAAAATATCAATTTGGCTATCATGACTTGTAATGGCCGTTTTTAGGTCCACAGACAGAGAAGTTTGGCATAATGAATGATTATGCAATGCACATTTAACTATCTGAGCAAGCATTTCCTCTTCCCATTACACTACATTGGTGCTAACTGCAATAGTAAACTATGTTACGATCTGTATATGATTGCAAGGTTAAAATAATTACTTGGCAAAAGTTTCAGGCCACAGGCAGATTTTCTGTCCACATAAACACAACCACCAAGCGAGTTACTTGTTCATTCTTTATTTAGGAAGAGAAACAAAATGCCCGGTGTCATTGTGCTTTTACATTGTTCAAACAGTGGGCATAAATAAATAAATAAATAAATAAATAAAAGAAACCCCAAGACGGGGTGGAAGGAAACTTCAGAAATAAGGTCATTTGATGCTATAATACAGTTTTGTAGAAATGTTTAATCCCAAAGAATTATTTACAACCAATAAACAGCTTCCTTTTTATTTACTTGTAATACAAAAGCAGAGGTTCAGCTAATACAAGGCCAGTCTACCTGAATCTCTAAAGTTTGTGCTACTGTTTATCTTAGTTAGTCCTCAAACTAAAAAATAAAGAGTTGGAAGGGTTCTCAAAGAAGTGCTTTTATAGCGGTCTCTCTGTCACGTGACAGAGCAGTGGAAGTTTACCCTTTGTGTGTCCAAAACCACACCCTTTTCATTATATACGTAGTACTTAAGATGTTTGGTTGTTTCAAATTGAGTGTAGCACATCTGGAACACTCCTGAAATCCCAAATGATTAGTGTCCCAAACCTAGAAGATGCAGAACATCCATCACATAATGCACTTTGCAGTTCATTCTGTAGGGAATAGGGTATAGGAAGTAGGCTGTAGGGACTAGAGTGTCATCTCAGACACAGGGTAAGAAGCGCCGCTTGACCCTCGTGCACCTGGGGAAAAAGGGTCGAGGCGGCACCACGTGACTACAACTCTACAACTACTCTAATTAAGAGGCAGGCAGTGCATAACCGCTTAAAAAAGACCCCGTAATACCCTCCATCCCACCCCATTTACCCCACCCCACCATAACCAACCCCTAGCCCATGGTCTACATGATCCACTAATACTACACTGGCATTTCCCTGATATTGAGCTTCTTCTTCTGCACGACTACTAACGGTATTGGATTAAAATCGTGATTAAAAATGTTATAGCTATTATTCGTTTATTTTTTGTTTGTTTGTTTTTAAAAAATACCATGCATTATTGCTCTATTAAGTTTTAATGACTCCCGAGAAATATTGCAGACTGATTCTAACTAGATTTTTTCGCAGAACAAAAACAAACAAAAACAATAAAAATCCAAAGCTTGATAAAAGTGGCATAGATTTCATCTTTTTTTGCATGCAACAAATGTATAAAGTGGCAAACAAACAAACAAACAAAAGAGACTAAAAAAAGTGGCAAATGCTTTGGCATATTTATGGCGAAGAAAAAGCTTGGCAAAATAAAAAATAATAAATTAAAGTGCAAATGAACGTTTTACACGACTTGTATAAAATAATAAATAAGTACGTAAATAAATAAGTTATAAAATAGTTTTACCTCGACGCTGAACACTTTTGTGGCCACTGGCAGCAGTATAATGTGATCCAATACTTAGAAAAGGTTTGACCTTTTAAATGAGAGACATTTTCAATGTCCACTGAGTTTTTTTTTTCTTTGCTTTCTTACTTTTTTCAAATATTTTTGGCAAAATATGTTGCTATTTTCGGCTTGGGGTAGGCGAACGGCTCGGGGGAAGATGTTTACGCTTGGAAAAGAAAAGTAACATGCGAATAATCCAAGTTTTCCTCAGTTCTGTTGCTGCAGGAGAGAAAAGCAAAGTTGTGGACACACTTTGACTCCTGTGGCGCTTTCATGAATCAGGTCTTAGCGGCGAGAAGGCTCCCTTGAAGCAGGCCGACTCGTAGTGCTTGTTCAGGTACGACTTGAGCGCGAAGGTCTTGTTGCAGCGCTTGCACTTGTAGTGTTTGAAGGCTGAGTGCGTCTGCATGTGAGCGCGCAGGTTGGAGCGGTCGGCGAAGGCCTTCCCGCAATGCGCGCACCCGAACGGCTTCTCGCCCGTGTGCGAGCGCATGTGGCCCTGGAGCAGCCAGGGGCGGCTGAACGCTTTGCCGCACACGTCGCATTTGTGCTTGAGGTCGTGTGTGAGCAGGTGCATGGCCATGGCCGGCATGGACACGTACACCTTGCCGCACGTCGGGCACTTCTTGGCCATCTTGCTGTCCATGCTGCGGTGCGTCTGTTTGTGGCGGCTCAGGTTGGACGACGTGGCGTAGCTCTTGCCGCACTCGTTGCACGTGTGGCGTTGCGCGCTCCTCGCGTTGCCCATGGCTCTTCTGCGCGAGCGGCCGTCCGTGATGAAGAAGGCATCCACCGTGTAGCCCTCGCTGACCGCATTGTCTCCGTTGATGTACCCGGAGGAGATCTCAGAGCGTGGGCTGTCGGGCTGGTCTGAGTCCGGCGCGCCGTAATCGCTGTGCAGGCTCTCGTAGATGGGTACCGGCGATGGCACTTTGATGCCATTTTCATTCTCTGCTTCATACACAGACGGGGTTATGTAGTCGCTGATATAACCTGTCGCTGGGAGGGAAAGAAAAAAAAGCAACAGTTTAAGCAGAGTTGACTTGACTCGAAAGGAATCAATAAGTCGAGGTGCTACATTCTGGCACGCAACAGTGTATTTCTGCTCGTTTCTCATTTCCTTCGCGATTTCCCCCCCCTCCACAATAGAAACTGATGGTTGCATTCAAGTATCAGACTTGTCGTGAACGCATTCAATCATTCTTTGCAACACTCTCCCCAAGAAATCAATACGTCTCTTTTTCAATTAGCTGGGTAACTCGTTTAAGGACAAAGGCGACTGATCTCACTTCACTCATAATTGTATTTGCACTTGTGTCAAAGATAAGAGCAGGAAATAGGTCGATCTGCACGTGCACGAGACACCTTCCATGAGACACGCACATGCACGTGTGTATGAATTGCAATGTGCAAATGCATTTGCGGACAAAATGATCTGGAGAGTGTTGTGGGTATTATATAGAGCGGAAATAATTGTTGCAAACACAAGGATCAAACGTTTCTTTAGTGCATACCAAGTGTGTGTGCGTGTGTGTGTGTGTTGCCAGAGTGCAAGTGTGAATAATTCCATGACACGGTTCTCTGACTGTATAAAAGCCCAAGATAAAAGATAATTACTATGGATGCATGTCAATTTATACGCGTGTTCGGTGTTTCGTATATGTTTGCATCAGCCTCATAATTATGGAGTCTTGCTGCGAGTGAGCAAAGCGCAACACATGAAACTGCCGATGCCAAAATTTGCAGACTCGACAAAAAAAACCGTGACGGTTTTGGAAGGGATAAAATAATGTAATGGTGAATCAGCACGCACTGGCAATGATTAGGGGTTACATTAAACAATCCGAATGATCATGCAATAAATAAAATGCACTTAAATAAAATGTAGTGTAAAGCACATCTCTTCATCCCTGATCGTCCTACAGGTCGCCTATTCATCCCCCAGACTATACAGTATGCACGGTTCTTTCCGTCATTTTTACCTTTCTCGTGAAATCGGAGGCTGAGGTCCGCTCTGGATCTGCCATAAGAGCTCTCGAGGTCAGCAGACGAGAAATCATCGAGCTTAACCTTTTTGACCAGGAAAGACCTTGGCATGTTTCACGTTGCAGCAAAAAACACACCACTCGTCCGTCCACCCGCTCGGTCAGGTCTCTTGCTCTTCTTCATGCACCGCCGAGGACAAAAAAAACCCCGTTTTTTGTTTTCTTGTCTATAATTTGCTTTGTTTTGCTTTCTTCCTTTTTTTTTTGCACCAGCGATCCTTTGCTCAGACGCAGGCACGCGGCGACGACAGACACCTCAACCCGTTAGTGAGCTTCTTGTGCCGTCGCGTCGCTCTCGGCGGAAATGCAACTTCAGCACCGGATAGCTCCTTTCTCCTGGTGCGCGCACACGCACACAGCACCGGACAGCTCTCTTTTTTCCTCTCTCTCTTCCTTTTCCTTTCTGTTCGCGCTCCTCTCCTCGTCTTAAAACCTGAAATCTGGAGCCTGCTGCGCGTTACTTCCACTTGTTTTATTTTCCCCCAAAGACTTTAATATGCACATGCAAAAAAAAAAAAAAAACACCGAAACTGGTAAGCAGGTCTGCACGCGTCCGCGAGCCGCACGGTCTGAAGGCGTCGCGCTTTCTGAAGTCTGATGATCAGATGTTGGGATTTATATAGCTGTGATCAGGTGGGAATGAAGATGGAAGTGCTTAATTTAATCCATAAAAAAAATCTCCTGGGACTAACATTGAACTAGATGATTTAATGACGCTATGACACGTCAACGCTTTCGCCATTTTACCCCCTGAAGGAAAGTTCTTGGATAACAGAGCGAGACAGGAATATGGTAAAACTATTCTTTATGCATCCTTTCTTAACCTCAATCTTAATTATATGTCATAAAAGATTTTACACCATGCAATTTATTAACATGCTCTATGAACCATTTTATACACATTTGACCACGGTGCATGACATTTACGCATTACATTAGCCTGGTTTTTATATCAATGTAACTATATTCTCAGGAACTATTATGGGATGCATAGTGGAAGCGTTCACTTTTTCACTGTTTCAGCGTGCGTCAAATAAATCCTCCCTCCCGGGCTGCACTTTTCTGCAAATGCCACACTCGCAAACCAAGAGATCAGCCGCCGGCTGTGGCCCCAGGCTCCCAGGTCATTGTTTTACATCACAGCCCATAAACCAATGGCTTCTTCTCATGCAAATAGCAAGAACTGAGTACCAGAAGGTCCGCTTCCTTAGTGATTTCTGCAGAAGCCATATGCACGCAATTATAGTCTAGAGAGAGAGAGAGAGAGAGAGAGAGACCTTTTCTGCATTTCTAATGTCCAGCAACATGCTCTCATTGTTTAGTTTTCGTGTCGTAGCATCCTCGCTTCCCAAACCACTATGCATTCCACATGCTGATTAGACATTTATTGGCGCTGTAAAGCTGCATGCCTTGTGTTATACCATCATGCACTTGATTATAACCTCAAACCTCAATCAAATTCTTTCTACTTGGCTGCCTGGCTAATTGTTGCTTCGTTTGCTCGAGTGGGTTTTATAGCACTGTGCATGAATAGATCAGCCTAAGAGCGTCACCTTGTGAGGTTAAACTTGTAAAAAGGGAAGTGCGGAGTTAGCGCTTTCACGCGCCCGTGTCCTGAATGGAACAGAAGATGCTGTTTACTGAGCAAGAAAGTTGGAAAAGAAATTTCGGCGGTGAAGCATTGAAGCACTGAACGTTCAGACCAACTGTATATATATTCACATATACTAATTGAGGTCTAATGCACGAAGCAGGTATGCACTGAGAGCTCGTGCACCCGCTTATAGCTCAGGTGCGTGTTACGAATGCTCGAGGAAAGCAGCAACAGCGCGCGGCGACCGGATGAGAGAGAAGGACGCACGAGTGTTCTCGAGCGAAATGCTGAGTTCAGCTGAAACACACACACACACACACACACACAAAGAGAGAGAGCGCGCGCGCGCGTGCGAGAGAGAGAGAGAGAGAGAGACTCGTCTAATTTGCATAATAATAGTCCTCTGTGCGCAGGAACTCCGAAGCGACTTGTCGAGGTCCGAATCAAAGAAAGCCGCTGACATTTAATTCCGGTGCATTGCGTTTTCGCGAACAACTATTCAGATCAGCTTGTTGCTCTGTAAACAAGGCGCTTCATCTGTTTCCTCAGGATGGTGAAAAGGTCAGAGTGATGCCGCTGCGTTGTGTTGGGTTTAATATAAGCAGATTGATTCATCAGGTGCAGTTTTATTTGTAACAACACGCTTTGTCACAGAGCAGCTCTACAAGAGTCTGGATGTCGATGTAGATCCCTAATGAACAAGCCAGATGTGACAAAGGCTTGGAAATGGTCCTGAGACAACATGAGAAAGAAACATGGAAAAGAACCAGACTCAAAAAGAAGCACATTTTCTTGTGATGCCAAACTGACATTAAAATCATTATAATTTACAGGCAAACAGGGGTGTTTACACTATGTTCAGTATGAGCAAAATAATAATAATAATTAAAAAAAACGTCCTGGGATGAGTACAGGACTGCAGTGTTTATGATTACAGCAGCACCTGTGCACTGAAAAAAGGGTGGTTTCACAAATGTATATTAAAGGCAGAACATCCACTTAATTAAAGTGTTTATAATAAATAAGGCTTAATGTTTTTTTTTAAGTATGTTGAGGTAAAACAAATTAAGTAGAATGAAAAACAAGTCAAACCTGGACTTAATAATAAAAGTAAAATTAAAGACGTTTCCAGAAGACTTCAAGCACATTACGGAGATGAGCCTCCTAGCCACAGTAAAACAGTGTAAAATGGTGCAAAAGTTTTAAAGTAAGCTGTGCATCCATGAATGATGATCCTGGCAGAGCCCACTGAACATTCAGTGAGTGAAATCTCTGATTCTTGTAAATTGATGTATTACTTGTTGACAACTTAAAGAAGAGACACATCTGTCTGTACATACAATCATTCACCAACACCATTTGCACATTACAGGAACTCAGCTGGGAGTTGTTGACACATCCCCCATACTGCCCTGACCTTGCTCCAAGCCATTTCCACATGTTTTGGGCCATTACAGCAGTTCCTGGGAGGCCAGTGTTTCAGATGTGAAGCAGGCAGTTTGATCATGGCTCATTTTCTCTCATAACAGTTCTGTTATTGTGTGCAAATCATGTTGCCATGGACCTCACTATGTGCACTGGGGCACAGGCATGTTGGAAGATATTTGGACCTTTTAGTACCAGAGAATAGAAATTTTAATGTTACAGCGTACAAAGAAGTTTTAGACATTTTTGTGCAGCAGCCTTTATGGTAACAGTTTGGAGAAGGCAGACATATGGTGAAGTATCCACCAACATTTGGCAAGTCTCAAGTAA
>JAQMYG010000023.1:29896918-29917639 GCA_030014215.1 Clariallabes teugelsi | reverse complement strand
GAGTGTGTGTGTGTGTGTGTGTGTGTGTGTGTGTGTGTGTGTGTGTGTGTGTGTGTGTGTGTGTGTGTGTCTGTGTGACTAGGGAGAGGACACAAAGGGGGGACACACTCCATCAGACATATGCACTCTGAATATCGCTATGTAAACATCTGCAGTGACATGACAGGCTCAGATTAATCACCCCAGTCTGGGCAGCCGGCAGTTCTCCTGCTAAGACCCAGCTTGCTAACACTGCTGCTTCGAACACAAAGCAAACATGCCTCCAACACTTGCCAGGGTGAGACATATAATTGTTGGGGCCCAAATTTCACAGCCCTGATCTAAAAGATTTGAACCTTGTTCATATTTCGGACAGTAATAATAAACGCCAGCATCAAATGGGACGCTTTTACATATACAGCGTTTCCTTTGTTTGAACCAATCCCCTGGTGTGTTTTCTCTTTCAGTACGATCTTCAGACGGGTATAAACATAGCAATCAAACCCTGGTGTCAACAAGTCTCGAAGTGTCTCTGCGAAGGTGGTCTCGGTCCACTTACAAGCGATCTCGAGAGAGGTTTGATTGCAGTAAGAAAGTGATTCATCTCTGAATCAGTCAGGGAGTGACCCGAGTGAACACACCATGTATTTTGGGTTGCAGCTTTTTTTGGAGATATGAGCTGCTAAACTGAGCTGCAAAGTGCAAACTGAGCCTGTGAACTGTAGCGCTGTGTTCTGAAGATATGGACTGATGAAGTAAAAGAGAAAATAAACACTGGATGCATACACACGATGTTTTAACCTGGTTATCTAATCATTTCCTTGGCTCAGACTGTGTTCTCTAAAAAAGCTTGTGTGACATCTGTTTCAATTTTTTTTCATCTTTGTATTTCAGACCAAGAAATTAAACAATTTCACGAGAATGGTTTCTGATCTGTACGCCCCTATACAGAATATTGATGTATTTTTGATCAGTGTGAGTTTTCTGAAAGCATCCATTATAAGTCCTCATAGCATCATATCCAATTAAGGTCTAGCATTCAAGTGTATTGAATGGCAGGTGGGTTCAGGGTGGTTGTATACCTTGTGCAATGTTAAATAACGGTTAAGTGTATTTGCACTACAGATAATGCAAAAATCAAGTTTTATATAATGAAAAACAGGATTTCATTTCATTTCAAGTCCAGAACTTGAGTAGGCTACTAGATTATCTGAATTGGTGCCATTTATCCTGGTTTAGTCACACAACAGCATATCAATATCTGGGTTTCTTTGTTGATAACGTCTTTGTTCAATCTATAATAAACAATAGCATTGAATGCTGCAGTTGAATTTAGCTATTACTCGATATAATAAGCAAATAATTTAAACATGGATGACTGGCATTAATGCTAGTGGCGTAAACACATTAATGACTTTTTAATGATTTAGGTATTTTTAATCAATAGTTTGTATGACACGGTTGTACTTTCAAAGTGGCCATGACTCATGTTGAATGGATTCACATATCAATAAAAAAACTATTAAAGATTTTAGTAGCATTTAAAGGTCCCATGTTTTGCTATTTCTTTAAAAAGTTAGCACAGGTCTCAGAGCTCCAGCAGAGTGTGTATATGTGTGTGTGTGTGTGTTAGTGCTCCAGTTGAACTTAGTGAATGCATTTTTTACCACACCTTAAACTCCCTCTGTTTCACTCCTCCTCTGAACATACCATTTCAGTGTTTATGTAAATGAGCTGCTATTGAGCCACGCCCCACCAGAGAACAGCAGAGCTGAGAAACAAACTGGGGGAGGCATATCTTCTTATATGAGGTGAACATCCTAGTTGACAGAGAAGTTGACCTAGGTGGCGGTAATCCAACTTACTGGCTGCTAACCACTGTAAAATAACAAGAAGAAAAAAATCTTAATTGGTTTAATTGCTTAATTGGGTAATTGCTTATAAAAAATTTATGAAATCCACAAAAGGCAGGAAATGATCTCTGGCATGACTGAATGTCAAAAAATGTACTAAAAGGTAAATTTTGATTAATAGGTTATCTTTAAACGATTATATTTCAAGGTAAAGTGTACCTACAGTACAGAGTACAGTATATACCTTTACATATACTGTACTTCATGCACGTCATATTTGTAGTTCATTTGTGAATTGGAACCACCATGGAACCACCCGAATATCAAACCGTGCTATAATTCAAGTCAGTTCACCTTTAGCCAGTTGTAGATATGTCATTATGTTAAATCCAGACGACTGTCCTGTGATTTTCCCTGCATGAAAGTTAATGCAGCTCTTTTGCTGTGCTCCACCTTGTCAGTGGGCAACGGGCCAAAGAAACGTTTGTTTATTTTGTTTGTTTTTCGTGTGTAAATGAAGCCCTTCTTGGGTGTTACGCCGAGCGTTTGTCTTCAAAAGGCGATTTGCATTTCATTTGTTCTGGAATGTGCCCCAGAGGTTCACATATTCATAATGAAACACAGCGCAATCCTATTAGTACACAGCTCCCTGTCTTTTTATTGCCCGTCTTGTTTTGTACCGTTTGTTTATCTCACAGTAAGTGCAGGGAGGGTGGCCAACAAGTGGGGTTAAAAGGCAATGCGTTTTATTATTACACATGTACAAACAGATGAATGCACAAAAAAAAAAAAAAAATCAGAGATTATTTCCATTTAACCAATTTAATGACAAATTTTTCCACAGATATGCAACAAGATGGATGATCATCGGACAGCCCTAATGAATTTTTTTTATTTACAGATATCTTTAAATATAAGATATTTCATTTGAATTTATAAGATATTTTTTTAGAATTGCATTTCAATGAATGGTTCAGAAACCATGCTTTATTTATTTATTTTTTGTTTCTCTCCCTGGCCTCAGTGAGTCTAAGTGAGGAATCTGAGTGTATACTGTAGGTGTGAACAGCTAAGACATCAATAGGAGTCCTGGGGAAACTTGCCGTTACCTGAGCCAGGTGTCAATAGGTCTTACATATTCATGAAAAGCTGAGAATTATTCAGTAAAACAGAGTCTCAGTCACTTTAGTGTTATAATTTAGTTGTTTTGCTATGGGTACACACCAAAGACTCTCAGGAACTCCATTCTATGTTCTAAACAAACTGCAAGGTTTATTTATTCTCCATTTCTACTGTTTTTCTGCTAGAACTATGTATGTGTATTTTGACATAAGTTTAAAAGTCGCACATGAATCGTACATATTTACTTCAGCCACATTATAAAAGCCCAGTTTATGCTCTATTTAAATAAATGAAATATATTAGCTACTACATTGGTATAGCTGTGAAATTTACACAAAATTAAGAAGAGTGCTGAATCACTGCAGGTTCTTCTGAAAGGCCTCAGATCCCAGAGGGTTTTAATTTAATAAGTACATGTTGTACTTTCTATTCGGGCAGCGGTGGCTCAGGAGGTTGAGGCTTTGGGTTGCTGATCAAATTGTTGGGGGTTTGAGCAAACCTGCAGTCTTGCCACTGTTGGGCTTTTGGTGATGGTCCTTAAGCCTTTACTCATATACAGTACAGTATATACGTAGTACCAATGGCACTGCCATTCCCAAACCTGGAGAAATGGAAGGGTTTTTTTCTGTCTCTTAGGTTAATTAGACAAAAACAGCTTTTCGTGTTACTGAAACATGCAAAGCATAGATGGATGGATGGATGGATGGATGGATACTTTTCTGCCTTGAAAACTTTCCTGTACTGGAAAACATGAAAGAACAACTTTACTTCTGATGGTTATAAAGCACTAACACCTGAAACCATAAGTGTCAAACAAAAATCTCCCAGTCTGATTTAACAGCATGCTTTAAACTATATATTAGCAAACATTCACATGTTGATGTAAGATTTTCAGAGTTCATTTGAGTCTTACTGGACCTCTATAAATACTGTACGGTGTTACTTCAACACAGTGGATTGTGGATCATGTTTAGCATGGTGATGACCTTTGATTTTGACCTTGAGTACTCTGAGTTTCATAACTTCTTCCTGTTTCCACCATGTCCTCTAAAGACAAGTGCATTACGTTATCTACACTATAATGTACAGAGTACCTAAAGGGACATTAAAAATTGAAGAAAAAAAATGATCCTTTATAAAAAAGAAAGAAAGAAAGAAATGTAGTACTTTTATTGCAAGATCTCGCAATACCTTGAGTGACTCATTTACTTCTCTGTCATGAAACTGCACTTAAAAACACAATTTAAGGGTCCTAGCAATTTACCTTTTTTATTATTGTTTCAATAATTCTTCTTATTATTCATAAATGTGCTTCATACCGAAGCTGAGATTTAATAATTAACCGATATAGTGCAGAACTGGCATAAAAACATTATGATTTAAGTCACGCCTCCATGCTCTATATTTCTAACCAATCACAGACGAGACTGAATTCTTCTAACCAATCATATTCAGAAGGCGGGATTTCTTTTCAAGCCTCACACAATGGCTTGCTAACATTTTTGAATGATTAGATTTTTTTTTGTTTAAATTATTTTTAATTTACTTTCCCGAAAATATAAACAAAGAGAACTGTCAGAGAAAATAAACAAACACCAGTTAACCACTCAGATTTGAGCATTAAACAGAGCTTCGGTGCAGAGAAGCTTCTTCCACAGGTGCATGTTTGATATCCAGCCTTCTTCTCATGTGACCAATTACACCACGACAGGTTCTACCAAAAACGTAAATGTCTATTTTAATGCTTTTTTACCACTATTAATGTTTTTAATGTTATACTTTTTATGTGCAATGGAATTTATTAGGGTTAAACAGAAAATCACTCCAGCATCATTACATTTCATTCATGCCTCCGCTGGCCGTGAGCACTGTCCTTTTCATGTGTTTGCCTCCAGCAGTGTGAGAGTTACAGAACCAGATTTGTCCTGCAAACTCAAACAGATCGGCAGCTTTTCTTTCCACTGCAGAGCGTGCTTTGTGCCGCTGTGTGTGTATGTTTAGCCGTCTTAAAAAATGGCTGCAGAACTGCATCAGCACTGAAGTGGCACCTGGTTTCTCAGCTGAGCAGCCAAGTTTAGCTCGAGGCAGAACGGGACAAACACACACACACACACACACACACACACACACACACACACACACACATATATGAGCATGCATAGTGATGTGGAGATGCACGGCGGATGGGAGGCAAAACAATGGCATATGTACAGAACATCACCGAGAACATCCTGTAGGTGTAAAAGCTGGTGCAAGTATCCTGTACGATTTCTGGCCTGGTTTGTTGCTGCTGACATAAATTACACTTCATAAATAAAAAAAATTCCATCGTGGGCTCAGCTTAGGTCATGTGAGAAATGTAACATGTTCTTTGCCAGCTCATTTCGTGTCTTCGCAAGTGAAAATATCTTGAATATAGTTAGAATTATCTACACTTTCTTAAATTAAAATTAACCTAAACCAAATATATAGATGAATATTTATTAAAATGTTCAGATAATATCAATTTAAGAATTTAATTCTTGGAAAAAAGAAAATTCTCTACCATTGATAAAGAAAAATGTGAGCTTAAAATGTTATTGACATTTGATTAGAAGTAAGCTTAATAATAATTTGGTTTGTTGTAAACTTATTTTAAGAAATTATCGATAGATTTGGATAGATTCAAGAATTGCTAAGATGTAGATTTTGCAGTGCAGCAGACAATTGTCCAAATTATTATTTCTTAATAAAAATCTCAGAATGGACGGATTGCAAGAACACTCATCTGAAAGGCGCCAATTGGAGAACGACAACAGGCTAGATTCAAATAAAAAAATTCACGTCATACCTTTAAATATGACAGCTACAAATAATAAACCATCACCAAAACATGATTAAGGGACAGGAAAAATATGTTTATTATCTCAAATCTACTTTGAAGAATGTTCGTGATTTTTATAAATCATCTAGTATTATGTGATAAGTAAGAATCTAAAACCAGTTTTGCTTCAGACAAGTCATGAAGCATGGACATACATTGTGTGTGTGCGTTTGACATTCTCAAAACATCTTCTCCATCAGGCATCACTGTCTCTTATTCATCCTCTCAGACTTCAGCTACAGTGACATCAATGCAGAGCTGAATGTTTTCTTGGGGAGCCAGACATCTGTCGAGACAGATATTGACTGCATGAAAATGCGTCAAGAATAACTTGACGAGAACAATTTATTTATTTATTTATTTATTTATTTTATGAAGCTGTACTGTCTTCTTTGTCTTTCCTGGCAAAGATACAGCCTGTAAGTGAACCGTTCCAAGCACACACTAGAAAAACACATCTAACATAAAAACACAGCATGACCCCCCCGCCACCACCACCTCACCCCCCTCTCCCCTTACAGGACGACTACTTCTTGTATTGACAAACAGACTGGAATCTGCACCACGACAACATCCCATTAGTAGACGTTGAACAGCGATTTCATAAATTGTTACAGGATGAAACATCATTAGAGTCTCGTGCTGATTGAGCACCAGCTGGTTAAGCAGCGCTCAGTCTGCCTGCACGCAGGAGAAACTTTCAGACGATGAGCTCTTCCTGCAGACACACCATGCATGAAGGCGTCTCGCTCAGAAGTGGCTGAATCGCTGCAGGGAAGGATCGTGTTTGCTCGCCTACTCTGGAAATCTTGTTTCTGCTGTTTAGGAGTGATCAGTAAATGTGTGCAACATGGTGACGAACTCGTATTCGTGACAAAATGCAGCGGAATACTGCCGCTTGTTAGGGAATTCAGACAGACAGTTTTTGCGTTTGTTTGTTTTGCCGGGTCTGCATGTGTCTGTCAACACAGACGGCTCTTGAAGGGAGTTGGGGTGGGGGGTGGCGACGGCTGAGCTATCCTTCAGCCGACAGCCAAAGGGCTAATTACTGAATAATAAAGAGAGGAGGCAGGACACATGTGCTGGGCCGATGTCCCTCGCTACAGAAACCCCCCGCAGGCCTGTTCGTTCTACACCCAGTCCAATTTATCTCCTGGGTTTGAAGGTTTGGGGTTGCTGCGTTTTGCATTTGAGGAACTAGGGGGGTGGCGATGGGGTGGAGTAGCGGTCGCTTCCAAAAACTGATCCCAAAGGCACCCTGTCGACTAAGGCTCACCTGCCCATCAGCCAGCGCAGGTGCTGCAGGGGCCGAGACGCAATTTCCAGCAGATGATCGGTGCTCGTGAAGCCTGTGGCCCCCTCACTGCCCATCAATATAGGGCAGGGTGGGGCTTTTGGGGTACATTTCAGTGGAGTGGGGAATTGTAATTGAGCCCCGTACGCCTGCCATCTATCACAGAGAGGAGCAGGTGTGGTTTGGGTGGCCGCCATCAGACCCTGACAGCAGGAAGTGACACACCGGGGGAGATCCCCACGTGCGCCGCCGCCCACCGATACTTTTCCAATTTGCCATAATTAGCCCCCATACGAGGCTGGTCTGAAAGATCACAAGCCTGCCCTGGATCAGCTGCGTTAACCCTCCCGTGACGTCTAAACTCCTAATTCATTGCTACATTAACGGCGTTGATTAGCATATGCCGTTCTCCCGGCGGCCCGGCCCGTATCCCCTTGTGATCTCTTTAACAGGCACCTTGATAGCAGCAGACGGTCTCTATGCACTAAACATCTAAATACACACACATGCACGCTGCCCCCACCATGACCATTAGTAATAGGCTGCATAATTGGTGAAGTGTCACAGATGATCCTCTCTGAGGTTTATGGTTAAACCAAAGCAGACTGGAAGCTCCCAAATGTGACCTTCATTTAGACATTGAATGTATACAGTGGCAATGGAGGCTCTCAATCCATGGATGGAAAAAGAAAGAAAACCAATGACAAAACTCTCAAGCTAGGCCATAGAACACAAACACAGCCATGTGGTCTGAAATTGTTTTTTGGGAAACACAGTAAGGGATTAATACATGCTCTGTGGTGTGTCTGGTTAAATCATGAGGAAGGAGAGTATGTTAGACAGTATTGAGAATTTATGCATAAAAGAACGATGGGTAGCCCTTTCTCAATCTGATCCTGAGCCTATCACTGCTGATCTCCTGGGATTTAAACAGAATGACATGAAAAAAAAAGGCATCTATTGAGTGACAGGTCTGCGTTCAGTCAGAGGAAAACATCTAAGAATGCACAACATTGAGGCTGATTGGCCACAATGGCAGAAGACCACATCAGGTTTCATCACGTGGTCTTCATCTCTCCAGTGTAAGTGATCCTGAAACTATGAATTCATAATACATTTCATAAAGCATCATAAATATAGATATATACTTTATAATGTTTTATTATTTATTACATAATCTATAATGCCTTATGAGTAGATTATATCATTCTAAGAATGTATTCCTAGAAATTATGATCAAAGAACTTGGTGTGCGAGCAAAAAAAATGAAGCTAAGGAAAATTAAGTGCCAAAACGTGCAGTTCCTCAAATGTCCACTGGGAGCTCCAAATGTGAGTCAATCCTCATAGATCTCCATAATAAAATGTCTAACTTTATAACAGAAATAAACATATTTGCAGCCTAGTCCAAATTAATAAATAAATATAAATAAAACTGATTTAGTCACTTAGGCCAGATTTCACATTTATAACTGCAGTGGGGTGTATTTTTAAATAACCCATCAGTCAAAATTAGATTAAGCCATAAAATTACACATAATTGTGGGTGTGGTCAATTTGAGTGACAGCAGAATGCAGTGCTGGGGTTAAACTGTTAGCTGTCGGCTATGCACCACTTCAGCTAACCAGCTAACTGGAATCAGGGAAGTTTAACTTACTATGAGAAACGTAGGAGTTAACATGGGTTCAATCAAATGCAAAGTAAAGTGTGTGCGTTTCATAAGGACATCTGGAGAAATCCAGACTTTGCTTACCTGATTATATAAGACTTAAACATGCAAAGAATGAAAACACTCTCAGCATGTTGAGATAAGGTCATCTACTTGTTGCAGGTTGAAAGAACATACAACAACAGTTGTTAAACTGTAATTTACATCAGCATTTGCACAATGCATTTAGTATTAATAAAAATCTAGTTCAGAAAAAAATCTTTTTTTACAAGAGATCTACAAGTTTTCTACAAGAGATTCTTTTATGGACAGCATAAGGCGGCTTATTTGGCTTCGAATGACACAGTGTATGCTAATTACAGTTTTAATTTTGGTGAAAATTTTGTCTAAACTCCATGTTAATGACATAAGAGAAAGCCAAATCCATTCATAAAGTAAGACTTGGCCTATCAAATGAGAAAGAGTGTATCTGTAAAGCCTGACATTATACTATACATAGTCTGGCCAACAACAAGTTGCACACTCTAATATTATATTCAAGCAACTACAGTATAGCTTTGAATACAGTGCAAATCTGGTGGCCAATTCATGGGTGAAAATTATTCCTCATGCTTTCTCAACTGGAAAATACCTGTGTAGTCAGGGAAGAGAAAACGCATCGATGTGATAACCTGATTATTCAGTACATTATCAGCCAACTTTATTTTATTGCCACATAACGTTACTGAGTCTAGACCTGACCAGTGAACTGAAGCAACCCCAGATCACAACACTGTCTCCAGAGGCTTGTACAGTGGCCACTATGCATGATGGGTGCATCACTTCCCTTGTTATCCTGACACAAACATCACTTTTTTATAGGCTCAATCTGAACCTGAATCAGACCACATGACCTTTTTCCATTGCTCCAAAGTCCAAGCTTTATACTCCCTAACAAATTACCGCATTTTATTCTCATTAGTCAGACTAACAAGTGGTTTTCTTTAGGCCACACAACTGTTAAGTCCCAATCCTGTAAGTTCTCATCACATTGTGTGTATGGAAATACTGTTACTTTCAATAGTTGGAGATCACTTAAACACTTATAATATTATGATAAATTATGATCATTACTTTTTTTTCTGCAGAGTTGATGCCTCAGCACTATCCTTCCAGGTTTTAATAATGCATTTAACAGTTCTTAACTCAATTCCAGTCATTTTATTGTTTTCTTTGCTTGTTGCAGGACAATAATTTCATCATTTTATAGTTTTTTAATCCAGGAATTGTCATAGCTGAGCTTCCTTACTGTAAGATTACATTCAGCACACACCACATTTAGAGGTGCAGTTTCGCTGTCTCGCATTTTATCATCTTCAGCTCTCCATGAGTTTGGCCTTTTAATCAAGATTTGAAGATCACCTAACAAAATAAATAAATAAATAATCAGGTTTGCCATGAACATGTTCGATAGGTTACAACTGACTGGCATTTAACAGAAATGTTTGTAAATTTGGCAGACCTATTGCATGTAAAAAACAAAACTTTATATTTCGAAGAATCCGTGTGGTGCAGAATTGTATTGACGTGTAGGTGGAATTTGAACAAACACGGGAGAAGGCATGCTCACGGCAGTATTTAGTCTTTAACACCACTGAGCACTGTTTGAATTGAGTACTTTTGCTATCAAGAGAACGATTCCACACACACACACACACACACACACACACACACACACACACACACACACACACACACACACCTCCCATTATGGAATATGATCATCTCAAACTGAGGCCAATTTTAAAAGCAACAGGATATTCCACACCACAAATAGGCAGGAAGGTGGGAGGCCGAAAAATGCACAACGCTGAAGGCAGTCAGGAACCTCTGTAGGTGCCCTGTCCTGTGTGTGCATCAGTGTGTGTATTTGTCCAGACTAAGTTAATGGTGTGTGTGTGTGTGTGTGTGTGTGTGTGTGTGTGTGTGTGTGTGTGTGTGTGGGCTCTGCTAGCGCTCAAACACAGATATAATGACGCTTAACCGCCTCGCTCTGCCGCTATTGAGCTCATCACCCCACTGTGCAAAGAGGCAGGTGCTGCTGGATGGGAAGGCATGCTGTCAGATGCCGCAAGAGCAGTGTGTGTGTGGAGAGAGAGAGAGAGGAGAGGGAGAGAGAGAGAGAGACGGAGTCTGAGAGAGGAAAAAAGAGGGAGAGTGAGAGTAGAAGAGAGGGGACCCATTTCAATAGGCTGCTGATTTGAGATAAGTGATCCCCTTGAAAGAGGAAATGCGCTGGTTCTCTCCCCCTCCCCCTCACCAGTTTGGCCTGAAAGGAGAACCATCCACCTGCTAGCAGCATCAATTGGCCCCTCTTGTGGCTTTTTCACCATTTCTTTTTTCCCCGGTTCCCGTTTGCTCACCCCCTCGACGTGTCTCCCATTCAGACGGCTGAATAAGCAGCCTGTGGGCCGTATTGAAACTGGCCTCACCAAGCGCTCATTGTTGCAGCCCGCGCCACTCCAGAGGGAGGGGACCCGCTCAAACCTGCACTTGCTTTGCCCTCTAATCGATGTATCTCTACTGCACACACTGCCTCCCTTTCCTCTGCTCGATTTAACTGTGGCAGCAAATGGAGACGTTTAACTGTTCGGTGTTTATTTACTTCCTTTATCTCTTTTGCCCTTGATCGAGGACATTCAGCCAGATAGGGGCATCAAGGTTCGGGTTTGGAGATGTCTGTGTGTGTGGTGTGTGTGTGTGTGTGTGTGTGTGTAGGTATGGGGTTTGTGGGAAAAAGCAAAAGAGGTGCCGAGAAGTGACAGGTGTTAAACTTCGGCTCCCTCTTGTGGGAGTTTATCCTGGCTTGGCCCAGTTACGGATACTCCCATGATGCACCTTGAACTGCCCTAGAGCTTGACAAAAGCGCATAATCTATTGATTCTCATTTCTGTGCAGTCATATCTGTATACAGTAGAAGGTTACCTTTTCAAGTTTGAGATTGAGCCATTGATCAGATCTATTGATCAACAATTTATAACAAAAGGGGCATTCAAGTCAAACTGGGACTTGAAGAGATTTCTTGCGAATAAGAAAGAAGCAAAACCAGTTTGATTGGAACACCCTTCGTATACGACCCACACCATCAAATGTACTGACTATGGATTATCTGATGTATGATGTACACTCAATCTCAGTAATTATCTTATTATTTCATTTATGCAACAATTTGGAATTTGAGTAATTTACATAACTGACAACCTAAATTTCTAATGAAGCGACTATACAGTATTGCTTTGAGTGTATAACCTTAAAAGATGTTTGGCCCAAAGGGTAGTTCCAGGGTCTCTGGTTCAAACCTGAGCTTAGGGTCCTGGTTATGCAGAGTGTATCATGTTCTCCCTTGTTCTTTTGGTTCCCACCTTGCCAAAAAAAAAATTTTTTTTTTTAAAGTTACTCCTAGGAAATACTCCTAGTGTGTGTTGTGTGTGTGGAGTCCTGAGGTGCACTGGTGTCCCATTCAAGACTGAATGAGAAAGGCCTCAGCTCTACCACCACTGAAAATAAATAAATAAATAAATAAACAGGCAAGAAAATGCCAGTGGCCAGGAAAGTGTACAGACTATGTGAGTAACAAAAACTATCTGAAGCAACAATTACAGACACCCACAATTTGACCATTTTCCTCTTAGAATGGAAAAAAAAGAGTCTCAAAGCTCAGTTTCAAATTCCAGCTGTTGCTTTGAACATTTCAGCATGTGAAAAGTTAAACACTCCATTTGTCGATGGCAGGGTGGCAGCAAGGAGAGCGCTAATGGATGTAAATATGGTTTGAACTGCACACTGAGGCTGTGCTGATTTGCATTACAGACAGGAGCTTACCTAACACCGGCGCTAATCACACGGCTTACTCTGAAGTACCATTAGTACTCGAAGCAGGAACTTAAAAAAAGGACAAACAGTTTATCAAACCGGTTTACCACTTAATCGTTATACAGCTGGTGAACACTGGCTGCGAATTGAACAATGCGGCATTTCAGCAGCGGTCAGCGGATCTTTAAGAGTTACGCCAGCGAGAAGGGAAAAGGAAGGAATTATGATGCCTCAGTTTGGAGACTGAATGGCCTCGGTGGGGTTCTCACCAGCCAAGTAATAACCTGCAATCAGGCAATTATCCCCTCTCTACTGCATACAGGTGAGAGCTGCTTTCTTCCCAGCAGCACTAGCAGTTTCTCATTCTGCTAATGAACAGGAGGAAGCAGGTTACAGATTTCCCCGTAGGGCCCACGCTACACCACTCGTGCAATACATTCACCTCGCCAAAATGTGTTAACTTTGACTTTAGGCTAGTAGTCCCAGGAGGAGGCAGAAATTCTGCTCTTAACACAATGTAGCATGAAAGTTAGCATGTAAATTCATAGAAAGGGTTTTTATCTGCTCGGCTCAGCTCTGAGGTTGCAGTAGAAATGGACGAGGCTTTGTTTCACACAGATGGACAACAGGTTAAGTGTTACAGGTTTGCTCAAGGCTTGCGGACTAAGTGATATTTAGGCACGCTGAAGGTCCAGGTGTCTTGTTTGGTTTGGCTTTCCTAGTCTATTTTAATCAAAACAGTAAAGTATGGAAGACTTAACCTTGTACACTCACTCACTCACTCATCGTCCTTTATCCTGTATTTAGGGTCACGGGGGGCCTGGAGCCTATCCCAGGAGACTTAGAACATGAGGTGAGGTACACCCTAAACAGGGCGCCAATCCATCACAGGGCACACACATGCACTCACTCACACACACACACTACGGGCAATTTGGGAACGCCAATTAGCCAAATCTGCAGGTCTTTGGACTGTGGGAGGAAACCGGAATACCCGGAGGAAACCCACCAAGCACGGGGAGAACATGCAAACTCCATGCACACAGAGATGGGAATCAAGCCTTTCCAGGAATCGAACCCGGACCCTGGAGGTGCAAGGCGACAGTGTGACCTTGAACATCGTTAACTAAAGCAAAGCAAAAAAGTTTCATTCCTATGTACATAGAGACCATGCAACATTTGAAATTTAATCAAAAACCACTGACTGTAGGTTTGTCTTGTTCTGTCAAATACAACATCTGATTCTTTACAAAATCTCAGTCTTTCATTGAGAAATTTCCCTAGTGTGATCACCTGAGTCTAGTTTACATTCACTGCATTGGGTGCATATCCCAATCTCTGTCCGTCCCTGCTTATCAAACAAATCGCCTACATTTCTTAGTCATGTGTTTTTTTTTCAGTTGGTGCATTCCCATATTAATAGCATTTCCTGTATTTAGCCTTGGCTTGTCTTTTCCTGTTTACGAGTGTGCACTTCACATGTTAAACGGCATCAGCCTATGATCGGACCCCTGACTGTAATATCCAGAATGCCATGAAATCCAAATTTATCATCACAACTATCACAACTATACCATCTAGCACTTGCCTTCTGCCTTCCACTAACTCACCTAACAAGTAGTTCTATCCTGAAAAGCGAAATGAGAACTATATTTATCACCGCAGCAACCGCCCACACAATTTATAGTAGGGCAAGTTGCAGAAATGTGAGATTGAAAAGATAATGCTGCTGCCGTATGAGTAACGACTGCAATCTGATCGCCTCGGCGTTGTGTTCACAAGCATAATGAGCCTATCAATGACTAGTTTGTGTCACAACAGGATCTACAAAAATGTTACAACTACCTGCAATATTAGGGTTGTTGTTTTAATATTTAGATCTGGAGGAATAAGGCTTATAGTTCTGCCAGTCGTAAGCATTTTATCTACAGCTCCATCTGGATGAGCTCTTTGTGATGTCAGTAACAATAACAACAACAACAACAGAAGCGATAGTGATAATAATAATAATTTAACAGCCTCTGAGTTGCACATCCCTTTGCCATACCTATATACTGTATAATTCCCAGCCACTTAGATGCAGGGCACCATCAGTGCCATTCATAGCCTGGAGAAATGGGTAGGTTATGGCAGGAGAGATGGAAAAAAGCACAAGGGAAAAAAATGTTACAAGTGTTAAAAAAGTGTTAAAAGGAAGTTACAGTAATAGACAAAAACTGTAGGTGTAGTTATAATATCGCTCTTAATCAGCCTTTAGGGTTATGTTTTTATTCGGCTAATTACCCCAATATAGGCAGTTTGGAGACTAAGTTCTGTGATATGTAGCATGCATACAGTAGGTAAAGGTAATCTCATCCAAATAGGGATTTTTTTAAAGAGAATGTCATCAAAATGTAATTTAGCTTCAGATTTGTGGCAAATTAAAAACTGCCGAATGATTAGTGGCATCACGTTGTCCAGATTGTCCAATCACCTTGACTTATAGGTATTCATTCATCCATTCAACCTTCCATCCATCCAGATAAGTGTGATATAAACACACAGTAGATCTTTGGGATTGGATGGCGGTCTGGGTACAGCAGCTGCTCTGTGTGGGATGCTGGAGTCTCCGTGGTAACTTATCTGTACAGTACTGCCAGAACATGCAGACACAGCGATGGGCCCGGGCCAGCTTGCTCCATACCTCTGGGACGTATGAAGTTATATTTATATCACTCCGCCCTCAATATAGGCCTGCCACCAATTTGCCCGAGCTCTGCAATCAAGCTGATTGAACTTTGCATACAATATTATAACACCATCTCCCTCCTTCTATCTCCTCTTGATTCTGCAGTGCTGGGACTTTCTGAATTAGGTTCATTTTCTCTTTCTTCAGCCCTTTTTTTCTGCTGATGACACTGGATTGTTTGTTTGAAATGTGTTCAGTCCTCCAGGGGCCTCTAAAAATGCTGATGAAACCTGCCGTCCGTCCTGAGAGGTGCCAGACTGGGAGACTGACAGAGAGAGAGAGAGAGAGAGAGAGAGAGAGTGTAAGAGAATGAGAACACATGACTGTTCACTTTCTAACAGCACTTTCCCACCAGACATTGTGATACAGATACTAATCCAGAAGTTTGCTTGAGACGGGACAAGATGTTCTCTGGAGTTGGTGCTAACATTTTCTACATGATTCCATGGCTAGTGGTACTGCATACACTACCACTGTTTGTACTGGGAGAAGAGAGAATGGATTCTCTAACTGACATTAGAATTTGGTTTGATCTGATTAAAAAAAACAAAGACGTTGGGGTTGTTTTTGAACTTTCGTACTGACTGACAGAAAAGCTATTCTGACTAGGTACAGTAGGCTAAGTCCCAAACAGCATGCTATCATTTTATATTTTCATTCTTCAATATTCCTGATGTAGGAGTACGTATGGATGCTAAATTCAGCATGGAGGGTCACCTTGCAATCAAAAGTATGAAATGTTCAATACAATTTTTTTATTCAATTTTATTTATATAGCACTTTTAACAATGGTCATTATCTCAAAGCAGCTTGACAAAATGAAAAGAAAATTTATGGACGTGTGTATGAGTGAGAAAAAATGTGTTTAGATAATAATGAGATTGTCCCTGATGAGTAAGCCAATGGTGACGGTGACGGTGACAAGGAAAAACTCCCTGAGATGGCAGTAGGAAGAAACCTTGAGAGGAACCAGACTCAACAGGGAACTCATCCTCATTTAAGTGATAACGAATAAAAGGAATTATATAACGACATCATGTGTGTTAGGCTGCTGGAAGTTCAGTATAACAGAAGTAGTTAACATGGAGAACAGTTCAGCACAGCGATGAGTCAGCAGGTGCAGAGTTCAGATGGTGGGTCTGGATCACTGGGAGCTCAGGAGCAGCATGTGTAGATCCAAACCATCATGAAGCAGAATCCAGCTGGAGCTGAACCTTCTCTGTATGCCATAGGATCCTCGCAGGTTTGGCCTTTGTCTACTGAAGCTGGCACAATCTCCAGATGCCTCAGGATGGGTAGAAAAATAAAGAACAGGTGGAAAGAATTAGCGTAGTTGCCGTTCGGGATATTAGCAGCACTAGATGAGAGTGTGCATTTAGATGTGTTGGAGTACGAGGTTATGGGATGAATTGCAGTATGTGCATGCCAGATTAAAGAGATGCGTCTTGAGTCTACTTTTATAATGTTAACGAAACAAACCAAACATGAGGGCCAACACAATAAAGGCAGTCACAGTAAACATGGCTCATTAAGCAATAGGATGTATGGGCGAGAATTTGCATTAGAACAGATTACAATTCCTCTCCTAGCCTATTGCTACACTTCAGTGGATTTGTGGATTTTTCTGTGACAAAAAATTAGATCTCCTCGTAGCAAATGCATGTTTACTCAATAGCATGAACTCAGAAAGCAAAAAAAGCAAAATGCCACAACTGTTTTAGTTAGGTAACCAGTCTGTTTTTTTTTTTTTACTTAGAACATATTTTAATTAATTATCTAGATACCAAGCTTGAATGCTAATGCTGAAGTTCCCCTTGTCCGGCCCCAACTAACCATAAAGAGCGTGTTAATTACAGTACCTGATGGTTCACAGAAGACAACAAAACAAATAGGACAAGCAAGCGCAGTCAATGACCATATTGGAGAAACATTTACAGCACATTTAGCAGATGTTCATGTCCAGAGCAATTTAGAGACGTGCTTTGAAGTGTTGATGAAAGTATAAATAGACCAGGGCCTAATAATACTACGATAATCAACTACTGCATATTCCTGGTAGAGAGGATTAAATCCAGCAACTTAATGCTTATATTATTCAGTCTGTGGCATCATCAAGCATTGTAACTGTTATGCCCTTGACCTTAGTCTGTAACCCTTTCTGCTCCAGTGGTGCCATGTCATGGCTCTGACCCTAATTTCCAAAAAAGCTGGGATATGTACAGTAAAAGAAGAGTTCCAGAGTGATGTACTGTATGTGAGACGAAAAATAAAGGTTTCTTCTTATGCTAGAGCTCTTAAAGGGAAATGATGCAGAGCAGCGTGTAATAAGTGCCTTCTGATTGGTAAAGGCTGGCATCATTGTTCTAGTGGTTATGTTCTTTAATAAAGCGTTCTTTAATTGAGATATCGTGTGCTTTTTCTACCTGATGATAAGCTACATACATGCATTGTCCATACTAACTGGTCTACGTTTGTGTATGTAAACGCTCAGACAATAAACAATGAGCAGGTGAAACCCAAAGCAAGTAGTTTATTACCTGCTAAACTGTTCAAGACGATTGCAAAGGTATCAGGTTAGCAGCGGTCAAGAGACAAACCTGCAGCTTTACTTTAATTAGGTGTCTCTGGTGGCATTGTGCTCTCTCTTTACAATGCTCTGATGCCTCCTCACCTCTTTTGGGGTCAACACTGAACCTGCGACCTCACTGAGTCAAGGGTCGTTCTCAATTGCTCATCGACGTTTGAACAGGAGTGTGACAGTGATGAGCTGATAGACTCCCTGTCCTGGTCATTACACTGGAATAGCCTTTTGTGTCTTGACACAAGTCCTGACATTTGTGTGTGTGTGTGTGTGTGTGTGTGTGTGTGTGTGTGTGTGTGTGTGTACTGTATGTGTGTGTGTGTGCATGTATGTATGTTTATACTGCTAAGCCTATTGTCTGCGTTTCAGCCTCCTGAAAATATGAATCCACATGAGATTATAAGATTTTCCCAATTATATGCAACACACTTATAAAGCACTAAAGCAACAAATCCAAATGAGTCCTTGTACCAATCCTATGGCACACAGTTGGTTCTTGGCCAACCCGTAAACCTAGCAAAACCCTACATTATATTTGGTGCTTACACATTACAAAGTTTCTTATAACTGAGCATTTAAGCGTTAAAGGTGGTGCCCAAGAACTCACAACCTTCCCATCAATAGCAAAAAGCCTTAAACCACCACTTAACTAAACCGCAATCATAATATTAATCAACATAATGAATTAACAAGAATACATATCTATTTTATATTTCGTATGATGATGTATATTAATGTATTATTATACTTTATGAGTTCTAGATGAGTTCTTGAATAGTGTGTCTATTAAAATAAATGCATTATCTTCATCCATCTCCTATACCACTTATCCTGTACACAGACAGGGTGCCGATCCATTGCAGGGTGCAGGAATGCCAATTAACCTAATCTGCATGTCTTTGGACTGTCGGAGGAAAATAGAGTAACTGGAGGAAACCCACCAATCACAAGGAAGAACATTCAAACCCCAGGCACACAGACCTGAGGTGGGAATCGAACCTTCGACCCTGGAGGTGCAAGGCCAATGTGCCACCATGCCGCCTATTGGATGCATGAAAAAAAAGGATTGAAAATTTACCAATATGAATACATCTTCAACGCTGGCTAATCTATACCACAGTATACCGTTTGTATTCCCTGAAAGAAAAGAAAAAAAAACAAGCACTCATTCTGTGCTTTGGGATTAGTCCTTTGTGCTGCAGTTAATATCTGTATCAAGGATATACATTCACCTCTGAAGAACAATGCAGCTTATTAGTCCTGATGCGTCACCTTCTTTAAGGCTCAGTAATTTCCAGCGACGCTGACATCATTATCGTAGATGACAACTGACATCGGTTAGCGTGTAATTCAAGACTCTTGATATGCGGAACATTCGAATCACCCAGTGCGTCTGCACCTTAAGCTATCTGAAACATGAATGACTATTTAATAATTTTCTGCCCTATTCAAGCTCTGCTGGCTGGCAAGAGTAGGTGTGTGTGTGTGTGTGTGTGTGTGTGTAGTGCAGAGTTCATTACGCTGCTGGTTCAGCTCTCCGCACACTCAAGAGCTCTCCAGTCTAAATGACCCTGAAGCACTTATTCATCCTCTCAATAGACCGGCCCGCTGCACCTTAAGAAAACTCGCCACATGCTTAACGGACAATAAAGCCCACTGATTTTTCTTCTCCTTGAAAAAAAAGGAAAGCTATCTGTGATCAGCAAATGAGCAATTAATCACGGGGGAGGAGGGGTTTGATATAATCACCTCTTGCTTTCTTGACTTCTTTGAAAAAGCAAGATGGAAAAAGAGTGTGTGTGTGTGTGTGTGAGAGAGAGAGAGAGAGAGAGAGAGACCATGCATGAATTGGAACCCTTGTACAAGCCTCGTGTCAGGATGTCATTGTGTATATTTAGTCCAAGATGTATTATTTCCAGTACAAATTGTGTGCATGGGCTCAAAGGGCAACTCGAGGCTGCGGTTATAGCAGCAGGAAACCCACCAATTGGTCTCATCATAGAGACAGAAGGTGTTTCTCATTTTTGGAATCTAGATTTAATTTAGTTGCTGATGTTGCTATCAGCGGCGAACACGCTAGCAGCACTCGCGGCCTGACAGTGTGTGATAAGTCCACAGCGCTCCCCAGCTAAGCCTGATTAGTGCTGGCCTTAAAAGGTTTTGTTATGAGAGGCAAATAGACTCGGGAGCCACGGCCTGGGACCTCAGTGATATCAACAATCACACAGCAAGCCCTCAGCAACACACACACATGCACACACACACACACAGACGCACACACGTTTGTTTTACTATCCATGTAAGGACGCTCCCCTGACACATTTATTAATGCAGTTAATAAATGCGTTGTTACACCAAAACCTTCAGCAGTTCATTAACCTTTTATTTTTATATTTTCTAAAATTTTCATATTTATTGTTTTAATGTTTGTCAAATTCTTTGTTTTGTGTAAAGCATTTTTGAGCTTTTGATTCCTGTATTAAAAAATGATGATGATGATGACGATGATGATGATGATAAATTTTTTTTTTTTTTTTAATTAAGTAGGTATTAGCGAGTATTAGTAATAACATATGTAATTTTTTTCCAGCCCTTGTAAGAACATTTGATGTCCAGTTAAGGTTTAAAAACATGTGCAATCACATGTAGGTACACACATCCCATAGAAATCATTTGCTTTTCAGGGCTTTAGACTAAAAAGCACATTGGTGTGGGTGTGTGTTTGGATCAGTGACAGAAGCGGAAAAAGAGAGACATTGTGTCTCAGACAATGTATATAT
>JAQMYG010000023.1:29879413-29896906 GCA_030014215.1 Clariallabes teugelsi | reverse complement strand
TATATATATTTAAATCATATATGAAGTACATATACACATTTAAAAATCATATAAGGTATCTTGTTTCTCCACCAGTCCTTCAGTCTGAACATTTTTCACTTGCTGCTGGAGCTACACACACTTGTTTTTGTTGAAGGAAAGAATAACACTCCTTCTATCGACACACATTCGTTGTCTCAGTCTCCGTCTGTCTCACACCCAGGCATTAGCACACAATGCGTAGATCAGGAGGTGATGTTTCTCTCCGTGTCTGGCCGTGGCACTCGGCTGTAGCGCGTCTCGGCACACCGCTGGAGGAGAGCCGCCGCCCCCACTGCTCCACAGGTCCTCTTTGTTCAGGCAGACCGCGCTGAGGGGGGGGGGGGGGGGGGGGGGGGGGGGGGGGGGGGGGGGCAGACAGCGATGAGGCCCCCCCCCCCCCCCCCCCCTTGCAGGCCTCACTGTCGTGGAAGCCTTTGTTCGTCTCCCCGAGTGACGTGAGGCTCGCCGATGCACACACCCAGATTTATATGCTCATACTGATGCTGTTAACGTGAAGATTAATGAAAATCTAATTAGGAAATATAGATAGAGGGTCTTCTCTATGTTTTGAGGGGGCGGGGGGGGGGGGGTTGGCTATAAGGAGAGTTTTTAAAAATCTAGACCAAAAGAATTGGTTTCACCAAGAAAAACCTTTTATTTATTTATTTATATATATATTTTTAACCACATATATAATAATGAGAGTGCATTAGCGTGCATACTAAATAACTCTGAATACATATAGTGCATATAATTTGCTGGAACTTACATAATAGTAAATTCCTACCAATTCTACAGTTCTAATCTAGAACTTTAGAAGCATGTCTTTCTTGGAGGAACTACTTCATGACATTTAAGCTAATGTGGTAATAAATTCATATTGCTTTACTGAAGTATATTTACATAACTGAACCAGAGCCCACTCTAAGATTCCATTTGACCATCTTTAGCTTTGACTACAGTGCACAATGTTGTGGCTAGTTCATGTGTGAAAATGATTCCCATTAATGATTCCCAAATGATGTTCTCAGAACCACTTTTTTTCACACTTTGTGTCCTGGAATATGCCTGATCTGTCAGGGAAGAGAAACTCCATAGATGTGATCACCTTTATGTTCAATACATTCAAGTCGTCAGCTGATTGAATTTTATTGAGACATAATGTTGTTGAACCAACCTGGCCAACTGAAGCACTGAAGTCACTATGTATGGGGGTGCATCGCTTCACACACTTCCCTTCTTATCCTGACACTCTGGAATAGGGGAAATTTGGACTCAGTAACAAGTGTTTTTTTTTTTATGCATACAAACCTGTGACTTGTGTGTGTATGGAAATGTGCTCACTTTCACTATGAAACATAGCTATGATTTCTACTGTCAATTTTTTTTTCGATTCAACTTCCACAAAAGTTCTGATCTCCTTTATTTCTTTATAGGTTCAGCGCTACACTACCAGGCTTTAATAATGCATAATTGTACAGTAATTGTAATATTTTCTTTGCTTGAGGCAGGTCATGTATTTAATTCAGTTTTTTAGTTCTTGTGCTAAGAATTATTACAATTACATGACAAGGACAAATACATACAGCTTGTAGAGTATGGAATAAAACACTCATGTTTTATATAAAGTCTTGTATAAAGAGCAAAATATTTAAATACAAAGTGCTTTATTCCTCTGAAAATACAGCACCTTGGCAACATTAAAAAATTTTATTCATGAATTAAAGAAGGGCATGCACTTTTCTGAATCCATTTAAAGTTATATTTAATGTTGTCCAAGGTCCAAGGATGCAAAGGTCAATGAAGCAATTTTTTTGTCTTCATACAGTGAAAATTTGATTACAAGTTTTATCAAGTAAGTCCTTGACCCTTAAAAGTCTGTGACCATATTTGACTATTAAAAGAATTTAGAGGAGTACTTTAAATCCCATCATCATTTTGCAACAAAAAAAAATCTTTACTGCAAATTGCTTTTGTTAAAGCATCACGGTTTCATGGTTTAGTCACCATGTACTGTATGATCCGATGGTTAGCTTGCTGTTGCTAAACACTGGTGGTAGGTTTTTCTTAGCATGCTGCTTTATTTCACAGCCATTCTTAGCTTACAAAACAATATGATAAATACAGATAATAAGAGATATTCAGGGTTTTAAATTATTAAACCTCAAATATATGGAGAGCAGCCATAACACTCTAAAGGGTTAACATGGGAAAAATGAAGAAATTGGGTTTTAGACATTAACTGGATCTACACAGCATGAAACACTTAATAAAGTGGGGTGACACCATGTTACATCAGTGCTATTATTATTATCACCATTATGCCAAGCTATGCTTTACATTTTCATCAAATTATATCCCAGGTGCATAAAATCTGCTTCCTCTAATTTAACTCCTGAGTAGATCAATATGTAAGAAGTGGCACATTAATTAAGAAAAAACCTTTAAGACTTCACTAACAGATTTATCTTGAGGTATGCCAAATTGGTTTATAAATAACATCAGTTTTAAGCTGAAGGTTCTTCACATTAAACAGATGCTTTTTCTGCCATTAATGTTAAATGAGCAAAAGGAATCCGAAAGCACAAAGTCCTTCAGGCCTACATCACAGCCAACTGCTACTGAAAGCTGGTTGTGTGAAAGCAGACTGTCTATGGGTTTGTAATATATTTTTCAAAATACTTTCTTAAGCACTTCATGATCTTTTCTATTAGTCGTTATTGCAGTAGTAGAATTGTTGCCAAGATCTCACTTTTGCAGATGAATAGCACAATATTTATTGGTCATATTTTGCTTCAGCTCTCACTCACTCTTCCATTCATCTGTCTATTCAAAGGCAATCAGCTTAAATTGCAAAAAAGTTAGATTGGAACGTACAAGCCTAAGACCATCCAGATAAAGTTTATTGCATAATCCTTATGAAAAATAAGTAATTTTCAGATAACTCTCCCACAAAAAAAGTTTTTTTTTTCACATCTCAACTATTTTGAACAGTATAAATGAATATCTTTTAATTGGAGTTCCTTTATGTTTTACAGCTGGAAAGGATGGTACTGTATATACATATACATATATACTGCCTTTCCCATATCAATCACAGCAAGTTCTTCACATGTCTTAAGGAAAATATATTTTAACTATTACTCTTCCTGAGTGAAAGATGCAATATGACAAAGGTGGCTGGTGGGTATGATTTGGGAAAATAAAAATAAGTTTTAATTTTCAATTAATTTTCAATTTTCAATTTTCAAATCAATATAATTTTATTTAAATGAAAGAAAATACATTTTATCAAATTTTATCTGATTTTATCAAAAATCAAAGCAAATCTAAACAAAAATGCATGCGCAAATTAGAAATCTAAAGCATTGATATTGTCTATATTAGTATTTGTACTGAGATTTATATCTAAAGTAGGTGTAGCAATATGTGAAAGGTTGTTTTGTTTGGTTGGCTGATTGGTTGCTCTTTTGGTTTGGTTGGTCTGTTGATTGGTTGGATGCTTTCTTGGTTGGTTGGTTGGTTGGTTGGTTGTTTGGTTGGCTGGTCTGGTTTCTACTGTATAAGTAGCCCTGATAGTTCCTGAACCACAGCTACTGTACATGATTCCAGTTCTTAATTATTCTCAAATCCCAAGAAATTTCCCATTTGTAACATTTTACATCAAGCCTGCATTAAACTAAATACTTATTAATCTAAATACTATATATACTGTATATATATAATACCGGTCTATATTTTATTTATTTATTTATTTATTTATTTTTAAGAAAAAGTCCAGATTCCCAGATTCAGTCCAGATTCCCACTTCTAGTCTCAAACTCATGACCTGCAGACATGTGAAATTACTGGTAAGCTCTTAAAAAAAAAAAAAAAAAAAGGACAAAACGAAGAAAAGTTTCTTTCATAATTGCTCCAGTATTGCAAAGGATGCCAAGTGATCAGTTTGTGGAAATGATCCGATTCATGGCAAAACCACCACTTCTACTACTTGCACAGACCAGATTGTTATTTTATTTAGTAGGCCTCCCTTCAGAATCAATTCCTTTACTCATTTATGTAGCTGTACAGTACTGAGAGTGAACGTGGAATCCTGAACACTAAAAGCAGTACAATGTGTGCTGAAAAGGCAAATATGGCTTTTATAACTTAGAGCAAGTGCTTAGAATGTAATCACCCCACGCAAAAGTTAAACTGCAATCCATCCCGCAGAGTTTCTACTGGCCAACAAGATTTCCCTGCCTGTAACATCCTGCAGCAGTACCTTTAGCGATGGAGCAGAAAATCCTGCAGAACTGATGGATGTGTCATTTGGGGAATATGCCTGTACCATTGCCAAGATGTCATACTCCATCCCCTGAGCCTTCCACAGTGTGTTCTCCATTCTGTTGCAAACTCAGACCTTATTCCCTGACGGAGATATGTGCAGGCAGCTCATCAGCCCTGGTCGAGTCGCTGCTGCGTGCCTAAGCCAGGCCCAGGCTTCTACACCGCTCCTGGGCCACATTCCCTCAGAGACGTAAACTGAGACGCCAGCACTGGTACATCTCCCTTGTGCCCCCGGCATGGAGAATCGGTCCAAAAAGAACCGCCAAAGAATCAGAGGAAATCAGCCAAAATCTCACCAACCACCAAGAGGATGAAGAAAGACAGTAGGGTTGGTGGAAAAGTAGGACATTTTCCTCTCAGTTATGTTGAACATCTGTCTTGGGGGAAAAAAGACAGTAATGATAAGGTAAAAATAATAATTCAAAACATGGTAAAATATTATTATGAATATTTTTCTATCAGTACTCTAAAGGAAAAATCTTTTTTGTATGAAGTATGGGGTATAGCAATCCTGAATTCTTGATTCCAGTTGATGAGAAATTGTTGATTGATTTTCTGAAGAAAACAGAAGCTCCGATGGCAGGTTCAGCTTTTTATGGAGAATATTCCACTATTTTTCATTGACTTTGCCCAATATTTAGAATGAGAATGGTGTGCAGCTCTGCAACCAATACAAATTTGTTAGAATTGGCAAAGTGCCATAGAGTGAGAGGAATAAAACAATTATTAGAAATTGGCCATGTCTCCCCATTGGAACGTTGATTGTTCTCCTACAAGAGAACATCCCCAAGTGTTTCATTCCTTACTTATTATCTTCATGAGACACTTACCAAAATCTTTCATCATAGCAGTCATCTTGCAGGAGATATTAAGACATAATCTCCTCCCAGGTGCACCGTGGAAATTCAGGACAGTGAGCTTCGGCTAGAACGTCTGCCTGAAGTGTTGAAACTTGTGAGGGGGTTCCCGATGGAGATGACAGGTCCTAATGACGGCGAGACAATCGCGCCACACTCGCCATGTTCTCTCACGTCTGCTCCTCCAGGGGCTCCTTTTCCACACCTCCTTCTCCTCGTGGCTCCTCGGAGATCTCCCACTTCCCGAAATCACACTGCTGTAACGTGGTGTTGATGGAGCAGTTTCACAGTTTCTTTCATAACAGATAATTTAGAGTTTAGCTTAGAGAAGCTGGTCGTGGGTCAGCAGAAAACTTTCCTAATAAAATACCTGTCATCTGGATTTATTAGTAGGATCACGGATCTGTCTTTCATAAATATAGAAACGCTGTGTATCTCTATTAGAGAATCAGCTCTTAAGCATTAATGACTCACAGACAAATTGTATTTTGTCTGACATAAACTTCATCATCGTAACTGCACACACCAGTGGCAACAAGCAGAGAGGAGAACTCTCGAACCTGATAACTTCCCCCTGTAAGGCTTCAGTCTGTCCTACACATACGTTTAATTGAACAAACTGTGCAAGCAAAAAAAAAAAGGAGCTAATTTTTTTTTTTTTTTTTTAATAAGACATTGTTCACGGGTTCTCTCATATTTAATTTGATAGCAGAGGAATCGGTGGAAAAAGGAGCGTGATAATTCCGTACTGAGCCATTATGCCTAGCCCTCCTGGGTTGAAACTAATTGGCACAGGATTAGTGCAGGAGAAACAGAACAATCTCAAGCACTTCTCTCCGTCTTTGTCTCAGTGACCAGACCAGAACACCAAACACCCCATTTGACCAATTTGGTCTTTAACAACTCCACAGAACAGGGCTGTTGTACACAAGGCCTTTTAGGTCAGGTTTTGTACAGGGCAGTTTTAGGAGTTCCAGCTTTAATCTAATGAATGCATAATTTTTTTAAACGATAAAACAACATCTGCTTCCATGGTGGGATTTGGTAATTCTTGTAATAAATAGGATGCGTAATAATGTAACAACTTCCTTTACTTTCTAGCAAACTTCATCAGATTTTTCCTTTTAGCTAAACTATAAAACCCAGTATGCTCTTAGCTCATAACAAACTCCAACAGTCAGGTCCAAGGGGTGTAGCAGATATTTGAAAAGTACTGTAGATGAGACAGAAAGCAATTCAAAATAAAGTAGCTGAGATAAAAATAGCTGAAAGTAGTATAAAAATGTTAGTTATTACGCACAACATTTCTAATTTTTTTCATTGTTACAAAGCAATTTCCCCCCTGTGTGACTAAAACAAGCCTGTCCCATGAAGATGTGGCCTCCACAAGCACTCTGAAGGTGCACTGTGCAAATCCCTCACCAAGATGTCAGTTACAAGGTTCAGACTTATTAGTTCCACACATACCACAGATGCTCAATCAGATTGAGGTCTAGGGAATTTGGAAGGCAAGTCAACACCTTGAGCACTTTGTCATGTCCATCGAACCATTCCTAAATGATTTTGCAGGGTGTGTGGCAGGGTGCATTAACCCGATGAAAGAGGCCACTGCCATCATTTAATATTTGGTTTGAAACCAATGTTTGTTTGGTGGTAAATGTCAAAATATCATTGACATGAATGTGAGGACTCAGGGTGTTACAGCAAGCTGAAATTGCTCAGAGCATCACATTGTCTTCATTGACCGGATCCTGAGTAAGGCACACACCTGAACATCCACATGATGTAAAAGAAAATGTGATACATCAGACCATACCACCTTCTTCCATTGCTCCATAGTCCACTTCTGACATTTACATTCTTATTTTAGGAGCTTTCAGCAGTGGAAAGGGTCATCATGGGCTACTCAGCCCCATACCCAGCATATATTAATAGATAACCAGTATTATTCACTTCACCTGTCAGTGTTTTAATGTTATGGCTGAATGGTGTATTGTTTTCCTGATACAAATTTTATATTTACACGTTTATCTATATTGAGCAAGCCAACTGGGAGGGAATAAACACAGAGATAAACTGGACTCAAAAGGGGGCCAATCCTCATCTGGATAATAGAGAATGTGTGATTATTAATAATTACCTTCTGTATAGCTGTGTGCTATAAATTAAAAACAATCCAATAGTGTAAACAGAAAATGTATGAAATTTTAGTTCTGAAAGTTATGTAACTGTTCGCTGATGGAGACTTGAGCACTAAAACAGTTTGTGGCAACTTCAACCCTACAAGCAATCTTAGCAAACCTGTTTGTATCATTTGTATCACTGTTTATATCAGGTTCTGAGATGTAAGACAGTAAAGGATACATGTATACTGCCTTTAAAAATCAGCCTGATCCCCAGAGACGGCATTATTCACAGACATCTGATAGAATGCATAGAATGACTCGATGCCCTCCTTCCTCTGAATTCACCTTTGGTAGGCAGCATTGTCACGTTTCAGGCAAACTCACGATTCAGTGTGCTCTCAGTGAGTCAGCAGCATCACGTCTTTTTCCACATAACACCACATATTCAAAAGTTTACTTTGAAGAAGTCAGTGACCTTAGAATTATTAGCCATTTGGGATCGGGGACTCAATCTGTAAATCTCCTCACAAAGACTAACTGAATATATAGATATTAAACTATTGGTGATATTTTTGCGAGTTCATGGACGTCCTTGATTTTGTCACTGAAATGGATTCTTCCTGCGAAAGTAGGCGGTCCTTGGGCGCAGTTGGCTTTTACAGACTGAATTCAAACATCTCCAGTCAGAACTCATCCATGGATTCCTAGCTACAGTTTACATTTCACGCTGAATGAGCAAATTGAGCAATTCTTCCTCTTCCGCCCAAACTCTTCACTTGCCTGAGATGCGGCCTATTCCGCAAACCTGGCAGTTCTCTCCAAACAGATGTTCACCGAGGGCCTAACTTCATTTAAGTAGGAAGAAATATGTTTTTAATTATCAGACCACCTGGGGGGTTGATGGACCCTGCAAACTCCACGTGGAACAGATGCAGCCATTCTCCTTAATTAAGTTTGATTTCCATTTGACAAATTAAAAAGAATATTCCCACCACTGTATCCTGGGTATTTGGGACACAGACACTTAAGCGCTGTCAAAGTCAGTCAATATTGGCTGGGTAAGCATTTCGTTTGTCACTTTTTTAAAGCGTGATATGCTGATAATTGCATCAGAGGGCCATAAATATGTAGTGTTGTGCTTTGAGACACTTGTCTTAAGGGAACATATATGTTGACAGAGACAACTATGGAGTCAGAACAGGTACTGACACTGTCATGGTGTTTATTACAGGTGGTTCTGCAAAAGAAAAGCAGTATTTAGATGGCAAGAGACAGATTCATTCTCCCGTAGCCTTTCAAAGTGCTCCTTTCCTTCTGTTTGAGCCACGAGGCCTGGGGTTCATTTCTTCTCTCTCGTTCTTTATAGTAACAAGGCTGTAATCATACACACACACGCGCACACACACACAGTAAAGCATTCTTATAAAGCCATTCTCCCTGTCACCCGGGCTAAAATAAACAACCTATCATTGCTCTATAGCAGCTCCACAGATCACCCTTGTGGGGTCTATGCATAATGCCGCAACATCTGGCAACCGTAGAGCTCAAGACAACACTCTCCCGGCAATATCCAGGACAAAGTGGACAGGCTTCACAAAGCATGGTAAAATATGCAAACGAGGGTCCTTAAGAGCCTCCACAGTGGCTGGTTTCTTGAGTCAGAAGCTAACGATTATTAATTCGGAGGGCGTCTAATCTCACCTTGTGGAAATGATTTCAGGGGACCACTCTGTAGTCTGGTCAGAATGTTGATGGGATTTTTTTTTTCAAGGGGTGAAATAAAAAAATAACACTTCACATTAGCAAAATAATAACCCTGTGTCATGGGTCGATTCATTTCTTTTTTACTTTTTAGATCAACCAAGTGAGAAATTGAAGTGAAAGTGTTAAAATGCATTTTTTGGGATAATCCATGGGTCCAGTCAGTGGGCTGGGGTAAAAATTCAGGAACCATTACAAATGTATTTCTGCACTGATAACACGGTGATGCATCCTGCTATATATTACACATGATACAGTCAACAGTGTTGTGTTGTTGTTGTTGTTGTTTTCTGACGGTATCATTGAGAAAATGATAGCTCTTTACATGGCCCTACATCTTCGAGCCTGATAGTGAGTGATGTACAGCTTTGTTTGTGTGCTGTAAATCTCTACGGTTGTCCTCTATGGGAAGATGAAGGCTCGGCATGTCAAGTGCTAAATCATCGGCAGTGGGACGGTGCAGCGTGGGCCGGCCGACAGTGCATGATGGATGAGTGTGTGTCTCTTGGGCCTTGTGTCCGGCCTCTGAGGGACTACCGAGAAATTTGAGAGGAACATACTCGCTTAACATCTGTGTGTATATTAGAGTGCGTGTGTGTGTGTGCATGCGCTTGTTTTAATGTCTTGGAAAATTAGCATATAAGGGTAGTGTTAACAACATGATTATTGTTATGTAGGTTCTAAAATGTCTGGCCAAGTGAAAGCTTTGGTGGCTGGTTTGAGGTCCAAAAAGGGCTTTCTGTTTGAATTCTGACAGGTTTATTATCTAGTTCTTTGGGGATGTTGAGTAAAAGCATTTTTTTAAAAATCACAGTTTGACCATACAAGCTTTGTTTTCTTGTCTAGCAACTTTCACTGGAAATGACAGCTAGTGCTCTCCAGTCAGCCGTTCTTGTGACACTGTTGATCCGAGATGTGTTTTGATAAGCTTCGACAGAGAAAAGCTGCTCTCTTGAGACCACAGTGACAAGAAGGCTAAGCCAGTCTGAAAGCTTTGCTCAAATTAGGATCTATATCTAGAACTTAAAAAAAAAAATATATATATATATATATATATACACACATTATAGCCTGGGTGGTACAGTGGGGTAGTACTGTGGCCTTGCACCTCCAGGATCGAGGGTTTGAGTCCTGGCTTGGGTCTGTGCACTTGGAGTTTGCATGTTCTCTTCATGCTTGGTGGCTTTCCTTTGGGTACTCCGGTTTCCCCCTACGATCCAAAGACATGCTGATTGACGTTTTCAAATTGTCTGTAGTGTATGAGTGACTGTGTGTATGTGTGCATATGTGCCCTGTAATGGATTGGCACCCCATTTACGATGTACCCTGCCTCATGCTCCCTGGTCTCCTGGGATGGGCTCCAGGCTTCCCTTGACCCTGTGCAGGATATGCAGTACACAGTATGTGTGAGCGAGTGAGTAATTTAGCATCTATTGGGATACAGATGCCAAAAACTTCAGTAGCAGGTTACACTAGTTTGAACATGTATAATTTCAGGTCCCCATTAGTGTCATCAGTTAGGTCTTTCATTCTCACTTGCTGTGATCATTTCTCATAACTGAACAGCTCTTTAGGATAGTTTTGACTTTGTATATGCAGTTCCAGGGAAAAGAAAAACCCTTTGACTTTGCTTGCTGTCACTTGCTTGCTAGTTTTTTTCAACTAGAGAGTATAGCAAGCAGAAAGAGCTTTACTCTGGATCTGGAGTCTATCCCAAGAACACTTTGTATGAGGTAGGACACCATCCTTGGGAGGCCAGTTCTTTACAAGCCACCCATTCACACCAAGAGGCAATTTATACAAGTCACAAATCCAAGATGTTTTTGAGAGGTGGAAGGAAAATAAAAAAAATAACAAAACTGGGATTCCCAATCTCTGCATTGAGGGCCATTTCTTAAACTAACATTTCCATTGGCCCCCTTTTAATCATAGCAGACAATTATGACCAAGAGAATTATTAATATATTCATAGCATTAGAGCTTTTATTCCAAAACTTTACACTCTGATGTAACCCTGATGAAACAAAAGTTAATATAGTAACATCACAGTTAGATAAATAATTATAATAAATTTAATTAGATGAACAAAAAGCTTTTGTTACAGAGGGTTGGCTTCAATATTCTCAAAAACCCTTTGAACATATTAAAACTCAGCAGCCGCTGTGTTGCACAGGAGATACAGTGTCTTGCAAAAATATTCATACCCCTTGAACATTTCCATATTTTGTCACCAACACAAAGTGGCACATACTGTAATTGTGAAGTGGAAGGAAAATGATAAATGGTTTAAAAAAATTTTTTTTACAAATAAAAACATGTAATATTTACTCTGATACCCCTAACTAAAATCCAGTGGAACCAATTGCCTTCAGAAGTCACCTAATTAGTAAATAGAGTCAATCTGTGTGTAACCTAATCTCAGTATAAATACAGCTGTTCTGTGAAGCCCTCAGAGGTTTGTTAGAGAACATTAGTGAGCAAACAGCATCATGAAGCCCAAGAAACACAGCAGACAGGAAAGGGATAAAAGTTTAAGGCAGGGTTAGGTTTATCATAAAATATCCCAAGCTTTGAACATCTCATGGACCACCTTTCAATCCATCATCCGAAAATGGAAAGAGTATGGCACAATTGCAAACATACAGTATCAAGACATGGCCGTCAAACATACAGTATCAAGACATTTACCTACTGTAAACTGACAGGCCGGAGAAGGAGAGCATTAATCAGAGAAGCAGCCAAGAGACCCATGGTAACTCTAAAGGAGCTGCAGAGATCCACAACTCAGGTGGGAGGCTCTCTCCACAGGACAACTAGCGTACTCCACAAATGCACACTACACGTTTCAGATATTCATTTGTAAAAAAAAATTAATAAATAAATAAAAAGTAAAAAATATAATTTTCCTTTCACTTCACAATTAGGTGCCACTTTCTGTTTTTCACATTAAATCCCAATCAAATACATTTATGTTTGTGTTTGTCATTTGATAAAATGTGGAAAGGTTCATGAATACTTTGGCAAGGCACTGTATCATCACTTGTGCATGCCAGAGAAAGAAGCAATGCAATCGGTTTGGCAGGGAACGTCTTATGATTGAAAATCTCGGAACTATGTGTTGTGTTTTTCCTTAAAACGTGAAAGATCAAACTACCAAATTGAGGTTATATAGCGGTTTTTCAAATTAAATGCCTTGTTATAGACAAACTTGTGTGTCCAAGAATAATAATTTGACAAAATGAGTACCAAGTCTGAAAAATGGTGCTCTGCTGTCAAACTGTTCATTTTGAGTCCCCTGTGATACAGTAGGCTCCAGGACCCCTGTGACCCTGTACAGGGTAAGCGGTACTGTATAGTGAGTGAATGAGTGAGTATCAGTGAGTCACCACAGACACTTCATAACAGATCAAATAATGGCATCAACTAAGACTTTTTGCTATATTTTCAACTTAGACTATGGTTAAATCAAAGTATAATAGAACATATAGATATAATAGATATAATAGAACATCCTCCCACTGTGGGAGGAATGTTTTCTTTTATTTGCTTTTTTTTTATGAACATTAAAGAAAGGATGTAAATTTTACAATGGCAGCTTTAAATATTTCCTGAAAAACCTCAAGCATTTATTATAATTTTTTGCCTATTTCTTGCTGCCATTTTCAAACTAACTTGTCAGCTCACCCATGCCTATTACTCTTTTGCTATTATCTATTTATAGCCTAATACAGTAGTTCATGACCAAGTAGGCCAAAATCAAACTCCCCATATACAGTACAGTACTGTATATGCCTTGCTGCAATAAGTAAGTAAATAAACCTTAATACTCCTACCACAATCATACAAAAGGGGAATAAATTCAATGGTCACCATTGGCCTCCAACAGTTGCCATTGGCCTCCATGGTCCCTAGTTGGACTACAGAGGCTCCTAGATGGATGGCTACTATAGAAGCGTTTGGACCTGAAGGGGTTAATTGATAAATGAATTTTTTTTAAAAGGGCAGAATTATGGTCCATCATCAAATGTTTATATAAACAAATAGTCATGGTGAAAGATTTTATGGTGAATTTTATCTCTGTTGCATATAAATGGAAAAATAAATATATATTTTTTTCAAACTTATTTTCTTTTGCTATTCTGGGAAAGCTATTTTATCTTTTGACCTACAGTATAAAGCATGAACATGTGAATTTGCAAAAACTGCCTAATTATGCCTAATTTTAAAAAGGTGCATTTGAGAGACAGATGTTCTCTCATGTTTATGTTGCCCTGATGGCAAAGCCCACGTCTCAGCGAAGAATCTCACGGATTACAAGCTAGATGTGCTGTGCAAACATACCCACTGTGTCTGCTACAAAGCAGTAATCTTAGACCCCTGCTCTCTGTTTAGTCAATTAAACTTAATATTTGCCTAATTGTTTAAGTAATTACCCCCCTGTGCCAGACAGAAATAGTCAGAGATTTTTACTTAGAGACAAAGACAGATATGAAAGATGTTTGTGTAGGTTGATGGAATATCAGTTTTGCTGGAAGCTGCTGAGATTTACATCTTGTCCATAGTCATTTCCTGCTGCATTATAGTGGAACAAATTGATATAGGAGGAGAATATAGGAAGGAAGGAAAGGAAAAAAGAAAAGTGGGGGCAAGCTGAGCCCCAGATAGTAAACTCAATTATCTCCTGAAAGCAACTCAGCCAGGGGAGAAAACACTTCACTGACTAAAAATAATGCTGGGATACTATGCAAAGTACTTTCTGAAAGAACTCAGGTTCAAATGAGTTTTAAAGGTCACATGCACACTAATGCAGACAGTTTTCAAATGCTGTTTGTATTAATGACCAACAGTCTTAATGTTCAAAGTGGTCCACTGATTTAAGCCACACGTGTCATAAGCACAAGTTGTTATACACATGAGACAGTAACGCTAATGACGATGTTATGATGATATATATATATAGTTTTTTTTTCTTGGATTTTTTCTTGGAACAAATTAACAATGTTTATTATACATTATCACGACTAATTTAAATTTTAGCCATTTAACATTTCTTAAATTGTGTATACATGACTCTAGTTATATACTGTATAAACAAATGTACAAAAATAATGCTTGATAAGTAAAATAACAAAGGCTTAAGTCTTCGTTAACATGCATTCTTAAAATAAAGTGCTAACAAATACAGTGCTAGCTACCATTACACTTTACTTTATATTTATAGTGTGTGACGCTCCAAGACTAGAGTGCTAAGCGAATGCTCTCGAAATGGAATAATTATACAGAGCGTCTCAAAAGTCTCCTTACATTGGGGACCTTCACACTTTTTTAGCAAATTATTTTTAAAAAATAAAAAAAAAACAGATAGCTTCGAAGAAAGGCTTTGACAAAAGAAGAGTGTTGAAATCATACTTAAGGCTGGATTTAAAGGAACACTCTCTGAGTATAATTGCATGCATAACACCAGATGTGTTAGCATGAGTGGGAGAGATGAATTCATGTGTGTTAACAACAAAAAAAAAAAAAAAAAAACATGTTTTGTAAATAAAGCTAAATAAAGTTATAAGTTAATATTTCCCCCTTTTATGGGAACTTTGAGACACTTTGTGAATAAGGATGAATTTTTATTTGATTTCTTATATGTACATGCGAGAAAGTATCAGCCTGCTATTGTCTACTGTATATTTCCTATGCTGGACCCATTTCTCGGTTACAATTAACATCATAACTCAACTTCAAATTGGGGAACTGGCAAATAAATAAATAAATTAACAAGGATTGGGTAATTAAGTAATGTTACACACACACACTCTACATGCAGACATGAACACATGCTAGTGAAAAGCAGCTGTTGGGCCCGTGGAGCTCCTGATGGGGAGAGGGTGGTTGTGCACAGGTACCCCAGGCAGACACACACAGCCACGCTAATTGCAGTAATGACTGCCACACAGACGCTAATTAAAGCCTGGTGCTGGATGGTGGTCTGCAACCCCAGAGAGCACTGACGAGGCCTGACAGCGCACGCTGGCGTGCACATACAAAGACATAATCTTAACTCGGGGAAGAGAAGAAGCACAGAGGACTGAGTAAATATTTTCACGCGGGATCCCCGTGCTGACCATATGGCACAGGGGTAATTATAATACTTTCTCTCATCTCTCTTCAAAGTGAGCCAGTGTGTTGCACTGACCATGAACATCCAAGCTCGCTCATCAGCATGTGTGTAATTGAGGAGTTTGTGCGGTTGCTTTAATTACTATATATACTGTCCGCCAGCAACACCTGTAGGCCTTTCGTTGACTCTGATTTAAATAGGTTATTGGTTGTGTTTCTAGATAGATAGGCAGACAGACAGACAGACAGATAGATAGATAGATAGATAGATGTGTTTTTTTCTTAAAAGATATTTAGCACATCTGTAGCACATGTGTTTTTAGGACATCTACAAAAAAAACTGTTTGCAAAGGACGAGAGGCTTTATCAAATACTTCCCACGCAGTCATGGACTATTCACTCTCCTCCCATTGACCAGGCGTTACAGGTGCCTCATTGCCGCACAAACAGACTGGAAAATAGTTTTTTTTCCCAGTGGCTGTTCACATACTAAACAGCTGATCATGGCACATAACCACTACAGTACTGCACTGTCTCTTTCAGTTTACATTGCACTGCTTTATCCACTATGCATCTTTGCACCATCAAGAATTTGTCATTGCACTACTGTACATTCCACCCCTATTTTTCTATGCATACTGTACTTTACAGTCATGCATATACAGTACTGTACAGTATGTAAAAATATTCATATCTTGTTAATCGTTATCTTCTTGCTATGTCTTCACAACTGCACAATCAGTGTTTGCAAAGATACTGTATACTGTATATGATATACTGTAAAGCTCTCACACCCCTGTACATATAAATCCTTAACCTTATTTCACTACCTTTGTTATTTATTGTAATTAGGATGCTTTTGCATTTCTGGTTACCTCATGGTAACTGCATTTGATTGGCTTTGTACATGTACTTTGCACAATGACAGTAAAGATTAATCTTATCTAATCTAATATAATATAAATCTAACATAAAATGAATTTTATGGGATTGACTCATTTACATTAATATTTCATTTATCTAGGACTGCTCCTTGGTCTGATGAACACTGTTGTAAGCAAAGGGCCTTCGTGGTTTGTATGGCATCACCTCTCCACAAGGACATGTCACATAGATGTCAAATCAACTACTTCAGCAGAAATCCAAGAACAAACGGTTTGAACTGCTCCTTTGATCTCTCTCTCTCTCTCTCTCTCTCTCTCTCTTTCTCACACACACACTTCCAACTCAGTGCTGTGGTTTTATCACTCACCTTTCCCCAATGAGCTCGGATTCAAGCGTGCCCCACCAAAAAATAATGGTTTAAGGACCCTGGCGATTAAGTGTTTCAATAGCGTTTAATTACATATAGAAAGGGGGCGATTCCTCATTAATTAAAGCTCCATTAAGGGGCACTGAATCCTAATTAATATCAAATACATATTTAACAGATAAGGACTTCAGCAAATCATTCTCACTACGCTGCAATTTGAAAAAAAGGTCCAATATTTGTGTAGTGGTGCATATTAGCCATAATAACAGGTTTAATTAACTCAGTTGACCTAGCTGTGATGCATATAGGGCAAATGGCAGCCATGAGTCCCAGTGTTATAGAATAATATTTCACACACCCACCCACACACACACACACACACACACACACACACCCAAACACCCACCCACCCACCCACACACACACACACACACACACACACACACACATCTCTCTCTCTTTCAGCATATGGACTTTACATTTTAGAAATTTAAACAAGTCAACTAACATGTTATTTTAACTAACACTATTAACTGCAGGGGTTAACTTTGAGAAACCACCAACTTTTACATTAATTATCAATCTACATGTTCAAAATGTATAATGTAAAAAAAATTAAGTCATACTGTTTACATCATAAATAAACCTAGATTTACCCATTTCATGGCCTGGATTATTTTTTTTTAAAAAGTTGGATTTCTTTATATAAATACTGAAAATAAATGTTGGATTTCTTTATATAAATATTAGCACCCATTGTTTATTATTACTTATAAATTGTAATTCCTAATCAATTTTTCATTGTTAAATTTTCTTTTATTACATTCATTCATTCATCTTCTATACCGCTTTATCCTCTATTCAGGGTCGCGGAGACCTGGAGTCTATCCCAGGAGACTTGGGGCACGAGGCAGGGTACACCCTGGACAGGGTGACAATCCATCGCAGGGCACACACACATACGCACATTCACACACTCATTCACACACTACGGTCAATTTGGGAACGCCAATTAACCTAACCTGCATATCTTTGG
>JAQMYG010000023.1:29848558-29871597 GCA_030014215.1 Clariallabes teugelsi | reverse complement strand
TTGCCTTTCAAACAATTGGAAAAAGGAAAAATAAAAGTAATTTGAACATTTTTTTTTTCCTGGTAGTCAGGAGGTTATATGTTATAATAAAGTATACGTGAATATCTATAGTCAAGTGCGGTAGTCTTTCCTAACTTCTTAAAAGCACCAAGCAAAAACTGCATGCGACAAAAACAAGAGCATAAGCAACATTATCCTTGGTGGGGTGATGTTATAGAAAAATAATTATTGACTTTAGGCAAAGCAGAGTTATCGTTACCGCACCAAAGTTGCTTATTTTTTTGAACACTATGTTTCCGAGTGGATTGTTTCTCTTTATGCACTGCATTTACTCTATCTGCATCGTTATGTTTAAAGTTGTGAAAATTCAGGAAAATATTAAAGTTTATTAAAGTTTTTTACTTGTTTATTACTATAATAACAATAAACAGCTGTTCCCTCCCCTCTTTTTCTCTCCCTTCATATTCATAAGACTGAGAAACCAGCAGCCACAAAGTCCTCCATACTGAAGTCTTTTTTTTTTTTTTTTAAGTCTTTTGGTGGCATAATGGTTAGCATGGTGGTCTTGCACGTTGAGGGTTCTTTCCATGCTTGATGGGTTTCCTCTGGGTGTTCCTGTTTCCTCCCACAGTCCAAAGACATGCAAATTAGGCTAACTGGCATTTCTACATTGAGTGTGAGCATGCTTGTGTGTCCGGTGATGGATTGGCACCCCATCCAGGGTGTCCCCCCCACCTTGTGCCCCGAGTTCCCTGGGATAGGCTCCAGGCCTCCCACAGACCTGTACAAGAAAAGCAGTATAGAGAATGAGAGAGTTGAGTGAGTTAATGTGTTAAGTGTACGTGCTGACACTGACAGTACAGACTCAGCAATTACATGTTTACTATTGAAACAATATACTGTATATACTGTATATATAGTATATATTGTATTTATAGACGTAAAACAAGTGCATTAGTATAAATCTATGACAGTATAAATCTTTACAGCAGCACCACTCTCAACACCTTTTGCCAAACCAGAATCAAGATTCAGCAGCTTCTTAGCCTTTTATTTAGTGTTACCCAGTTTTCGTATATCACAGGTCTCACCTCAGCCTTCATAAAATCTAGAGTTTCTCTAAAAGTTATATAATGCATTCAAGCACTCATACACATACACATATTAAACTTTTCTCTATTGTACATGCTCGCAATATTGCCCCAATCTCTTAAACTATTAAGTCTTGATTAACTATGTTAAATAATTAGTCGAAATCACCTCTTGATTGCATTGAGATACAGACAATTTCTTAACTCTCGATCTATAATTTTAGCCTAAAAGAGTATAATCCTACGCAATTCTAATCCTACGGAAGTCAGAAAAAATACAAAAATGCAACTCTTATTGCAAAATGTGAGAGATAATTTTTTAATGAATGTGTTAAAAATTCCTTCTTTAGTAGTAACCCCAAAGTCATATATTCAGTGTCACTGCATTAAGATGTCTACTTACAGGATTCACTATTATGTATTATACTTTTATAGCCAAAATCTACCAGTACTAGTTTGGATTTTGTTTTGTAAAAATGTTCTATGTTCTAAACACAAGCAAGAGCACCCACGTCTAGGGTCAAATTTCCTTTGACAAGCACAGTTAATGTTTAATTTATTTTCTTAATAATGAATTAGCCTAAATATTTATTTCCCGAAACAGTAGTTAGTAAGACTAACTATAAAATAAAAAAAACAATAGTAGGTGCATTTAAGAATATGTGGATGCAAACAAAAAAAAATTATTTACTACTGTTTATATTTGCTTCAAAGTATAAGTCACATAATGAGGAGGAATCCAAACTATATATATATATATCACATATATATATGATCCTATTTCCAAATTCGCATTGGGCTCTCAACGACAACAAAAACACTCTGCTGTAACTATGATTTTCCTGCCCAGTGTTACTGTAAACCGATAATTCTTACTGATTTCATATCACCCACTCCACCCATGTTCCTCAGCTGGTTTGTTTTCATGATGCAGGGTTTATTACCACTTTGTAAAATGTGGATGATAAAAAAAGTAAAAACATCAACTCTGCCTCCACTTAATGAACAAAAGCTTACCAGAAACTAAGTATTTACATCTTGAGATTTGCTGACCACAAGGCGAGACTAACATTCCCCAGCATAATCATCATCAGTAACCAGAATTAATCCTGTATAAGTTTTATTTTTCATATCAGATCATGCTGCAGTGCAACACCAGGAAGACTTTGCAGGTTTAAAATACAGTCATTTTAACCTGTCGTTTTGTGTAGTCCTGTAAAGGCTGCGCAAATAAAGCTGACTGATGGTTCCTCATTGAGTTATGAGGGCTGAGGGCTCCCTCTTGTGCACACATCATAAATACACACTTCATCCATTAGTTTTATTGTCTGTTTTAAATGTAAATTTTAAATTGGGTTTTCATTAAGGAACATCATCACAGGCTTTCAATCTTAGTGCAATAACCCTATGTCAAAGGGTTTAAAAAGCAGTTAAAATGGATTAATAACTACTTTCATGTTTCTCAGCAGGACAGAGCAGAGCTGAAAACATGGAGGTGTGAACGCCTCACAAAAGGAAGTGAAGGCAGGGGCATTGTCTTCATAGTCAGAGTTCGGTTAGCCTTTGTTCACACCCCAGCCACTGTTAGTCAGCTCTTCTGGTTTCTGACTATACTGGTGCTTTTATCTTTGAAACATTTTGTTCCTTGTCTAAAGGAAGGTCCTCAAGAGCAAAACTAAAAGGACAAACACGAGTTACATTTCTCTTTCTGATATGGATGGAAGAGTGGATTCAAATATGTGCTGCATGTGGACAGCATAGGACAAAATCAATAACTAGAGAATATTAACTCGAATTAATAAAAGCTGAAAAGGTGAACAGATTCATGAGTTAGGTGTGAAATCCTTACCAACTTCTCTGTTGTTTACTGAGCATAGTCAAACAGTTACACAATCACCAGTTAATAAAGTCCTGAAGATACAAGTCAGAAGCTTCACTTAATGTTGATGTCAAACATCAGAATTGGGGGGGATTTAATCTCAGTCACTTTGCATGGCTGTTGGTTCCAGATGGGGTAATTTGAAAATTTCAGGAATTGCTGATCTCATGGGATTTTCACTCACATGAGCCTTTAGAGTTTACACACCATTTTTAGGAAGATTCAGGGAGGTTAATGTAGCAAATTGGGTATATGCCTATTGGATTAACTTACCATATAAACCCCGTTTGGTACATTAAACAATTTAAAAGTACTGTAGAATTATACACTATATCTTCACTGAGGGGGGATAAAATGAAATTGTATCATGAATTCGTAGCAGATTCAGAAACAAGCAGCAGATGATAGCAGCCATTCAAGCTCTGAGACACCTTTCCTGCTCACCAGGCCTTAGGTCACATAATCACCTGTGTCTGGTAGCAGTCTATAATATGAAGGTGTTATGACTTGTCAAAAACAGCTGATGGTTACACTTATCGCACAACTGTTATTGCCCCGTAACAGCTGATTCAGCCTTCTCTGTGTGGGGTGAAGGGAGGGGAAGCAGAGGAGATTGCTCTTTTATGCTGATATGAGGCCAATTCTGCTGTTGTTTCTGTAATCATATAAAGCTTGTGCGGTGGGTAAGAGGAAGCTGAAGTCAGATCAGCAGGAAAGCATGGCACACATGACATCAGAAATATATATATATTTTTTGTATAGCAGGGAACGGAGGATAAGTTGCATTGAGCTAGAAATGTCAGAGGTCAGGCTGATTTTACACTGCAGAGAGAGAGAGAGAGATTCATTGCTCATTATGGCTCATTCTTTTCTTCTGAAATTTAATCAAAAAGATATTTGGGGGAAAATTGCAGGCTCTCTAGGTAATCATTTCTGTTTAAGCTACATTCATAAGGCTGTGCAGTAGAGGTGCTACTGTGACTTCTTCTTCTAAAGTCCATTGGCCTTTAAAGGAACTTTTTTTTTTTAACCTATCTGGCTCGTTGTAGCTTTTGTGCAATTATTATAGACAAGACTTTCAATGTGTTTCTTTAAAGGAAAAAATAACACAAAAGCAAAAAAATATATATAAGACGCTTTGTTGTAATCACTTTAAAGCTTCCATGAGAGTTCAATTCTGACACAGGACTGGTGTCCTACATAGTAAAAAAAAAAAAAAAAATCTGAGGTTTAAATTGGGTAAAACTTTTCTTATGGCTTGGGAAAACTTTTTTTTTTATATGCTCATACCACAGCGTCATTCTCAAATTGCCCACTGTGTGTGTTTTGCATGAGGTATGAATGCGCTACAGTAGATCTCTATATTTATCATGCCCAATGGTCAGGTTTCCACTCTGTGGTCTGCAAGTTTGTATTATTATTATTATTATTATTATTATTATTATAAATAAGACTTAAGTAGTTCGATTTCGTCTGCTCCCAACAAAGGGTCACCACAGTGGACCAACCGATCAGAACACAAACAGGATTTGATGCCGAATGCCCTTCCTGATGCAACCTTCCCATTTTATCCAGGCTTGGGACCAGCACTGCATCCAGTGGCTGGAGTTTGGGCAGGATAATACCCAAGTGAACACTTCATATTCAATTGTAACCTTAAGCAGTGGTTCCACTTCACTGCACACATATGAATCCTTGAGCTTGTCACTTTTCTTAAAATTTCCTGCTCAATTTTTCAATACACATACTTGTAATACTAATATCAAGTGTATAACATATGCCATGTGTATCTATTTTGTGCGTTTCTGTTTATTTTGAGTGTTCATGTGCATTTTGTGTGTTTTTGTGCAAATGTGTGTGTATTCAGACAGAGATGCTTTTCAATTGTGTATTCTCCATGTTGGGCAAACTTCTTTTTTATGAGATAAATAAAACTTGAGTATGGTCATGAATTTAAATGCCTATTAACTCCAAGTGCCCCAACACCTGCCCTTGTGTGCCGTGCCCCCGAGTATGTTAATTTTTGACCAACATTTTCCCCAAGTTTTGTTTAACACTAAAATCCATTCCCTTTGAAATCAACCCATATACTGTAATTACACACATACTGTATGCATTACATTTTTATTAAAATTTCCTTCTTAATTGTTAAATACACATGTTTTTAATACTAATCTCAAGGGGATTGACAGAACAGTGTATGACATGTTGTGCCATGACTGCTGGGATAGGGATATAATGTGTGTCTATTTTGTGCGTAATTTTTGTGGTTTTTCTCTCGCATACTATAACACTATGAGACATCAACAATATCATAGCAAGGCGATGATGTCTTTGGCCCTAATGATAATCCTTAAAAGAACAAAAAGGGCCTTCGCACATTATGACATTAATATATTAAAACATCAGCATTATCAGAGCGATGGCGATGATGTCATAGTCAACTTGTCATTGTGCTGATGCCATGCAAATTATGCATTAGTACAGGGATGCGTCTCAAATATGTTTTCTTTCATCCCTGTTGAAAAACCTTCTTTTGTTCATGAGGAAGAGAATGCATTACATTTTTAATCATGTCAGTATGTGAATAGGCCCTGAGTATGGTCATGTGTTTAAATGGATATTAACTCCACCTGCTCCAACACCTGCCCTTAGACTTCCAAAGTGTGTTAAATTTAGAACAAAATTTTATCAACATTTTACACTGGAAACCATTGGTGTTGAAATCACTTATATACTACATACTATATTGGGAAAAAGTTGAAGGACCTCTAATAGTGTGTGATGTCATGTTTACGAATTTGTCCTATACGTTTTTACATAATAAAATAAAAAAATAAAATAAAAAATGTCACTATAAAAAGCGTCATGACGCTTTGGGATAGATGAGAGAGGATGTGTGTTGTTTGTGAGGTTAATTAGACCAGGACAAATTCTATCCCTCTTAAAGGCGTAGTGGAGTGCGAGGCATCAGGGGACCAATCAGGTGTGAGCTAAACCCGAGGCAGAAACCTGTCTGTGAGAAGCTTCACCTGTACATACAGGAGTACAAACTCAAACAGCGGACAAGTGCCGCGGTCCCCTCCTGCCACCTGCCACCTGACCCTTCTCTAAACCTGCCTCAGAGTTTGGAGGGGGAAAAAATAAAAATAAATAAATAAGTAACAAAGTGAGCCGCCATGCTAAGCCTGAGGGTTTTTAAATTGTTCTTTTGCCTCGCTTTGCTCGGGGTTTGTCGAGCCGCTCCGGAGGACGTGTACATCAAGGTGGTTGGCTTGCTGTCTCCAGGGGAAGAGTACCTGAGCGAAACCGCGCTTCGCTCCTTTTTCAAACTTCTGGAGAACCGTGTGCAGTGTGCCGATGTGTCGTGTGGAAAGGTACGTCTCTTTTTTTCGCTTCACGCTTCAGCGCACTTTTACGGGGTCGAGGTTCAAACACACGCCCGGTCAGGTACCGTGTGCTACACTTTCCCTTCGGCTAACACTAAACACGCCGAGTGTTTTATTCAAACACACACATTTATATTTCACTTCAAGTCCTGGGGTAACGTCTTTAAATGTGTTTAAACTGAATAAGTATATCAAGCAGTCTACTTTACCCCCTTTAAGTTTCCGAAACAGAGAAAGAGTTCATTCACCTTAGATGGTTTAAACCTAATGCTTAAATTAAAATAGTGTAACTTAAGAAATTGCTTTAGGCCTAAGAAATTGCTTTACCATGGGCTGTTATTGGCAAAAAAGGAAGAAAAACATATTAATAAAGATTTTTTTATATGCCACAATTCATATGCACTGACAGAGCAAGCAAGACCATAAGAAATTTAGGCTAATCCAGTAAAAAAAATAATAATAATAAAATAAAATACAGTAAAATATATTAAGCATACAATCTTTTAAGTAAGATAAAATAAATAAGGATGCAAATTAAAAGAATAAAATGAAGTATAATATAAATAAAACAGACTAGCCCTAAATGCTTATTCAAGCACAAAAGAACATAAAAGTTTATAACCTTGACTTCGAAATGGCTGTTCGGCATTGATTTTAGGTCTTGGGTCTTTATTTTAATAGCTAAATCCTTAATAAGAAGTAAATTCAATCATTTAAAGTCCTTTAAAGTGTATTTTAGAGGAAAAATGAAATGTGTTTACTTATATTTAAAATCCTAAATAAGAAGTAAATTCAGTAATTTAAAGTCCTTTAAAATGTATTTCAGAGGAAAAAGGAAATGTGTTTATTTACAGTAAGTAAAAAAGACCAGGAAGTTTATGAAACAAATAAAAAAATTTATTACAGTAGAGTGTGTACTATTTTTAATATAATGTTTGTCTTTAAGTTTGTCTCATTTTTTGTTACACAATTTTTTTAATTTATTGAAATCTCAATTTTTGTTTCCCGACTGGAAATTGTTTCATTTCAAGGACAAAGCATGCATAACTCAGATATATGAGCTTATATAAACATATTCTAGGGGAAAACATATTGGTATATTCACTGTTTTTATTATTATTATCATTATTATTATTATTATTATTTCTATTTTTGTTATTATTATTCAATTAAAAAGTGGATAGAAATATTTTACTACAAACTATTTTTGTTCCATTTGACAAATCCTTACATATGTAAGCTTATTGCTGTAAACACTAAAATTACCTTACAATATGTTACAGTGTGTGACTGATATTTATTTATTAATTTATTAGGGCTCCAGCAGTATAACATCAGCACTATGACAAGTTGACTAAGACATCATCGCCATCGCTCTGATGATGCTGATGTTTTAATAGTGCTGATGTCATAATATGTGAAGGTACTTTATGTTCTTTTAAGGATTATCATTAGGGCCAAGCACTATGGTATTGGCACTATGATGTCATCGCCTTGCTATGATTTGTTGATGTCTCATAGTGCAGATGTTATAGTATGCGAGCTCGGGGCCTATTGTTCTTTTAAGGATTATTATATATTTTATTTATTTATGTTGAAAGAGCAACTACATTTATTTATTTATTTATTTATTTATTTTCAATTGTCTGGGCCTTTTTGGAGGCCTAACATTTGTTAAAAAATAAGCAGATGTCCAAAAATCTACAGTGACAGAGTTCATTAAAACAATAATAAGAAAAAGAACCATTTTAAGGGTCCAGATATTGACCATTGAGAGATACCACCTTTCTTTTAAGTAAATATTACAGTGTATACTATGATTATTATGAACTTATTGGCATTATAAATAGTTCCTCTATACTCAGAACAAACCCACCATTGTATGATTCCCACAGTCAGTCTCATTGATTCTGATTCTCATTGGTATTCTTTGTTTAAATCTGACCTCTGAAAAGGCTTTAGTACAGATCACTATCTGTGTAGATCATTGTTTAGTGACCAAGCCAAGCACAGTATTATGATACAGATTGTTAGTGACCTCATGGGTAATTTAGTTTTTCATTCTGTGTGTGTGTGTGTGTGTGTGTGTGTGTGTGTGTGTGTGTGTGTGTGTTTTATATGTGTGTGTAGTGTGTGTGCATGTTGGAGGAGAATGTTGGGCAGCTGGTGAGTAACTACTCCAGCTCCAATGGTATCCAGGTGGAGGAGTTCTTCAGGTTGGCTGCTGGCTGCACTCTGCTGCTTAGTTCCCCTTCAAACATCTGTAAGGCCATCACAGAGGGACGCTGGGAACAGGAAACGAAACACTTTACCCACATGATGTTGAACCACAGTGAGCACAGTCTGGAGGAGCTCTTACATAATATTGCAGAACATTATCTACCTGAACATCACAATGAGGTAAATATTAGGGGTAAAATAATAAATCTATTTAATGCCATTATTACCTTAATTGGAATTATGAGCCATAATATAAGTGCAGTTTACCCAAACCGGAAACTTTTTCTCTCTAAAGCATTTTGTTAGTGCTACAGGAAGTCGAACTGCAACTAAAAAAAATCATGCAAATGCCTGTGTTTATATTTGCACATGCCTCATAGGACAATAAAATATTGGATTGGCCAACATCCCTATTCTTTTTTGGAAAAAAAAAAAAAGAACAACATTAGATACATAACAAACAACCTAACAATTTTCTGTTTGTTTTTAAACACGATAACACGAAAGTTCATAATATCTCTTGCTGATTCTTGGAGCTCAGTGACACACTGCAATGATGTAGAATTTTCTATCTAGCTGAAAGATGTCTCTTGATTGAGTCTGGTATGGATTATCAGGGATTGAATATGACATCACTGCCTCACTGATTTGTTGGTTTGCAAGATCATTACAAATTGAGTTTTGTCAAAAGGCTTGCTTTTTTGCAGTACATTCATTCCAAACATTTTTGATAATTTCTTGTCACATAGCCAACACATGTTTGGCCCAATATCAGCCAACTTTTTTATGATGTTTCATGATGCACCATTACTCTTTAATCTGAAAACACTTGCTGTTTACTGTCAGGCCACCCAGTTTGGATGAAAGCATCATCTTTGCAGCCTGATTTGATTCAGTCTAATGTGTCGTCACAAATGGAAAACCCTGCATGTGTTTATGTTGTAATGTGGTAGTTGGAGTCTCATGTGCTGTGAGCGATTTCACAATGGATTTGTTTATGGTCTCCAATGACTTGTGTTCCTAATACACTGTACCTCTTTCTTTCCCAAGAATGTATGACTCAGTGTAGGCATACAGTATGTGAACACCACTGTTAGGGTCTCACATCCAATTCTAACATGTTTTTTTAGTCTCTGACAAGGCTCTTAACACAATGGTGATTCATGGACAAGTATTGCAAGTCCTAACAATGTCATTTCAGACTTGATGGCTACTGGCTTGGTCACATTGTAATACTTGAGTGTCGGAGCAGCACAAATTAATGCTTTGATCTCATTGGGGTCTTTATCCTCCAAGCAACATAATGGTTCAAAGGCAGTGCTAAGGTGTGTGGTGAACTTTGAAACATAGTTCTTGAGTCCTTCCTGGAGTCCTTCCAAACATTTCCTTAAGATTTCATGTAGTGCTGAGTTCATTCCAGATAATAAATGTAACAAACCACTATAGGGGCCTAGAATGTCATAAGGAAGTTGGAGTCTTGTTTAAAACCATTCCTTGAATCTACAATTATACGACTTTGCCATATTTAAAACCTGAAGGCCACTTTTTGCTCGATTTATTCTATCAGTAGACAAACAGTCTAAAAGAAGGTTGGGATCGGCATTGCATTTCATGTGGATCCAGTGTCTACCATGCATAATGTGGGATGATTTTTTACATCTTACTCAAACTGAACATTCATCTTGTGCTGTGATTGTTCCCCTAAGTAGCAAAATCACCAAACTGTCTGTTTTGTCCTCCTTTTGTTGCACACTTTCTTCTTCTGAGACCTGTATTGAAAGTGACAACATGCTGTGAAATGCTTCGTCTTGCCACAGATCTTTTGTACAACAGATTTTGATTTATTTATTTATTTCTACCACCATTGTTCTTAGTCTTTTAAAATTTATACTGTCAGTGTTAAATCCATTCATCCAGTTTCCTGGTTTCCTATAACATAACTGTTGATACACACAGAATGTTTGGTGGGTCATAAATCTGTGTCATTCCCATTGTGTAGATGCAGACATTTCGTGTCCAAATCCACGACTGGTTGCAAATGACTGCACTGAACTTTACATAAGCTTATATAACATCCTCTAAGCTTGAATGTTCACACTTATTTTTACTTCTGAAAACATGAAGACATTTGGGTAGAGTTGTGTACCTAATTCAATGATTAACTGATGTCTGTGCACTGTTTGAGTTCCTTATTAGTACAGCAGTGGAACAACGGTGAGATCATTTAGGTGTCTAGTAGTTATAGCTGTAAATACACAATTTATAATTATAGCAGTACACCGTGGTGATCGGTGATAGGTGTCTAGTAGTTATAGCTGTAAATAATAGTACATTAACGTTTTGTAAGTTAGGGAAATTCAAGGTCTGAATATACCATTAGTAAAGGGCTGAAGAAAACTAAATAAAAAAATTACAAGTAGGGTTAATACAAAGTTAACAGTGGTATAACTATAGTACACACTTCTGAATCTTTCTTATGAACCTGATACACTATACGCGTCATCCATGGTGTGATCTGGTTGACAGAAGAACTGTTTTTACTAGGCAGATTAATTACATTTCTTGTCAGGAACACCCAGGTATGCGGAAAGACTAACCAAACTAAGTACAGCAAAGTAATTGACAATCAGCCCCTTTGGTTAAGCATATTGAGAAAATAAAGATTCTAGACAGAAAATAATAGACGTAGCAGAGCACTGGCACTTATTCAATGCATTATTTGTTCATCCTGAAGTATAGAGTACAGTATATCCCTAAACATATTCTGATAATAACACAGTTGCAAATGTTAATTACTTCTGCAGCACTGCGTTACTCTGACTGACATCCTAAAAGAGAGTGAAGTGAATCTGACTGATGGAGATCCTAATGCTGACCTCGATACTGTGTTTGGTGTTATACTCTACCATGTTTTACTGGGAGACTGCATCACTACTTACAGCCTTCCTACAGAAGACTTCTTCCTAGATTATATATTCGACCACTTTGGCCCAGACAACATCACTGTTCAAGGTATGACCACTTCGTGCTAATCATAAGAGCAAAGCAACCTGTCGTTATCACGAATGATGCAGATCTTAATCATAATGACATCATCCTATCGGCCACTAATTGTTATTAGTAAAATTACAAATTTGTTTGGAACTTTATGCTTTTAAAAATCATAAAAGGCATGAATACAAAGCATGTGTTTATTAATGCTGACCTGTAGTAATAGTAATATGTCTTATCATAAGATCCTTATCAAGATTTTTCTTTACAAAACCAACCTAACAGTAAATACCATCAAATTACACATAAAAAAGTATAATAATTGAAAATTGAAGATTATATTGTTTAATGTTTTAGTATAAACTAATAATATATAGTATGGTGATATAATGTATTTTTATTAGTGTAAGCTTATTTGGTATAAACAATTATATGTAAATACAAATGCATAAATTTAATTTATATTAAGCCCAAATAATTGACTTAACTTTTTAAAAAATAGGAAATTATGAATTAAAAGCTATTACAGAGTAATTAAAGAATATACAACATAATGAAGAAAAAAAAATTGTTTTTATTATTAAATGGTTGTTTTTATTATTATTAATAATACTAATAACAATAATAATAATAATAATAATAAAATTGTGTTTAAAAAAAATTGTGTTACATACATGACGTAATTGCCTTTGGGTGATTTTAAACTTTTTCAGCTCACACTTTTACAAAATCAAATCATTTTGGTCCCCAAAAAGTGAAATTTCATAGGCATACAGTATCTTTGCATACCAGATTGTAATATGCACTGTGATTTATGCTTTGTTTTAAACTGTACATCTTTACAGCCCTCGACAGGTTGATGAAAGCTCTGAACCTGGGAGAGAATAAGGCCAATGACCATGCGCATAACCATGCCCATGACCATAACCATGCCCATGAGCATGAGCATGACCACGAGCATGAGCATGACCACAGCCACGAGGACCATAATGAAGATAAGAGATTCGTTCAACATGATGAAGAGGGCCATGGGCAGAGTCACGATGAGCCTCAGGCTTACAGCAACAGCTGGGACACGGTAATTACTGAGCCACTGGAGTAATTACGTCCAGGGTCGTTCAGCTCCATCGATGTTGCCTCTTAGTCTTGGCATGTCAGCGTCAGTCATTACACGGCCAGCTGAAGCCCTGGCAAAACATGCCCCCTGATCAAGCTGCTTTGCTTTGGCTGATCCAAACCCTAAATGTTGCTATTATAAGAGCAATCGTCCAGCTGCGCGCAGATCGAGTGCAAGTGGCCAATGATAAAGTGCTTTCAGAGCATGTGCCATTGGCTACATGTGGTCACATGGGAAATTTATGTACATGACAGAAATATAAATGAAGTGCATTTTGTTGAGGGCAAAGAAAACATTATTTAGTGGTGCACCAGTTGCCAGTCTGGCTGTGTAAGATATTATACTCGGGGTTCTGACAGATCGGTGCGGACGGATATTGAGACACGTGTTGCAAGATGATAGCAGTTCATCTGAATACTCAATTTCATCTGTCACAGTTTAAGCATGTTAAATGAAGACACACATGCAATCTTCCAACCAGTCTATGATGAGTACTTAAAAATCTGCATAATGTTTCGTCTAATTTCGGAAATATGTTATTTGCTGTGTGTGTAAACAGCACTCAGTGGCGTCGTGTTTACAGAGTTGTAATCTCGCTCTGTGTGATTATCGTCTTATGGAATTGCATCATGTAGGACACTGCCATCTATTTTGTACTAATGTTTTTCTCATTTACTTTAATATCAGATTTATATGCTTATTTATTTTTTAATATTTAATCCTGAATATTTATAATCATTTATAAAGTCTTGTTTATTGCATTTTTTTTTTCTAATGCCACTTTTAAACATGTGTTAGTGTGTAACATTCACTTTTTGGATGTTTTTAAATCCAGGCACTTCAATATAATTCATGACTCTTTCATTTTATTGTATTATATAAAATTTTACATTTTCATAGAGTTTCAACTTCACAAATGTGATTTTATCATTATTACTTTGTTTAATCATAACACTTTATAAAGTACAAAATAAGTAAAGATAATAATGGATATTATTATTTCTATAATTATTTATTAATGTATTTTTTAAAACATGTGCTTGCACAACTTTGCGTACAGGTCTGTTTCCGTGCTGAGCAGTTGTTAGAGATCTACCAGATGAACGGCTCGGGACTGGACAGATATCAGTTCGCTCGGTTGAGCCCAGCTCTGATCCAGCAGCTTCTTAGTAAAGCCTGTGCTGAGACCAAACCCGAGACAATTCTGACTGACTCCCTCAGCACCCTAGAGCGTAAGTCTGTCCTCCTTTGATCCCATTACAGATAATTCTGGTTGAACATTAAACAAGGGGACATAATAATATTGTAATCATATCAATATCCAGAAGATGATTGTTTAAAAAAATGACCCGGCTAATTCGTAAATTTAACAACTAATCCAAACCAAACTGTTGATTACTTTCCTGTAACAGCATGTCCTGAAGTCTTTTGGCCCCTTCTATAACATAGCAATTTTATTTTATTTATCAAAAAATGGCTCCTCATAATTTTAATCCAGTTATGGATACCTTCAGTGTTACAGTGAGGTCTTGTCCATAGTGTTGCATCTGAATGCACAAAACTACAGTATATGCATAGAGTTTGTAGTAGTTGCATGGAGTTTGCATGTTCTCCCCATGCTTGGTGGGTTTCCTCTGGGTGCTCTGGTTTCCTCCCACAGTCCAAAGACCTGCACATTAGGCTAATTGGTGTTCCCAAATTAGCCCGTAGTGTGGATTGGCCTGTCTAGGGTGTACCGTGAGTCGTGCCCCAAGTCTCCTGGGATAGGCTCCAGGCCCCCCGCGAGCTTGTGACCCTGTACACAGGATAATCGTATCGTATCTGACTGCACTTTATGAACATTGCTCACACCCGACATTTACAGTATGGTCCATTTAAGGACATTATACATTTGAACATTCATGCACATTTGCACTCACCCTGGACATTTCTGGACATTTTTATTCATTTCATTTTGCACACTTTTGCACATTTCACATTTTTCCATATTTTTCATATTTGTACAGCCATTATTGTCTATATTATTTTGTACAGCTAAGTTTTAAAAATATTTTTAATATCCTATTTTTTATATTTTGTTGTTCTATTTTTATTCCATTCCCTAATTTATTTCTTATTGATAATTTAGATTTTAAGGTCACGAGCGGCCGTATAAACATTTCACTGCATATCGTACTGTTTATGACTGTGTACTGTATGTGACAAATAAAATTTGAATTTAAATTTGATTTTGAGACGATGAGTGAGTGAGGCTAAAATTCCTACAATAACTTTAGTGAACAAGCATTCTAAATCTCTCTCAGAAGCCGTCTTGTTAGAATTTTAGATACTTTTCTTTAAACTTTATTGATTTTGTTTATTTAGTATTTCAAATTAGCATCCATGTGGCATAATTCAAGTTTAAACACTGATCTATGGTACACTGGAAAAAAGTTTTACACAATTTAAAAGTACTGCTAATATGAAACTGCTAAATATTTGGATATAATGGTTTATAGAATTTCATCCAAAACATAAAAAGGATACATTGACAATCTTGTGTATTTCTACTGTATCTAAAATTTCATCAGAAAGAATTCAAAGATGAAATGCTTCCTCTCTGCAGGATACATCTATGCTACCCTTGCTAACACGGTGATCTGTCTGATGGCCATGTTTGGGATCGTGGTGCTGCTGTGTACGTCCTGCAGCGGCCTGTTCCAACTCTGTATCCAGTTCTGCATCAGTCTCGCTGTGGGCTCGCTGACAGGTGACGCGCTGCTTCACCTCCTCCCCACGGTGAGAGAGCCAGAGGGCATTATTGATTTGTACAGTTTTACAGTGCGTGACATTTATTTGACATTCAGTAACTGTACAAATATGTGTAACTTAGACCTGAGAAAGTAGGTGCATTTTATTATATTACTGAAATGAGCAAAATGACACAAGTTTTTTACCCATGTCTTAATGATAATAAATCTATAAGTATAAATATAAATTTAATGAAGAGCTTATTAATTTAATGATGATGCAATATTAATGTTCGGAATTCTGCATGTGTGACAGTTTAATTTAGTTCACCATAGGTATTAATATAAGAACATTAAATGCGTGCAAAAAATCTCATAGATTGTATCAAATATCATTTAAACAATTTCCTTTGTGAATTTTCTTCAATACTGTACCTATAGTATGTGCTTGCAAGACTGGTCAGACTGCACCCAAACTTACAATTACAGTAAACTGTGGAGACAGAGTGAATGACATGTTGGATGTGTAGCAATGACCGCCTTATTAGAGATTGAGCCCTAAAGCACCAGCTCGCTCAATCCCACCCAAATGCCTTCTCCGTCTTAACGGTAATACGTTCCTGTAACAAAAAATAAAAATAAAAAACATCTCAGCTCCACACGAGTGCTGCTGAACTGCTTCCCACCTCAGAGCTCAGCCTGATCGCTCTCGTCCATTTCACTGCAGGAGAATTGTTCACTAGGCCCATATGAGATTTCCTGCCTCTTATTTCCCTGGGGCGGCCTCTCCCAGCAATAACGCCTCCGCAGCTTCATCCGTCCTGATGCTTGTCATAAGAACATAACAGGCAACCTGTCACACAGTGTCAACAGCATGAGTGAGAAATAACAGGATTATGGCAGGAAAAAGGAGTAGAGTCTAATTGAACGGAAGGATGAAATTGCTTTTCAGGGCTTTCGGGGAGAATCAGGAGAAAATACAGATTTTTGGTTGGAGGTAATAGTGCCGTCAGTAGAGTTATGTTGAGATGATGATGTGTTTTGTCTGTGTGTGTGTGTGTGTGTGTGTGTGTAGTTTTTGGGACTACATGTGCACAGCGATGGAGAGAGTGAACATGCAAATGAGTCTATGTACACCTTCAAACTGCTGCTGGTTTTGGGAGGGATTTATTTTTTCTACCTGATGGAGACAGTCTTCTCAATCATCACTAACAAACACTCTCATCACCATGACGTAAGTTGCTAATTGTAAGGTCTATTTAATTCCTAGCCTATAGTTCACAAAATGTCTAAGAAGCAGTATTTCAAATGCTGAACAGATATGGAAAATGGAGGCAGCTCTAGAAAGTCTTGCCATGCTGTCTATCACTATAAGAAGCTTTAAGGTGTGTGGTAAGAAATTACGAGAAGCTGATCTGACTGTGCATGGTGAGGTCAAGTGTGCTTATGTACAGTATATACACATTAACTTCTCATTGCTTCATATTAAATGACATTAAGTGTTGTAGTTAAAATTAAAGAAATGGAAACAAATGTTTTATTAAGTGCCTAAAGATATAATTTGTAGGAATGGGAATCACCAGGGACCACCTGATACGATATCACGATATCTCTATTCCATTTATTATTTATTATTTATTCCCTCATCTCTAATTATAACATTGCTTGTTTATGTAACAACCAAAGCAGATCAAATTTATTCAACTAAATTTATTGAGACATCATGCAATTAATACAAGTTACCTTTGGCCTCTACAATTACAAGTAAATTTAGTAATAAATGTTTTATTAAAGTATTTATACAAGTTTTTTTTTTTTTTTTCAGAAGTATGTATACATTTTTTCTTTTTGGCATACCCTGCACATGGCATACAATACACAATATTTAGGCCACTCTCTTTTTGTAAAGCCTTGCTTTCATGAAGGATTATTAAGTGGCAATTTATACATGTAGTTAAATCCCTAGATTTGGAGCTTGACCCGATGTCCTGGTTGAAATAGAATGATCTGGCTGCCTGCCACTGTCAAAATAAGATGATAAAAAATGAGAAGCCTTTCCCTAATCATTGCTGTGTTTTTGCTTCAGGAAGAAAATGACCCACACCACTGTGACCACGGCAAGGTCCTGCAGATGTACCAGAGAGAGAAAAAGAACCAACTCTCCACATCGCAAGCAGATCTGGTAAGACATTCACTCTGCACGGCTTCATTAAAAGGAAATTCGAGACAGGATACTTTTGAGCCAGAGAGAAGGGAACAAACTGAATCGGTGGAATCCCAGAGGAAAGTGAAAACAAGTGGGATTGCTGAATATTGTTTGACTAATCAGAGGTATAAAATAAAACATAATTAAATTACTCCAGGTGAAAGAAGTAATTTACTGAAATAAAATTTTTTACATTTTATTAGCTGACATCATGTCAGTTTTTTTTAATGACATACTGGCTGATCTGTCCCAGGATACACTAGTTTAAAATGTAATATAAGTGAGAAACTATAAAATTGATGGATCTGGTGCAGTGGACTCCCGTCTGCAGTTTCATAAACAGGACTGCATGGTGAAACTAGAATGTGTGTGTGTGTGTGTGTGTGTGTGTGTGTATGTGTGTGTGAGAAAGAAAGAGATAGAGAGGGAGAGGGTTGAATGCAGTTTGGGGAAACTCGTCAGATGGCAAACCGCCATAACTGCCAAGTCAATACATAAGAGATAACTACGCGGATTAAATCCTAATATGCATGTTAATGACGTAATAGTTTGTCGAAAAAAAATTTTTTTTCTTGTTTCACCTTAGGAGGTCCGTACTAAATACCCACTATACAAGTACAGTTAATGAAAACTCCTCCCATAAATTTCACATAAATGTATTTTTACAGCAACCTTCACCATATAAATGATATGTTTTTCTTTTAATCTATTTATTTTCATCCTTCAATTATGTGGTGTTTTATTGTTGTTATTATAGAAATAATGACGTTTTTAAAAGTAGCACATTAATATAAACGTGTCATTTACTGTTTGTTATAGCCAGAACTACTTTCATAGAATATAACCTTCTGATTTGAATCAACAGCTTTGTGGAATATAACAATCCATTGTTGTTCCAAAGGAGGCATCAGTTAGACTGAATGTTTCAACTCATTGTGCTATGATTCACTCACAGTGTGTCCTTTTCTTCAGTAATTACGCTCCTTGGGTTCAAGACCTTTTCCTCTGGCAGCCATCCTGTTAAGTGAATAACAGTCTTGTTGTCTCAGTAAGACATGTGGTATTTCTTTCCGTGCAGGTAAATGGGGAAAAAAAGTTATCCACAGAAGCAGAAGCAACCCCTCGCACAAGAGGTAATGCTCCAGTGCTGCCTCATCCTGAGTCAAGCTTTGCTGCCAGGCAGTCATGCAGATAATTAATTATATGTCAACTGTTTTATTGTAGAACTGGACAAGGCTGCATAGTTTATAGCACGTGGCTCACTTTTTTTCTCTCCTCCCATTCAGAGCAGCGGATTCTTCCATACATGATTACGATCGGTGACGGCATTCATAACTTTGCAGACGGCCTGGCCATCGGTGCCGCCTTTTCTCTGTCCTGGCGCTCAGGTTTGGCTACTTCTCTGGCTGTGTTCTGCCATGAACTGCCACATGAGCTGGGTGAGATGAACATTTCCAGTCTAGTTGTAGATTTACTCAAGAAAACCTAAATAATTAGAGCCAGGCATTAAAGCAATGAGTCCCAGATTCAGCTTATGTTGAACAGCAAGAAGAGGCGAGGTACAGCACTGTAACTGTATAGAAGTGTAAATCAGAGATGGGTGTAATGGAGATAACGATAATGATGCTGTACAAATCCAAGCTTTATGGAAACATTTTTCTATTTTATTTATTATAAAATGCATTCCTACGTAAATATTGGCTAATTTGCTAATTTAGTCTCTTTAGTGTATCCCATATTAAAAATGTTGTTATTTAAAACACACAATAAACTAACTCTTACTAAGGGGACCTTGGGTTCTCCAGTTTCTCTGTAACATGACATAATAATTGGTACCAATAGAAGAAGTGGTGATGATCTATTTCCATAATCTCAGTGCTTATTTATAGCTCTTTATAAATATCATCAGTACAAACACAGTAAATAATATCTGTGCACAATAAACAAATATTATTAGCGGTGTAATGTGCACTGCAGGTGACGGCTACACGATATGACTGAGAGTTTAATTAGAAGGTCAGTTGCTCTTTTCCACATAAATCTGAACATATCTGGCTGTGCCTCATACACAGTGATTCAATCTTTTGCTCATTTCTTTTTTCAAATTGGTTTTCAAACAGAGCAAACTGTGTATCACAGGACGTTTCTCATTTAAAATGATGCTGGAGCACGTCCTACTGTTTTTCATATTTAACTGAATCCTAGTGGATGAGCTGCCATGTGGGATAAGCAGGTGGAGAAAAAGTACAGCACATCACGATTTTAGTGAAAGTATGCAGTTATGTCAAAATATAACTTGATTAAAAAGTATACTTACTTGACAGTGGTGGGGTAAGTGCACCTTTTCTTATGACTTTTTTGATAATATCGGATATGGGATCCAAACCCATCCTCATCACTTTCGAACATTTGAATTAATATATTTTCCTGAGCTCCGAGTCCATTACTTAATGAATAAAAAAAAACATGGTGCGCTTTTAATGAAAAATAGTCAACAGTCGAAAAGGTTTTATTCCTCTTACACTACAGCCGCAGTAATCCTTCATTCACCTGCCTCTTTTTCTCTCTTGCATCACTAAGACAAAAAATTACAGCTTGTCATCTCAGACCAAGAAATGAAAAAGAACAGCCCTTAAAACTTTCCTCAGACTGTTTAAAAGTACTGACGCTGGAGACATCTTACATACAAGTTAAATGAATGCTGTCTTACTGAAATCTGTGTAATGCTATTACACAGAATGCTGTGTAAGTTCTGTTTATAGAAAGGATATTAGTTATAAGTACATTATGGCTGCTTTAAATAAGTAACTAGTACCATTGTCAGAGCTGGTGTTGTCGAAAAATTAGTAAGGTTTTGACCACATATGTAATATTACTGCTTGAGACAATACCAGCACAAGGTTGTAGTTTCCATTCATTTGAATTGAATTATTTGGATTTTAAGTGAAGTTACAGTGGAAAGAAGCGGTAGGACAAAAGCATAAAAAAATGGAGTTCTTATTAACTATTGAAATGGGAAGGAGTGAAAATATATACATGCACTATCTGAGCTTAATGTTAATAATAAGGCTAAACATTTAAATGTTGCTGTCAAATGTCTTACCATCTAGCTGTATTTGCTGCTGTGTGCAGGTGATTTTGCCGTGCTGATGCACTGCGGCCTGTCGGTAAAGAAAGCTCTGCTGCTAAACGTAGGCAGCGCTCTGACCTCCTTTATCGGTCTCTACATTGCTCTCTCAGTCTCCACCGACTCTACAGCCCAAGAGTGGATAGCAGCAGTCACAGCAGGCCTCTTCCTCTATGTAGGACTGGCAGATATGGTATGTATAGTACATGGTGTCAAATCTGACAAAGGGAAATCTTTGCACATGCTTACTTTTTTATGAAATTATGAAACCATTACATTTATTGTGAGTTGATTACATGTGTCTGAAAATGTTGACAATTTCAAATGTTTTGACTTATTTTAATTAGGTTCGTACGGGCGATGCAAATTTTTCCTTGCTAAATATTTAGGTTGTGCACTGAAATGTGTTTTTTACCATTAAATAAACATAAAATTCTTTATTTTTACAAATTACGGTATAGCCAGATCACCAGCTGTATTTTGGTTATATACTGTGTCTGTACGTTATCTTTATAGCACAGCGACAGGTTCTAAGTTTTATTTCCCTTTTGAATTTCTCCTTTTGCACAAAATTGCATAACATTGTTTTACTCTTTTTACTTGATTTGAGATTTGAGTTATTGTTCATGTCTTGAGTGCATGAACAGAAATTTCTAACAAATATTTTATAATAATATCAATGCACATAAATGATTAATCCAGTAATGTCATTCTACTTTTCTCTGTTATAAACATTATATTATCTTGTATTCAGAATAAAATGTTGCATTTCAACACCAAATGTCAGAAATATAAAACGTACATTAACAGTAATTTGCAAATTATTTCAGTGACATGTTTCAAAAACATCCTGTGGGATTTTCTCTTCTATTTTAAAACCCCTTTTTTCTTTGACCCACATCTATGGTATGATGTATGATATGTTGAGCCTCAAGCATAATGCATCTTATTCATGGTTTTAAAAATAGACTACCTTACATAAGCAAGTAGAGTAAGTACAATTTTACAGTAATCCATCATCCTGTCAGTATAATAGCAGTCATTCTATTAATGTACAACTTCATGAAATATGGTTACTAAATAAACCAGACACTCAGTAAAGCACTGCTGCATCTCTGTTTCCTCTCATCTGCAGCTTCCTACTATGATCCACGTGGACTGCAAGAGGCCATGGGTTATATTTCTGCTACAGAACCTGGGCTTGCTTACTGGCTGGGGCATCCTACTGCTGCTGTCTTTTTACGAGGACAAGATAGGCTTCTAGAAAACTCCTTTTTTTTAACCCTTTATTTTATGTCTTGTTTGTAATTCACATTAGTTGAATCTGAATGGTGACCTGCATTTAAAAAGTCACAAAAACAGACTTTGGATATCAGAGCATGGATGAAATTTCTGTTAAATATGTTGAAATACAATTTTAGAGAAATACATATAAGCCAATTGGAATTTAACTATAATATTATCAGACCTGAAAGCTCAAAGACGAATATAAAAAAATATAAAATAATATAAAAAATAACAAAACCAAACTAAAGTACAAAAATCTAGAAAATAACTTCTTTGGATTTAGACCTAGTCCTCAAATAAATTGCTTGTTTAATGTCCCTCACAAACACTGAGTTGTTTCCCCATGCATTTTAAAATGCTAGTGTCACTGTTAATGAGTTTAACACATCTCAGCACAGGAAACGCAGTGCCTTTAAACATCTCAGTATTATCATTGCCTTTAATTAATACAGTTAAAATACACTACATGACCAAGTGTTTGTGGAGACCTGGAACACACAGCCATACATGCTGTTCTGGAAAGGTTTTCAAACTTTTTCGGATTTTTGATTTTTGATCATTCAGCCACTAGGAAGGTTAGGAGGCCCCCGGGATCAGTGTTCCAGTTTCATCCCAAAAGTGTTCAGTGGGTTTGAGGTCAGGACTTGAGTTGTTCCACTCAAAATTTGGAAAACTATGTGTTCCTGTGCCTTGCATCGTGAAAATTTGGGCCTTTTAAGTTCCATTGCAGGTAAATTGTAATGCTACAGCATACAGTGACATTCGAAACAGTTTGGAGAACTCCAACACACTCAGGTGTCCACAAAATCTTGGCTAGTGTACTGTATAATTATCTAGTGTTTTGCCTAGTTATACATACAGTGGCTTGCAAAAGTATTCGGCCCCCTTGAACTTTTCCACATTTTGTCACATTACAGCCACAAACGTGAATCAATTTTATTGGAATTCCACGTGAAAGACCAATACAAAGTGGTGTACACGTGAGAAGTGGAACGAAAATCAT
>JAQMYG010000023.1:29816168-29843036 GCA_030014215.1 Clariallabes teugelsi | reverse complement strand
CAGATGTATAATGAGATAAAAATGTAAGTCGCTCTGGATAAGAGCGTCTGCCAAATGCCTAAATGTAAATGTATATCTACCTCATTAAAGAACTTGGATTTTTAAATCTTCTTAGTTATATGAATGTGAGGAAGATTTCTTTTACTGTCTCTGTAAATACTAATGCCAATTGTCCACAGCTTTATTCTTCTAATAAAATACTGTTTACAATATGTTTATTAATGCAACCAGTTTGGTTTATTATTTGGTTTATTTTTAGATGTGATAAATAGAATAGCTCCAAAATTAATCTAACATAATAACAAAACATAATGGATTGTGCTATTAGAGAAATATTCCAGAACATAGTGGCATGATGTGTTACCACTCTAAAAGGGATTTTCTTTTTGTCTATAACTCCATGTGCTTAATTCATCTTATAAAACCAAAATTAACTAATAATTAAAATAATCGTAATTTATTAATGAATGCCATCAAATTTATATGATTATGATTACCTTTACTGTTACAGAACCATCCCTACTACCAGTTTGTTCCTGTTAAAATGTATGCTATTGAAAAGAAGCTGTTTCCTTTTCGTCTTTTCCTTAAAGCTTGGTTGAATGATGTTTGACTTTTTGGCCGTCAGAATGTTCTGGCAAAGTTAATTTGGCAACATCATGTATTTTTTTATTGTTTTGAAAGTTAAAATTACTTTTTGAACAAATGTTGAGAACATGTTAACCAAATGACCTCTATTACAATGTTCTAAATATGGCTTTAAAACAAGTCTTGTTTAGAGCACCTAAAGCAACTAAAATGCTCGTCCTACTGATAGTATTTTTCCCCCCTTTCATTTGACAACAAAGCTGATGGCCAAAGCAAGACTCAAGACTGCTGCTGAGCGTACTGAATGCACATATATTGCTTTATCAAACAAGGAGCTCCACAAAATAACTCATCCAAGTAAAAAAAAATACTAGGCAACTGCACTTTGCACTTTACCAAATTATTAAATCAGAACACAGCCAAAAAAAAAAAACTGATATGGGCAGTTTGAGTATGTCAAAGATTTACAGGTATGCACCGAGATCCGTTCTGTGAAAAAGGATGCGCAAACACCATATTGCATACATTTTTTTGTTGGATACATTTTTTGTTGGATACTACAGTGTACTTTCAATGTATGAGCGTGGCATACCTAAATCCTGTTCAATCTCATTGACTGATATTTTTTCACCTTCATGTTGTTTAATAACTTTTGCTGCACTTTCATTTTAATAGGTCTCTTTTTCTTTTCCTATTGCTGTTGTTATCCCTAGCACTGGTTTTGTTGCATTTGGGAGCCATGATGTGCTTCATCATTTTATAAACTTTAGGCACCATAAACGTACAGTGCTAGCCAAAAGAATTGAGACAAAACCCAATGTTTTAATTCCATTTACTATATATTACGACAATCAAAATAATAAAAATTATTTATTATGGTATGCAGTGAAATTGCTATTCAACAATTAATGTTTAGTCTGAAGTCTTTTATTATTCAAAACTTGCTGGATCTTGCTGCGCATTAAGTCAAAAAGACTCTGCAGTACTCTGGTGTCACTCGCTCAATCCATGCCTGCTTGTTTACCGAAGATTACTGTATTTACAGAAGACAATTTATTGCCTACTACTGCCTTCTTCACTATTGTCCAACAGTTTTCTGTTGGGTTTAGGCCTGGAGAGGACCCAGGCCATGGCTCATGAAGCTGAATACTATTGTCTCGTAGCCAGTTTACACTATCTAGCACAACTCTTTTGCCAGATAGGTTGGAACCAATTAGTGACATCACCTATTTTCTATATAGGGAGAAATAGCTACTGTACATGGCATATGTTGTCTTAATACTTTTGGCAACCACTGTATATGTGATTGGATATTGTGTGAACATACAATTAGCTGGATAAATCCTATAAATAAAGGTTGATATTCTATTTTTATTTATTACTGCTGAGTAATAAAATGGGAAAATGTAGCTTGTCTGGTTACCAAGGAACCAGAAAGCACAAAGTCTTTATCCTAAGTGATGAAACTGATGCCACCTTCTATAAATATATAAATGCCTCCTTGCAGAAAATTTCACTATGAAAACAATGTTATTTTTCCCTTCTCTTTTTTCAGCAATTTTTATAATGTATTTCTATTATTAGATTTGGTAGATCATCCCCTAGTCCCTGTGGACAAGTTGTTACTATAGAAACCAAAAATAACACTTTAAAATAAACCAGACTTGTTAATCAACTTTTTCTAACCAATCAATTTGAAATTCAACAGTGTTACAATTGTGAGGACAGTAGATACAATCGTAAACGTATTGGTTACATCTACAGTAGCAACTCCTTTAGATCTTCTACAACTAGATCCATTTACCATACAAAGAATTATTGGGAAACCATGTCTATTTATCTAATCCACAATCAAGTATTGATAGTTGATGCTGTAGTCTGACTCCTCCTAAAGATGAGTTGATTAGTTGATAAGTTGCCTCTGTAGAACTCCATTAATCACTGTGTTAAGATCAATACTAAGATATGCACTATCAGATATCTACTGACTAACTGTAAAATGGACAAGGAAACTTAATCAGAAAGTCAGCAGAAGATTTTCTTGTACTGGGATAAAAGTACGAGATGTAAGACAAAAGGCAAATTTCAGTGTTTAGCAAAGGTGAAAGAGGGGTCAACGGATACTTAGTGCCATGTTCCTTGGGTGGCCTGGTGTGTAAATTCTCTCCCTCTCTCACTCTCCCTCTCTCTCTCTCTCTCTCTCTCTATGTATGTATCTTTCTGTCCCTCAGACACACACAGATTGGCAAAAGAGTGGACAGATGCACAGGGGTTGACCCCCAATGCCCAAGGTTTTATTCATTCACTGTCTGGGATAAGACAAAGCAAGCAAACGATGCTACTTTCAGATTATGCTTGCCTAAGGTCAGAGGTCGAGTGTCCCTTTGTGCATGGCCTCTGTGAGAATTTCAAAGGTACACATGCAGTAAAGAAAGAGGAAGCAATACACACAGCTAGAGAACAAGGAAAAGGAATGTGTGTGACATTGCTGGAATGGCCCTGGTCGTTCTGACACTGTGTTACTCCATGCACTACCTAAGAAGATAAGAAAGAAGGTGCAAATACAAGCAACTGTACAATAATGCTGAATCACAACAATAGATTTATGTTTGCCTCTATGGCACATCTAGACCAGTGAATTGAATTTCTACATTGTTAAAGAATTTTTAGGTTGCAGGTTGTGATCTAAGATTGCATACTGCAACATGCTCCTTAGTGGTCAATGTAGTGCAGTTGCAACAAATCTATATTACAGGAACAGTTACAAATACGGTACTAACAATTGGAAATGGTCAGAGAAACATGCTAATAGAAAATAAAAATACATTTATTACCACAAGCTCACTTTGAAGAATGTTTCAGTTTCTAAACAGTTGATGTACAAGATGATCCCAGAAGAAGCTTGGCTAAATTTTATAACATACAGTACTATGTGATAGCATGCCGTTTGTGTCAGAATATACAACAGTTAATTTACTGCATTTATTCTTAGAGTGTTTATATTTCCTATAAATGAAGAGATGTCTGCGTTTTTCATATAAAATTCCTCTTACGGTGAGATATTGAGCAATAAAACAAATTTAAAAAATGTAAACTTACATCAGCTATTGTTTCTCAGTTGTTTTTAAAAATTAAGTTACGATCAGTCTCTTGAATTCACACATTTCCTACATGAAAAAAGTCAATAGCTTTTATGACAACAGTGCTGTTTGCTCAGATTTCGCCACTTTTGTTCACTGCCCTGAAGATGTCTCTTTTTTTGTCAGAGCGTCAAACATTAGTGACCCAGAAAACAAGTGATAAAATAGAGGGGTGAAAGGAGATTTGCAGAGTCAATACATGAGAGGAAAGTGTTCTGGTATGTTTATATAGCTGTAGGCCATAGTAGGACAGAGGCCAGCAGGTTAATCTGTCCCACTTAACTCCTGCACACTAACTGCTGATTTAAGGTTAGCGGAAGATGCACCATTCAAAACTGATTTAAATGAGACCGAAGTTATTCTGTGCCAGCGGGCATGGTCAGCATTTAAACACAGCAAAAGACTATACTTCTTCAAATATACATACCGGGGGGTTTCCACCCAAAGTCCAAAGACATGCAAATTAGACAAATTCCCCAAATTGTCCATAGTGTGTGAATGAGTGTGTGAGTGTGTGTGCCCTGCAATGGATTGGCATCCCATCCAGGGTGTACCCCGTTTCATGCCCTAAGTCTCCAGCTCCAGGCCCCACGCGACTCTGTACGTGGTATAGATGATGAAATTGAGTGAGGGAACACCCCATAAGACCTGTCATTTTTAAACGATATTTTTTATAAAGAAACCACTGCAAATTTGGAGGAATTGGAATAAAATAACAATGGCTTTTGTTTTTGTTTTTTAAATGTTTTACAACATTTTACAACCAAATTTTCACACTTTTTTAAGGGAAATTTTCAGGGGGAAAGATTCTTGTAGATCTTACTACATCTCTGTACCCTGGGGGACAAAACACATTTCAAAAACTCGTTTAAAGAACTAAAGACCTTGTCGCTTGCTGATCCTAATCTTCACTGACTCAAATAAAGGAGACAGAGAAGGTGCTCTGCTGCAAAGTTGTTCAGGTCACAGTCATGCCAGCAGCTTTGCACTGTCTGTCAAGGGATAAAGCGATGTGGTGGTACGCAGATGTTTGCGATAGTTAGCACTGAGGAACATCTGGGTCTGGTTGTGGCAGGAGCAGCTCTGCTTGTTCTGGGTTTAACTAACTGTAGATTAGGTTCCTTAGCAGAGGACTGAACATTGCTGCTAGACAGGTCTGACCTCTTTGCATGAGTTTTGACTGAATGTTAATAAGAGTTCTGGACTTCTTTTATACATTCGAGGTGAAGTTTGGATGACAGCAACCGTAGTCTTGCTTTATAGTCAGTTGGTGGTGGAAATGTGAAACATATGGGCAAGGTCTAGATTGAGTATGTTCTTTTTTTCTAATTATAAGTGCATTGAAAGAACCTTTTGATAGGGTGCATCAATGTATTTGTACATCAAAAAGCAATGATAGTAGGTAACTCAAGCCTCTGTTAACATGTCTAGATGACATAAAGACATGGTTAGCCCAAAATGTTTTACATTTTAATGATAAAAAACATAGGTTTTGGTATTTGTTCCTGGTGCCAGGGGTAGAGTTCCACCTCTGGATATAGGAGCCTTGGTCAAACCCACAGCGTCAAATTTGGGTGTTATTTTTGACCATGGCCTTAAATTTGATAAACAGATCAGTGCTGTGGTTCGGTCCAGTTTCTTTCAGCTAAGACAATTGGCAAAACTTAAGCCTGTTTTCTCCTTTAAGCACTCGCATCGATTACTGTAGTGCTTTGTATTTTGGTGTTTCCCAGGTAGCATTACATCGACTACAGCTGATCCAAAATTCTGCTGCTCGACTCTTAACGTCTACCCGTAAAGGAGAACATATCTCTCCAGTTCTGGCTTCCATTCATTGGCTTCCAGTACAGTACCGAATTAATTAAAAAATTCTTTTGGTCACGTTTAAATGTTTACATGGCCTTGCCCCGCCCTACCTCTCGGATCTGCTTCAGCCCTATGCCCCACCCCGGTCTCTCAGACTGTTCTTAAAACCAAATGCAAGCTTAGGGGTGATCGGGCATTCTCTGTAGTGGCACCCAAATTGTGGAATGACCTACCCTTGACTATTCGTGGGGCCATATCACTAAGTCCCATCTTAAAACTCACGTTTTCTCTGGCGTTTAAACCATAATGAGATGTTGATTTTATATATTCTGTTTGATTAGATATGTGTGTGATGTTATTTTAATTATGTCTTTTTATATTATTTTATTATTTTATTATTTATGTGAAGCACTTTGGGGCATTCTTGTTGTTAAAGTGCTATACAAATAAAGTTGAGTTGAGAATAAACCATGTTGGACAGTCCTGAGAAACTTGCGAGATTTGCTACTTTTACTATATTTCCACTTATTCCTCAATAGAATATTAGCTAACTTTGAGGGTTCTGGGGTTAAATCCCAAATAGCCTTACTATGTAGGGTGTTGAATCCCTTGTTCTATACACAACATAATCCACATGATCCCACATACAGTAGTGCCCGTGTGAGAGATTTGGGATTCAGCCTTGTGTTAGAAGCTGGTTAGCTTTGTAGCTCGTGTTAGCCATAAACAGAACAACACTGATGGTTGAGAGGCAATTTGGAAAGACTTAGAAGCAATCGCTAAGGAGATAAAGAGGAGATAAGGGTTGTTTAAGATGACATAAGAATGCCAGATATATTTTCTTGCTGATAATGCTTCCTTGACAGAGTTTGAATGTGAGTTTAGGCAGTCAGCAGTTCTCTTCTCTTTTCAGTACCTACTTTCACCTATGCTGGCAACCAACTGTTAGTATAATGAATGATTGTTAGACTACTTGTGACATAGATTGATGTCCCCAACATACAAATGAGTTCAATTTCGAGAACACATTCGTAAGTCCAATTTGTTCATAAGTATACACATCCCAGTACTGTTATGTTCTATTTCACTACTAGTGGAATGTCTCTCATCCAATCATATTGCTCAGACAGAGTTGTATAATAAGCAATATCACAGGCAGTTGTGCCGTTGTGTTGAATACCAGCACGACTGTGATGTGGTCATAACCCTGAGAGTGCAGCCCAAATGCTGGCATGCAGATATTCAGAACAACAGAACTACCTCAAATTTGATATTGCTTTTATACCACAATTCCAAAAACACCATTTATTATAAGCAGTTATTTCGCTCCACACATATCCCTCCTCAACTGTTGGTAAATCTCATAATTTTGTCTAAAATTTTTCGTACTATTTTTTCCTTATTCCACCTTAAAATATCAGCTCTGTTATTTTCCAGGTTCCGGGGTTGAATCCAAAATAGCAGTAAATGGAAAGCTAGTGCACTATGTAGGGTTTAATCTATTGTCAGTCAACAATTAGTGCCTTTGATCAGGGGCTGGGGAGCAATTTGGAATTCAGCCTTGTGTTAGGAGCTCTAGTAGCTGTAAATAAAAGAACACGGATGATATGATTCGGAACGACTTAGAAGCCATTATTAAGGAGTCAAAGTGGTTTATAACATTTATAACATTATCAGAGGTGCTTTCTTGCTGAAAGCTCATCTGTGACAGGTTTTGAATGTGGGTTTGGCAGGCAGTTGCTCTCTACTCAATATAAAGGTTCATACTGACCTACTTTCACTCATGCTGCGACCAACAATTAGTGCAATTAACGTTGATCAGAAGACCTGGGACCCAAGGTGATACAGATAGTTAAATGTCCCAGTGCTGTTAACACCCATTATTCACCACCATTTCCATATTTCTCGGTCAGAACTGACTGTTGTATAATGATGTTTGTCAGATATAACTGCTTGCTCTACATCATTCGAGGTCACCCTAACCTTACACTCTTTAGCTCAGCAGTGGTATGACAAAGTGATGATAATGCAATATGCTTGCATCTAGCTGTTCACACAGGGTTGTAAATTCATTAGAAAACACTCTAATATAGATGTTGACCTGATTAAGCAAGCCACACAGTTCTAAGAAGTATTACTATGCAGTTCTTGGATGGCTCAACTGTTAGAAAATCTCATACATTAGCCACTGGTATCAGAGAAAAAAAAGAAATGTTTGTGAACTCCTTTTGTGAACTGTGTGAGATACATAATTACTTTGCTCATACTAAAACTTTACAACATTTAACACACATATAACCATAATCCTTACTGAAACCTGGATTTGGGAATTAAACATTTCATATCGTCAGGATTTCAAACACTGAACATAGAGCTCATGTAATTTTTTTCAAGTTTTTGTCATCTAAAGGTTTTTCTTTATGTAACAATTCCTTTCCTTTACCTAACCATGTCTTTGTCTCTTGTTAGAAAGCATTAGGTAATACCTAATTAGCTATAATATTATCATCATGCAAGGAGGCCATGTTAGATTGCAAAGTTCACCTTTGACAATCTTATCACCAGCTATAAACCTCCAGCCTTCTCCATTGATATCTTCTGTTCATCACAGATGCAGATAAGAATAAAACAGATCTAAAATCACCAAATCAGCAGAATTAATTTCTTGACCTGGACTTCTCAATATATATGATCTGGATAAATGTAGGACCATTGGGTCTAACTTACTGCATTATACACAGAAACATACAGGTACTGACATTTAATGAGACCCACTGTATGTAAAAGATAATATAAGAATATTGATTTTTATTTTCCTTTATGTACACAGGTACTTAAAAAAAGCTATACCAATGTGTCACTTACACAATATTAATGCAAATGAGACAGCCAAACCATTGCCATTACTGATGGTAGCCTTTGTTACTTTGGTCCCAGCTCTCTGCAGGTCATTCACTAGGTCCTCCCATGTGGTTCTGGGATTTTTGCTCACAGTTCTTGTGATCATTTTGACCCCACGGGGTGAGATCTTGCATGGAGCCCCCAGATCGAGGGAGATTATCAGTGGTCTTGTATGTCTTCCATTTTCTAATAATTGTTCCCACCGTTGATTTCTTCACACCTAGCTTCTTACATATTGCAGATTCAGTCTTCCCAGCCTGGTGCAGGTCTACAATTTTATTTCTGATGTGCTTTGATAGCTCTTTGGTCTTGGCCATACTGGAGTCTGATGTGTGACTGTTTGAGGTTGTGAACAGATGCCATTAATACAGGTAACGAGTGGAGGACAGAGGACCCTCTTAAAGAAGAAGTTACAGGTCTGTGAGAGCCAGAAATCTTGCTTGTTTGTAGGTGACCAAATACTTATTTTAGCGAGGAATTTACTAATTAATTCATTAAAAATCTTATTTTGTCTCTCATATAATACCTATGATGAAAATTACAGGCCTTTCTCATCTTTTTAAGTGGGAGAACTTGTACAATAGGTGGCTGACGAAATACTTTTTTGCCCCACTGTAAATTGTGTGTGTCAGCAAGATGATGTCAGATCACATTGAGTGCGCTTGGAAAAGTGGATCGGGTCCAACATGATCAAATTAGTATATGATTCCCTGAATGGACTTCACTACTGCAAAAGTGCCAAGTTTACTGTGCTATAATACCAGCTGATGAGCACTTAGCAACCTTAAGTAATATAAAAATGACCATGCTGCACCAGGAGACTCGCACAGAAACACAACATGGATTCCTGTGTGTCAGATAGTTTTACTGGTCAATCTATTGAATAACAATCTTACTCCTTATATTGGGCCTGCCAATCCTTATTTTATACAGCAATACAGCACCAATTGGTCTTGGGAATGACAGGTACAAGTCCTGCACAGTGGCCAGAGGGATTTTGTGCCATTCTTCTTGCAGAATAGTGGCCAGGTCACTTTGTGATGCTGGTGGAGGAAAATGTTTCATGACTGACTCCTCCAAAACACCCTAAAGTGTCTCAATAATATTGAGATCTGGTGACTGTGCAGGCCACGGGAGATGTTTAGCTTCATGTTCATGTTCATCAAACCACTCTGTCACCAGTCTCGCTGTGTGTATTGGTGCATTATCATCCTGATACACAGCACTGCCTTCAGGATACAATGTTTGAACCACTGGGCCTAAGTATTGGGCCTAGGGAATGGCATGACACTGTATTGCAGCCCAAACCATCACTGATCCACCCCCATGCTTCACTATAGTCTGGATGGTATGCTTCTTTGGGGCTTCTCCACACCGAATGTGGGAAAGACAGTGAAGGTGGACTCATCAGAGGACAATACATGTATTACAGTACATGTGATTTCAGAGCTATCAGACCTATGAGAAAACCTAAATGAACTATTAGGAAATATACTGTAGCTGAGCTACTGTATCATGAAACTGTACAGAGCTTTCACTAAACAAAATATAAGAGTTCATAGTGATAATTCAAAAACATTCATGTATCAGAATGAAAGGCCACGGACAAAGACTAAAAGCAATGTAAATTTCCCACATGTAGGAGATGTGACACTGGGACAAAACGAAATATGATGTCATTTTATGTTTCTTTCAGTTGGTAATTGTTAAGAAATCACTCTACAAAACCAGTTCAAACTATGGTAATTGTTTTTTTGTTTGTTTTGGTATATCAGTCAATCTTGAGGGAACAGGGAGTGTATTTGGCTGACGACCTCATAAGCAGGAGTGTTCCTCTCAATAATAACAAAAGATCTAGTACTAGTAGACAGAGCATGGTTAAGCATCTCTTCTGTGCTATTCATTTATTTTCAATGTTTTTATCTTATTCATTTTCTACTGTCCATATTCCCCACACGTAATTGTCACCAGATGTGGTTTTTGCTCAGAGGCGACAGGCCCCTTCATCTGTTTACTGAGCTCTTATTTTCTGATGCTCATCCAAATTCTGTATCATATTAAGTCTGATGCAGCTCTTGTATATCTTACTTTGTTATTATTACTCAATTTTTATATCTTTTTTTAATCTATTAGCCAATGTTTTTCCCCAATGTATCTGTTACTGTATGTATTGTATCTACTATGCTTGACTTCTTCCTTTTTTCAGCACCTTATTGAGAAAGTCTCTTGTTCATTGTTCGTGTATTTTTTATCTGGGCCAAGGTCGACTTCTCCCTATCATGCAAGTGTTGTGCTCGCCATAATCATATGCGAGAATGCACCTCGCCTCGCCTGGACCTTTCATCTCATCCCATTTGAGTTTAGAGTTTTTAATAGCAAACCTTACATTATAAGTTCATATGATTGTATTTGCTTTGAGTTATTTACTTGAGTAAAGTGAGTATATTTGGTACATCCAGTATGTGATTAAATATGTTAACCTAAAAACATGCTTACATATTTCCCCCTTTGCAACTTTTAAGTCGCATATCAACATAACTGATTCCCTCTATTTGGCAGTCATACTTCACTACACACACTTCACACATTGGATATATTTTGCTACTTGGTAAAAAAAAAAAAAAAAAACTAGTTTATACTTCACACCTTACTGTACTGTTATTGCAGTGTCTTCTAATGTTATCAACTGGGGGTCTCATATTGCTTGAGAAGGGAGACTGAGAGCCTTTGTGTCCTATATATGAATATGTGGCACCTGATCCAATCATAAATGGAATTGGTCTTGAATTATTTATAGACACCATTACAGTGCTCCCCCTGGCTTCTCTGGGCCACGCCAATTCCAGTTTTGAGTGTGTCCCTTCCAGGGGGTTGTCCTTGTGTCCAGGAACCAGTGGGTTGTTGTGGACCAGGTGGTCCTACATTCCATCTGGCTGATTGTCCGGTTCCTTGTGATCCCTCATTTGTTGTATTTGTTGTCCTGGTCTGGCTGGAGGTTTTCTTGCTTGGTTGTCTGGCAACATTACGGGTGCTTGGACTTGACCTAGTGCTTTTCTTTTTTTTCCCTTTTTCTTTGCATCTGTGATGTCCCCCAGTTGTACAGTATTTGAGGCAGCTGAGTTAAAATTGACTCAGCACTTGTTTTCTCTCTCCATTTGGTCTGAAAGTCATAGATGAATTTTTCTACATTTTCATCTTCTCCCAGCATCACTGACTCAAGTTTTCCTGGGTCCATCTTTGTGGGATAAGCTGTACAGAGAGCATCCCATATCCTATTCCTGAATTCTCCAAATGCTAGGTCATCTCCTGCAATGTGCCCGGTCAGCCTTTGCAGTCCGGCTTCTGTCAGTATTTCAGTTGCCTTCACTTTTCTTTTCGTTTGTGTCAAGATACAGTAGCTTTTACTGTACATCTCCCGAAGCTAGTAGGTGGCCTGTAGTTTTTTTTCCTTAAATCCATCATTGTGCTCCGTAAACCTGGTAGCCAATCCTGTCATTTCCATAAATGACCATGGCACATACTGATACTGACCTCCTTTTGAGATGACTGTGTGCTGACCAGCTTCAGTGGATTCACTTAGGTCATCCATCATTGTCTCTCTCATTGCATCCTTTTTGCCTTGGTATTTGTACCAGTCTGCATCACTATACCAGCTTCGTGGTCCAGTGTTATTATCATACTTTATCCAGTCATTACGTATAGCAATAAATATTGCATTTAACAATAATTCTGTCCAATGCACACGCAGTTCAATGCAGAATGATGACGAATGTTGTTATTCACAAATCAAATTCAATCAAAATTGCACTCGTCATTGTATCCCTCATATCTTTATCAGGAATTACTTCATAAGCAGGAGCGTTTCTCTTAAAAATAACAAAAGCTCTAGTACTAGTAGACAGAGCATGGGTACTGTAAGTATCTCTTCTGTGCTATTCATATATTTTCAATGTTTTTATCTTATTAATTTTCTACTGTCCATGTTCCCCACACTGAATTGCCACTAGATGTTCTGTTATATATTTTGATTTGTTATCATCACTTAAGTTTTTATCTCTTTTTTGGTATTAGCCAATGTTTTTCTCCAACGTATCTGTTACTGTATGTACTGTATTCACACAGCGGATTAAACTGCATTTTTCATTTGCCATGAGTTTGTTGTGGTTTTATCCACTTTCCAGTTCAAGCCCTGTGTATCTTCTCAAAACACATGTTTCAGCTTGGCTTCATCCTTCATGAAGGCCCTTGTTTATTGTTCATGTATTTCTTATCTGGGCCAAGGCCGACTTCTCCCTATCATGCGAGCGTTGTGATCTTATGCGAGAAAGCACCTCGCTTTCCCTGAGCCTTTCATTTCATCCCATATGAGTTTCAAATTTTTTTAATAGCAAATTTTAGTACTGTATTTAGTATTTGCTACTTGAGTAATCTGAGTATATCTGATCCATATGTGATTAAAATGTTTAACTAAAAACATGCCTACAGTTGTTCAAACCAAGCAGTGAAATACCAGGAACTCTGCAGATGTTTCCCTGGAGTATTGTGAATCAGCTGTCCACTTGTGCTTACTTTAGAGTTAATCTACAATCTGGTGTTAGTTTTCGGGTCCAAATCTTATCCAGGAGTTCCAATAGTTTCACTACACACTGAGAGCAATGTTGTTGACATGAAGTGTAAATCAAGGATAAGAGGAAATCCACAAATCAAGCCTAAAAAGTCAGTGTGTAAGAAATCTACAAAAAGTGATGAGCATAAATTTGTAAATGCTGTGAGAGAAACACATCATGTTAATTATCGAAGTTTTAAGAAAATAGAGCATGTCAATCCGAAAATATATGAGCATTTAAAGATCCTAAGAAAAGATAAACACTGAAGAATAATCATTGATGATGTGGTTTGATGTAGCCTGATGCAACAAGGTGATATTTTCACCCATATAATGTATAGTATTTCCCTATATCATCACATCTTAAAGGATTTATTCTTCCCATTACACAATGATTTGCCTATGAATTCACCATTGATGTATTAAAAGGCCGACACATTGTAATTTTATCCATTTATAGCTACACTTAATGGCTAGGAATGTCTGGGAAAGCTTCAGTGCATTCACTTAGGTCATCCGTCATTGTCTCTCTCATTGCATCTTTTTTGCCTTGGTGTGTGTACCAGTCTGCATCACTATACCAGCTTGATGGTCCAGTGTTATTATCTTACTTTATCCAGTCATTACATATAGCAATAAATATTACATTTAACAATCATTCTGTTCAATGCAGAATGATGAAGAATGATGTTTTGTTGTGGTTGTATCCATTTACTGATAAGAGATAATGAGTGCTGAGCAGTGCAGTTACATGTACATAAAAACCAATTCAAGCCCTGTGTATCTTCTCAAAACACTATGTTTCAGCTTGGCATCATCCTTCATGGAGGCTCTTGTTTATTGTTCATGTATTTCTTGATGTATTAAACGGCAGACACATTGTAATTTTATCCATTTATAGTTACACTTAATGGCTAGGAATGTCTGGGAAACATGTTAAATCCGGTTCCCAATAACAATATACAGTACATTTTAACCTTTTTTTTATCTCTCATAAAGCTGGGAAACAAAATTGCATATTGTCATGAGAGATGGACATATAAAAATGGAGTGCTTTCGTGCTGAATATCAGCATGGCTGAGATGGAGTGCCGCAGATATCACAGCCGTGCTGATTTTCAATAGATCAGCATGATCTCTAGTGTGATACTGCTTTTATATTGTTTTATAACAGTTCCACAAACAACCATTGTGTTAGAAGCTAGCTAACTTAGCTTAGTAAGCCATAAATTAAACATGGACAGTTCAAAGGTCACTCAGAACAACTTAGAAGCAATTTTTGTTAAAAAAAAAAAAGTTTTGTTTAACATGATATACTGTATCAGATGCTTTCCAGTATCTAGCACCATACTGACCTACTTTCATCCATGTCGACGACCAACAGTTAATATAATTAATTATTGTTGGAAAACCTGTAGCACATAATATTTCCTCAATAAACCGATTAAACTGATAAAGCATTGTCGCCTTGCACCTCCAGGGTCTGGGTTTGATTCCCGCCTCGGGTCTGTGTGCATGGAGTTTGCATGTTCATCCGTGCTTGGGGGGTTTCCTCTAAGTACTCAGGTTTCCTCCCACAGTCCAAAGACATGCAGATTAGGCTAATTGGTGCAGAGCATAAAAGCAGATAGAAATGCAAATTCCAGGCACACAAACCCGAGGTGGGACTCGAACCCTCAACCCTGGAGACGTGAGGCCTCAGTGCTAACCCACTACACCTCTGTGCCATAATTGCTACACTGCATGTGCTAAAATAAAGAATGAGAACAGCTTTTTTCAATAAAATTCAGTTTTTATTTCCTAGTACTCTTAATTAATAGTGAAGGTTTATAAATCCGGGTGTATATTTATATCCCCAAAGAGCAAGCCAAGGAAAAACTCCCTCATGTGGTATTAGAAAGAAACCTTGAGAGGAACGAGACTCAAAAGGGAACCCATCATCATCTTGGTCACACCGGATACTAGGGTAATACATAATTCGTCTTCTGATCAAAAGGGAAGGGTGCTGATTAGCAGTTGATCAACACATGTACATGGGCTTCAACCTGAAATAATAATACCAATGATTATACACTAAAGATGATCAGCAGATTATTAGCTTTTAATTATTTCTACAAAATATTTACCTATACATACTACTGTATATATATTCTTGAGGTGAGGGTGTAAGAATTGCAATGATATATGACAATACTCCAAAATTGGACACTACAGCATGAGAAAATAAAAAAGATACACTCTGGCAGAGCTGTTCTATGGCAGGTTTTAAAGTTAACTAATAAGAAAAGTATTCATTCCATCACTATTCAGTGGAGCATTGCCTCCTCGCTGAAAACAGGTGCAACGTTTCATGGTCCTGTGTCTGACCCTGTGGGAGTTGTGCCCTTGGGGATGCTAGAGAGGCATGAATGCAGTGGAATGCATTTACTCTGGGTAAAGCATCATGCTTTGTTGCAAAGTTTTATGGTCCTGGGTCTAACTGTCTGGAAGTTATTGAGTTATTGAACTTCTAAGATTTTAATAACTTTCTAATAACTGTTAATTACACTAACTAACTGCTATCTTAAATAACCAGTAGAGCATTACCTCCTTAACCAGAAGAGCACTGCTTTTTAAATAATAGTTCTGCTTCCTTATCTAAGCATTAGAGCACCACTTTTCCAAAAATCCATGTAGTTATCCATGTGTTAATCTGTATAGAAGATTAATGATTTGGCTAATAGACAATAATTCATTGTTAACAACTCATCTTTACAATTTAACCAGGTATTGTAAATTTGGAAACAATGTTTTTAGTTTTGAGTGTGTGTGTGTGTGTGTGTGTGTGTGTGTGTATGTGTGTGTGTGTGTGTGTGTGTGTGTGTGTGTGTGCGTGTTTAAGTAGTTTTGTGGACCATGTTGCATTATTTCCCGTCGTGGAAAAGTTGCTTTATTATTTGCCAGAGTCTTCTGAAGAAGTTCTGTAGTGGATTTCCTTTCCTTTCTCTTCCACCTACTGTATGAGTGAAAAGGAAAATCAGTTTAACCAAATGCATTGGGTTCTTGTGCTATAATGAATTTTTAACATAAAATTAAGGATGTGGTATCATCATCTTACCAGCTGGGGTGTCTTCAACCTCGTTCAAAGTATCAGCGCCATCTTCAGATTTGCTCACTGTCATTATTTCTGTGATTAAGTCCATGACCATCTCCATGTTTTCAGGTGATACTGTTGACTCTGTCCAATCAGATGCTTCCCCTTGCTCTGCCTTGGTCTGAATTTCCTGTAGTGTTTGATAGAGGTCATTTTGAGGTCCATAAGTCTCTGTTGCAGAAGTACTGAGGGATAAATCTAACTCACTGGAGGCCTCCTTTGGAGAGGTCAATACCTCTTGCTTAGAGATTACTGCTAACAGCTCCTCCACTGCAGATCTCACAATATCGCTTGTGAAGAAACTGGTTTGTGAGGTAGAGGGAAAGCTCTCAGTGTCCGGTGACGGGATGATCACTTCCTCCACCATGTCCAAACTATCCTCTCGGTCCTCCTTGAGTTCAATGTCAGAAATTGGAGGGGTTTTGCTATCTCTACTATGCTGATCGTTCCACTCCAACATGAGTCTCGGTGGTGATAGTTCAGTTATAATCTTGTTCAACACCTCCAGTGCTGAAATGTGAATTTCCTTCATTTCAGGACTTGAAGAAGTGTCTACCATCTGTTCAAGATCAGAAGAAAATGTGCTTGTAGTCAAATTTAATCAGAGTAAAAACTATGTCTAGAGCAGTTTTAGTAAAAACTCAACCATGAATCTTCATAAAAATGCACACTTTTAAGGAAATCTGTAGATAAATCTACAGTATAACTATATCTGTTATAGCCTACTTATGATCCCAAACAGGTATTAAGATTTTGAAGATTTGACATCACTGTCCCAATTACCATTACGTCATAATTTGGCTCACTCACCTTTTGACTAACTTTCTTGTATCTGGAGATATATAAAAAAAAAAAAAAAGGAATCACATAAAGTTAGAAATATTAAAGCATTCCTTAGTTTCAAGTTTTGCTTTTGTTATGTGCAGTTGCTTATTCATTTTTATTACAACTTTGATTAAAGTACTAATTTGATTGTATTACTGAAGCACACATTTAATTTGTCAAATTTAAAACAGGGTTGTTGTTTACTTTTCTACTACTGATTTTTAAAATGATGGGAGCTGATGTTATTTGTAACTTTTACCATCAGTACTAAACCATGTTAATGACACAAAAAATTGTAAAAGTGTAAAAAATTTAGTTTAGATCAATGTCTGTTCAACTATCAGTGCATATTAAATCATTTTCCACATTTTCACATTGTAAATGTTCTACTATAAAAACTTATAGAAACTTACCCTTTCTTGAAGGTCTTCTTGCCTTTACCTTTATGCATCAGCCAATCCTGTAAGCAGAATCACAATCACATGTGTGTGTCATATATGTGATACATACACACAAACAGCTAAAACTCTTCATTTAAACTATTCTTTATGATTTATTAAATTATATAATAATGTCAATAGAAACACTTAATTAAGGGTTTATCATGCTGTATCCTAACTGAGTAGGATGCTCAAGTTAGAAGTTATAACATGTATATAACTATATATTCTTTAATGTATAAATCTATAAAAGCAGCAGGTTAGTGCTGGTACAGTTACCATGTCTTGAAGAGAATACTTCCTGCGGCTTCTCCGAACAGCCAATCTGTAGCTCTTATACTGTTCAAACTCAGGCAGAGAGCACAGCACCTACCACATACAGTATTACAAGTTTAGGGGCAGGGTCTGACTGAGTCTCATTTCGATATTAAAACTTACACTACAGTCAACTTCTCAAAATTCAAAAGCAAATTAAAATATTTTAAATGTTTTACCTATTTAAAATCTAAATATTTTAATTAAATATAAAACTTTTTCTCTAATCTGTCCCTCCTTCATAAATATAAAAAAAAATGAATACATGTTCATCGTCTGTGATGAGCCCCATTTTCTTCAGCAGGTTTTTCCTCTCTGGGTGATGGAGAAAGGGTTTCAGGTGTGGATCATGCAGACAGGTATACTGATTGTTGAACTGCATGTTGGTGTCAGTAGCATCAAATTCTGCAATCTTTTTAAAGATCTGTCATAGAAAACATGAAACCATGAGATAGGCACATGCAGTGTTCAACACACATAAAGATCTAATCAAGATAATCATATAATAATCAATGATCATATAATGAGATAATAATTTGAGATAAAACGTGTTAAATCTGAGATAGGCACATGCAGAGTTCCTCAACACATGTTAAGAACTATTTAATGTAAATCTTCTAATGATCAGACCACGTGGAAATATTCTGAATTATAATGTGTGCACACACTTACACTCTCTCCCAGTTTGCCTCGGCTAAAAAGTATGGCAGGAGCAGAAAGCGACCTCTTCTTAAGGCCGCCCATCTTAATTGCTTTGTTCTCAGACATCTAAAAAGTGTATACAATTATTTTACAAAATAATTGTATACAGTGTAATAAATGATTAATGTGGGCAGAAATTTTAGTATGTCAAAAGATTTGCATAAATTTTCTTGAATAGACAGGATTGAGCAAGGAGATTTGTGATATAATTAATAACACCAAGGCCTCATTATCTAGTCCAATTGAAATCCCTAGTTCAAGTAAACACAAGTTTTTTTTAGCAGGATTGTGTAGGGGTTTTTTATATTGTAGTTTAGTCCTAAAATCTGAAGTGGCTGTACACTTTAGATATTTACGCCTTAGTTTTGGTTCTAATTACTCATAATTTCTTTTGATTAGGTGCATGTATAATCAAATTTCCTTTTTTTTAAAATCCTATTTGGGTTAAATAATTAAGTTTTTTCCTATTATAACAAGCGATTATGATGCTTCATATATTTGTTATATTTATAAAAATAAATTTCAATAATGTCTATAAGCAACGTGTTGGCATTGGTGCAGTTACCTCTTGATGAAGCAAATATCTCTCGCAGATCATGCGATCAGGCGATGTGTAGGTCTCATACTGTTTGAACTCAGACCGCAAGCACAGCACCTAAAATGATTCACAAGTTTAGGACCTGATTGAGTCCACTTATCTGTGTTAAATCCGACTACAATAAACTCATCAACATTCAGCTCTGAATTCAATGTTCATTAAAAGATTTTCAACCTGTCTAACCTAATAAATACTCATAAAACCTACTAAAGATTTAATATAAAGAAAAAAAAATTTCAAAGCTTAAATGCTTGGTTTTTATATTACAGAAGATAAAACTCATACTTCGTCATCCATTGTGATGAGCCCCATTTTCTCCAGGTGTTTTTTTTTCTCTGGATGACTAAAAAAGGACCTAAGGTGTGGATCCTGCAGACAGCAATATTGATTAATGTCCCACATGATGGTGCCAGTCGCATCGAATTCTGGATTTTTTTTGAAGATCTGTCATAAAAACATAAAACCACGAGTTAAACCTGAGATAGACAATATGCAGTGTTTGTTAAAAAAAAATAAATAAAGAACTATAGAGGGTAAGGAGCTAATGATGAGACCATGAAATAAAATGATCATAAAATGTGTTCACATACTTACACTCTTTCCCATTTTGCCTCGGGTGAAAAGGTTAGGAGGAGCAGAAACCGGCTTCTTCTTATACTTTTCCATCTTAGTGGTTTCATGTTGTGAAATCTGAAAAGTGCACAAGAAAAACATTATAACATGCGCCATGCAAACCTGTGACGTTCCATTCATGATATTTCTCTCATCCCTTCAGCATGTACATAGTTCATCCTTAATCTGTGCATCTCTATTTACTATACAATTTGCAGTACAACCAATAATGAATGAAAAAGTGCCACACTCTTAATGATTTAAGGTAGCAGGAGTGAAGGTTGCTCCTCATGTTTTAAGAATGTCTAAAGGGTCTGTTTTTTTTTTTTTTTTGTAGTTAAGTCCTTGTTAGGTCAGATATAAATCTAAGATATAAGGTAAATCTTCCTTCTAATGGTAGCTTAATATTTTACATGTTTACTCCTCAGTTCTAGGTCTCATTAACTCATAATTTCTGTTAATAAGGTACACTTGTACTGTACAGCCCATTATCTTTCTTTATTTTATCCTCCTATAACTGATATACATTAAGTCCCCGACTTACGAACATTCGAGTTACAAATTTTTGCAGATACAAACAGACCACGAATCTAAAAACATTTGTAGATACAAACAAATCACGGAAATAGCTCATGTGTATTGTACAAAACATAGACAATGCATTGCACCAGATACCAATATATACAATTATATACAATATTTTCAATGTCTGAAGTCCGGTATATTGGATGTGTGTGCATGTGGAGGTTCAGGAGAAATGAGTCGGCTTCACCGGTTTCACTCAATCAGTCCAGGAGCACGATGATAGAAAATGGCTGTGCCGATGGTGAATAATCCTAATTTTGAAAAATCCTCAGCAAAACAGAGTCTACTACAGTGGAAAACAGCTTTGAGACAAAATGGTGCCTATTCAAGCATGTAAACACCATATAGCCTCGTTCCTTCCTCCCACACTGAATTTAAACAAGGTCAGCTGACTCATTAGGCATGTTTAAAAAGGCTTATATGCAGTTATGATGGCAGTGGGGGCAAAGGTGACAGATTCACAGTTGAGATTTAGTGAAAGTGGATTGGTATGTGTTACATATTCATGTCAAAGATGTGTAAGACTCATTTTGTCGGACCTAAGAACAAATTTAACTTATGAACATGCTCCTGGAACGGAACTCGTTCATAAGTCGGGGATTTACTGTATTCGGACACCCAATTATGCTTCTTTAAATATTGGTTAAAATTATTAATACAATCCACATGTAAAGAAATGTTTTCATGCAGTGTGTCAGTGTTGATTTAGTTACCATTTCCTGAAGAGAATGCTTCTCACAGCTTCTCCGAACAGCCGACCTGTAGTTCTCATACTGCTCAAACTCAGGCCGAGAGCACAGCACCTACGTACAATACATCACAAGTTCAGGAGCCGGGCCTGACTACATCAAAGTTCAACCTGACACAGTAATCTTCTCCTAAACATTTAGCTCTAAATTCAATGTTCATTAAAGATTTTCCAAAATGTCTAACCTAATTAAAACCCATAAAAAATTTAAATATGTGTACATTTAATATTAAAGAGGCTAAAATCAACAGTTGTTATATAACTGGTAATATACATACTTTGTTATCATCTGTGATGAGTCCCATTTTCTTCAGCTGTTTTTTCCTCTCTGGTTGATTAAAAAAAGACTTTAGGTGTGGATCATGCAGACAGGTATACTGATTATTGAGCCGCATGTTGGTGGCAGTGGCATCAAATGCTGGATTCTTTTTAAAGAGCTGTCAGGGAAAAAAGAAAAAACATCAAACCGTGATTAAACCTGAGATAGGCAGTTTTCCACAACACACATCAAGAAGTAATGAAGGTAATGGTCTCATATCATGAAGTAAGAATCAAAGTCACACCGTGTTCACACACTTACACTCTTTCCCAGTTTGCCTCTGGTACAACGGTCAGGAGGAGCATCAGAAACCACCTTCTTCTTAGAGCTGTCCATCTTCGTCATTTTCTTCTGTGACATCTGAAAAGTGTAAAAGAGATACATCACCATAACAAACACCATGCAAACCTGTGACATTGAATCTGACATTTCTCTCATCCTTTCAGTGTGCACATAATCTGTTCATCCTTAATCTTTTCATCCTTTATTTTTATTTACAAAAGAATTCACATAATAATGAATAGTGCTGAGATTTTAGTATGTCAATGTAGTAGGGCAGAAAATGGAAAGTCAGCTTTACAATCATGAAAGAGTCAAAAAATAAAAGCTGTTATATATTATGGAAAAGTTTATTTGGAGCAATTTTGCATAAATTATCTGGAGAAGACAGGATAGAGCAAAGAGATTTATAATATAATTAATTACTCCAAGATCTCAGTGAGAAATCTAGTGCAAATTTAATCCCTAAAGTAAACACAAATATGTCTATGCTTAAATTTGAGAACTTTTCCACAGCAGGATATTTTATTTTATTAGTAATTTAGTCTTGGATTGGACTTATAACTAGATTCATTCTTTAGTTTTTTTTTTTTTTTCTTTGGGTCAAATGATTAAGTTAAAAGTAGTTTTTCCTACTAGTCAAGTCCAATAGGCCTTTGTTGTCATTTCAATCATACACAGTTTAGTTCACAGTGAAACGAAACAATGTTAGATCAGGACTAAGGTGCTACAGTACATACAACATAAATCAACAACATAATCTAACAAAATTAACTAAGACAAAACTTAATTAGCTGACTAGCTAGGACAACAAATTACCATCATATATTAATAAAACTGTCTTAGAACAAAAAAGTTCAACAAAAAGACAACATAGACAAGTGGGCGTTCAACTATGCAAAAAGATCAACAACATTCAACGACACTCCAATAATGAGTTGAGGTAGTCCACATGAATTTTCCATGAGATGATAAATAAAAACTGTAAACATTTCTTGTTGGAGTATCAGCAAAGAAAAAAGGTCTTGTCTAAATAACAGCTAGTATATATTGTGTAAAAAAAGCAATTGCAGGTTGGTGTGTGAAATTGCTAGACAGTGTTCATCTTTTTTAACACCATGCCAGCTTTATTCCTGTCGAGAGTCAGGTTTTGTTATTTGATATTAAAACTTTTTTCTAAGAACTTTAAAACTAAATTTTGATTTACTTGTTTAAAAACTTTTTCAAAAGTGTCAACAGAATAAAGCGAATAAAAAGTTCCTCACAGGAGTAAAAGAATTACAGTCAAATAAAATATGTTTGATGGACAGAGGGGTTTTACACGATGAACAAAAATATATTAATAAATTGATAATAAAAATGTGTGTGTGTAGCTTTTAATGGTCCTATTCTGCATCTAAATTATTTGATCCCAACGATTATTTAAAGGAAATGTATGTTTTGTTTCAACATCGAGATTTATTTCATGTAGTTTATTATTTAGACATTGACATCTATCTGCCAATTATTTTTGATGTAATGGCAGTGAGATGTGTGTGTGTGTGTGTGTGTGTGTGTGTGTGTGTGTGTATTTATAAGTCCACTCCCATTGTATTGAGGAGTCAGATGGCTTGTGGACTTCTTTTTTCAGATCGCAGGAGGGTGAAGAGTGTGTGTGTGTGAGGGGGGTGTATGATCAGCCACAATGCTAGTGGCGTTGACGATACAGCGTGTAGTGTACTATGACAAGCGCTTCTGCTTCATTAAAATTTCCATAATGTCTATAAGCAGCATGTCAGCATTGCTGCAGTTACCTGTTGATGGACCAAATACTTCCCGCAGATGATCTGATCGGGCGATCTGTAGTTCTCATATTGCTTGAGCTCAGACCGTGAGCACAGCACCTAAAATATATTAATATAAGTTTAGGAACTGAGGCTGACTGAGTCAATTTTATGTGACTACAGTAAACTTCTCAACATTCTGCCCTGAATTCAATGTTCATTAAAATATTTTCAACCTGTCTAACTTAACAAATACTCATAAAACCTATTATACATTTGTACATTTAATTTTACGGGAAAAGTTTTTTTTTTTTTTTTTTTTTAAGACAAAATCCAAAATGCATACTTGGTTATCGTCTGTAATGAGCCCCATTTTCTCCAGGTGTTTTTTCTTTTCTGGCTGACTAAAAAAGAACTTCAGGTGTGGATCATGCAGACAGTTATAGTGATTATCATCCCGTATGTTGGTGCCAGTCGCATCGAATTGTGGATCCTTTTTAAATATCTGTCAGAAAAAAATATTAAACCATGAATTAAACCAGAGATAGAAACATGCAGCGTTCCTCAACAGACATACAGAACTAATGAAGTTGAGGATCTAATGACCATATCATGGTGATAATTTGAGTTACAGTACAGTACATGTTCACACACTTACACTCTGTCCCAGTTTGCCTCGGGTAAAAGGTTCATGAGGAGCAGAAATAGGCTTCTTCTCAAAGCTTGTGGTTTCGTTTTGTGATGTCTGAAAAGTGCAGATGAAAAACATCTTCTATGTAACATCATTTATGTAACATCATTTAACATATGTTAAACATCTGACATGTATACAGTAGTTCATCCTTTATCTATGCATTTATATTTGCTATAAAATTTGCAGTACAACAAATAATAAATAAAGCAGGGCAGAAAATGTAAACTCGGCTTTACAAGCATGTACTGTAAAAATACTTTTTTTGAAAGTGTTTAAATTTAAAGCCCTTACATATTATTGAAAAGATTATTATATTTCTAAACATTTACAAGATAAAAGTTACAGAAAAATATTTGTATGTAGAAAAAAACACTCCGCACATTATATAAGCGACCACTTTTTAGACAAAAATAAAATCCTGAGATCCAAAAAAAAAAGGCCTCAGAAGATCTGTGGTTCTGCAGGATTCTCACGGCCAAACACAATATTGGTGCTGATTTTATATATATTTTATGGTATACATATAATACAGAAAATATGTGTGCCAAAGAAGGTACTTCTAAAATTTATGAAACAGGAAGTGACCAATCTTGCTTCCCTAAAAATTTCAACTTGATAATTTCAGCAGTTTTGGAGAGATGATTTCATATGTGCCCTATACTGTATGGTCTAGAAGCATATAACCTATAAAAATGGTTGCTTAAATTATTCAAAATAAAGCATAATTAAAAAGCATAATTTAATTGCAAAATTAAAGATATTTCTCCCAAATTCCTAACAGTGGTTTTGTTTAAATGCCACAAATTAGACACAAACCTTGTGTTTTTTGGCCATAAAACATAGAAAATTATAGTTTATTCAGTTGAAATTGTTTCTGCCCAATAAATATTGTTAACACATATACCATTAAAGCTCCCTCAGTGATTTGCATGAGAGATGGTTTTTGGTAAAAGCTTAAAAAGCAAAAAAAATCTGTTGTGTCCGTAACCATGTCAAATTCATGTTGCAACATCTTAACAATTTTGCATTTAGAATAATACACTTTTCAGGTTTACAATGTCAATTTCATGTGAAATCTGAATAGGCCAAGTTTCATCTGAATGACAATTAAGATCATTGAAAGATTTAAATTCAAGTTATGGACACTGCATAAAATGTGTATTAAACTGTATTTACAAAAAACTAAGCATTGAACAGGAAATAAGAAGCATTAAGTATTATGAAAAATGATGTAATATGATCCAACCTTAAAATTAAGTTTTTCACCTAGATGAGACATGAAGATGCATTAACAGACTATTTACTTTTATATGTTCAGAAAATATAGTATGTACTTTCAATCTTGAAATACATTTTCTTACTTTAATATAAAATATGTAATTGTTAAAAAAAAAAATTTTAAGGCCAAGTTCAAGGAAATGCCTTGTCACTATGTTCAGTGGGACCATATAGTTTTCATGTATTTTTTTCATGAAATAACTTTTATTCACAATAATATAAATATTTTATATAAGAAGGTAAACACTAAAATCATGAAATAATAATTGATTATAATTAATAATCTGAAATAAATATGGGTATGTTATTGGTGTTATGGTCAGAGCTCACTAGATGAAGAGCACTGGACAATGCAAAAGTTGGTAAGGTGAAATAAATACAGTGTATTTGTATGACCAGAATTGCACCTTTTCTGTAGAAATACTGTTTACTGGGATTTATGTTTTTTAAGGCATCCATGCTGTACAGTATTTTTCTGCATGTGTATAAGACTTTTGCACAGTGCTGTATATACTGTATAAACGCTGATTTAAGGCAAGTGCTGAACCTGGACCTCATCTTTACTTTAATAGACTTTTAAAGGCAACAGAAATGATACTGAACTCGACTCACATCTCTGTCTCTTTCCGTTTCCATCGTGTGTGAATGTGTGTGTGTGTGTGTGTGTTAGTCAGAAAGAGGAGGTTCGTTGTTCTTCTTGTTTTACGGCGGATGGACTTCAGTAAACTGCATTCTTCACGATATACACTTCATAATACAGCACCCGATCGAAACGTCACAATTTAAGTCCAATTAATTTAATAAACCGCGCGAGTTGCTTTGAGTTTGATTGACACGTCACGTGGAGAAATTAAGCACTTAATGACATGTAGGGCTTCAATTTCCTCTTAAAACTGCACCAGTTCCTGCACCAGCCCCTCTGTCTGTCCGTATATTCATCTAACCGGTCTGTTCTATGACTTTTGGACCCTACTGTACTGTCAAGAATGGATACAGAAAAGAAGCGATATATTCATACACATGTTGGGTTTTTTTCCTTTTTAATGCGTGTTATTATTATTTTTGCTGAAGTATAACAAGTGTTTAATTCTCCCAAGCTACCAGCAGATGGCGCTGAATACTCACTCACTCACTCATGTTCTATACCGCTTGATCCTGTATTCAGGGTTGCGGGGGCCTGGAGCCTATCACAGGAGACTTAGGGCACGAGGCGGTGTATACCCTGGACAGGGTGCCAATCCATCACAGGGCACACACACACACACACACACTCTCATTCACACACGAAACGTCAATTAGCCTAGCCTACATGTCTTTGGACTGTGGGAGGAAACCGAAGTAGGGGCCAACAACATTTAACCAATATTTTGTATAATATGTGTAAACCTTCAGTGTTGCCACTAGATGGGGTGCAAGTTCATGATTTCACAGTGGAGCCGTTAAGGAGAAAGAGAGAGGGGGAAGGGGGGTGGGGGCAGTTCATTTAAAGAGTTGTTTCAATTGAATTTCTAGTATGTTTTATAACAGTGGAATTAAG
>JAQMYG010000023.1:29766018-29798736 GCA_030014215.1 Clariallabes teugelsi | reverse complement strand
AGAAATCAACTGTGGGAGCAATTATTAGAAAATGGAAGACATACAAGACCACTGATAATCTCCCTCGATCTGGGGCAGAACCACACGGGGGGATCTAGTGAATGACCTGCAGAGAGCTGGGACCAAAGTAACAAAGGCTACCATCAGTAACACACTGCGCTACCAGGGACTCAAATCCTGCAGTGCCAGACGTGTCCCCCTGCTTAAGTCAGTACATGTCCAGGCCCATCTGATGTTTGCTAGAGAGCATTTGGATGATCCAGAAGAGGATTGGGAGAATCTCATATGGTCAGATGAAACCAAAATAGAATTTTTGATAAAAACTCAACTTGTCATGTTTGGAGGAGAAAGAATGCTGAGCTGCATCCAAAGAACACCACACCTACTGTGAAGCATGGAGGTGGAAACATCATGCTTTGGGGCTGTTTTTCTGCAAAGGGACCAGGACGACTGATCCGTGGAAAGGAAAGAATGAATTGGGCCATGTATCGTGAGATTTTGAGTGAAAACCTCCTTCCATCAGCAAGGTCATTGAAGATGAAACATGGCTGGGTCTTTCAGCATGACAATGATCCCAAACACACCGCCCGGGCATCGAAAGGAGTGGCTTCGTAAGAAGCATTTCAAGGTCCTGGAGTGGCCTAGCCAGTCTCCAGATCTCAACCCCATAGAAAATCTTTGGAGGGAGTTGAAAGTCAGTGTTGCCCAGCGACAGCCCCAAAACATCACTGCTCTAGAGGAGATCTGCATGGAGGAATGGAATACTGTGCCAATTGCAGATCTTTTTTTCTTTTTAATAACTGACAAAATTTTGTTGTAAGGCAGGGGTAAAATGATTTAGACATGAAGTCTGCAGTGTTGAAAAATGATAAAGGATTGAAAATTTTAAATTTTTATTAAGCATGTAGCATCAATACAAAACTGATATTGTACATACCACCCCACTGCAGCTGTCTCAGTCCCCTCTTGACCAGTGGGAGCTGCCAGCCCATCGTGTCTGCCAACTCCACCACATCAAACTCCAGAGAGTCACAGTCCTCCACCTTCTCACCAGCCAGACGCTTCCTCGCCAACACCACCGCCACAGGAGCGCACCTACCGATTTACACCATGGTTCAGATTAATCGAGTTCAATGTGAACTACAGTGTCTAAAGAAAATCCAGTTGTGAGGCGTTTCGATTAATAATAACGTTCTAGTTATTAACACAATACATTGCTGTAATACATACACACCCCTACTCTTACCTGCTTAATCTATCTAATTACTGTGATGTTTTTAGGAAGTAGGAGTAAAACCAGAGAACAGTACAGAGACAAAACTGAGGAGGAGTTAATGGTACTTTCTACTGCATCGTTCCACCATACATCTCTGTAGCTTGTGAATATCTCAGAATGTTACTCCAGTATAAAATCTGTACACATCCCACAGCTGAAAATGTTAAACTATTTCAATTACATACACTTTGGTAAGCTTGCGAAGCTCCCTGGGTCCTCCATAACACACCAAACGACACATTGAGAGCGTTGGGTGCATCAGCTCCACCCAGCGCTGAGGATGGAGTTCCAAGTAACACAGTAATGTCTCCAAACCTGAGCAGAAATTAAGAGGTCTGGATGTGAGGGAAAAAAATTACATTTACCGTTTTTGTAGCCTTTTTTTTTCTTTCTTTCTTTTCTTACCCTCCTCTGTGATGTCCAGTTCGTCCACTGTATCCTGCATTGGAACTGCTCTCTCATGGGTGTGACACACACGCTGGCCCCACACACCGCCTTCACCCTCTTGCATCTCTGAACTGTTTTCATTTCCTCCCTCGTTCTCACCCTCATCTTTTTGTTGCGTCTGTGACTTGTTCTCTTCCTCATGCTGAGTAACGGAACATTCCGACTCTGTCCCTGTTGCCTGAATTGTTGGTTTGTTCCAGTCCTGAGAACTTTTTGACTGGAGTGTGTTCTTGTGCGTGGTCCCTGTCTGCTCTGGTTCTGTCTGTTGGATGGTGGTAGGTGTTGCTGCATCTTGCTGCTCATGTTGATCATCTCCAGAAGCTTCACAATGATCCATCAGATCCATCAGCTCAGCATCATCCACCTCCATGGCCTGCAGACGGATCAGAAGCACTCAGATTGGCACAATCTACTCAATCAAATCTACTCAATCAAATCGAAACCTCAGCGACCCTGAAAATGATAAATTAATTACTAAAGAAAGACAGCTAGATAAAAGAATGATCAGATGCAGGAGATAATTGTTGAATTGTTTAATTGATTGATGGACAGAAAGATGGATGCCTGGATAGAGAGAGATTGGACAAATGGAAGGATGGGTGGAAGAATAGATGAATCAATGGACTGATAGATGGATGGCCTGATGAATGGATGGACAGGTAGTTGAAAGAATGGATGAATGGACAAACTAAATGAATGATCAGGTCCATGACATGGATGGATGGATAGATCATTGATTGGACAGAAAGAATAAATAAATGGATTTATGGATCAATGAATAGATGGATGCATCGCCTGATAAATGTACAGACAGCTGGTTAGATGGAGAGAAGGATGGAGGTAGGACAAATGGATGGACAGATTGCATGAGGGAATTGATTGATTAATAAACACATGGATGGATGGATGGATGGATGGATGGATGGATGGACGGACAGACGGATAGATGGACAGGATTGCATACAAGACTGAATGGTACAGATGGATGGATGAACAATAGAAAACATGGACAGATACATGCATCCACTTCTCTACTTGTTATGTTTGGTTCACTGGGTCACATGGGATCCTGAGACATATGTATAACATGAACCTTTAGATAAGCACAAGTATAAATACAGCTGAACAAATCAATTACCTGGACGAGTTCCTGGTGCTGATGGATGCGCCTGCACTTACAGGGAGGGAAAACTTTCTGCACCAGCCTCTTGACAGTGAAGAAGTCCACAGTATCTGCATAGATGTGTCTGCGCAGCTCGTGCAGATCTGCACCCTGTGAAAATCACAAAATCAGGAACAAGTATATTTTTTACATAGTACAAGTTTATATTTAACACCACTGGGGCAGAAACAGTGCTATAATTACAGTAGGAAGGGCATGAATGTATTTACTGAATGCCACTACATTTCAAGTATGTCTAATTTAACAATCAGTATTAAGCTCACTTCTGGATCTAGGAACAGGTGGCAGTGTGAAGGTTCTCCGTCTCGCCCGGCTCGTCCAATCTCCTGCACGTAGCTCTCGAAGCTCTTGGGCATGTTGTAGTGTATGATACCGCGTACATCTGATTTGTCCAGGCCCATCCCGAAGGCCACAGTGGCCACCACCACCCGCAGCTCACCACACATGAAGTTATTCTGTACACGCCTGCGCTCTGACCCAGACATGCCGGCGTGGTACGCTTCAGCAATCCACTTCAGTGGCTTCCGGATCTTTTTCCTGGCTGAGATTTGAGGACAATAAAATAATGAGCCATTGAAACGATGCTGCACGGTCCCTTCAATGTTAATGAAGATTCTTGCTTGATCTGTACTTAGAGAGTGATTTCAGGAATACGCTCTGTATAATCTACTCGGACTTTTATTCAAATGTCTACCTTAAAGCTATTGAGCTGAGACTGTCTCTAACAATTTTGCATCATATTTCTCATTACTATAACTCCTAATATCACTGGAAGTCATTGCTTTTATGCTTTTAGGAGCCAATGGTGAAACCTGACCATTATTCATTATGGTTTTTTTTTTTTCCTCCTATTAAACTGCATTAGTGAAGTTCTTCTGCAATCTCAGCACGTCACACAAACACTAACCTCTCATGGAAATAACACAAATTCAGCATGAAACAACATCTTTTGGCATCTGAATTATGAAAACAAACCAGGAATTACACTTTACTCTCTGTTTTTTTTGTTTGTTTGTTTGTTTTACCCAAAGCTTTCTTCTTCTTGCCCACAGGATTGTCCTCAGCATCCTCTTTGACAGGCCGTGAGGACTCTTTCAGCATCACTCCCTGCAGGCAGGTGCGCAGGAGTGCAGCGATACGGCTCGTCTCCTCTCGTCTGGTACAGTACACTATAATGGATTCCAGGGCACCAAAGCGCTCTCCTTTTAGCAAGGACACCAGAGCCTGGAGGAACCACAGTGTTAAATATTAACCCCAGAGTTTAAGAAACTATTTTGATGCTTGGATCATATTCCATTTGATAATATTACACATAGAAATGTTATAGACATCACTATGGATGATGGTAAGAGTGAGCATACCTGATCTTTGTCTCTGTCCATGGACACAGACAATTGGAGGTTGTGAGGAACAGCCGCTGAACGAACAGCGATGCCGTCCCGGTCATTAATGCCCAGGTGGTGAGCGATGTCCAGTGCAGTGGACAGGGTGGCAGTGGCGGTCAGACCCAGCAAACATCGCACACCCAGGCGTTCCCTCAGCACCTACACACACCAGGTAATCTTTTACAGTAAGTGAATCTCACTTCTGTAGTTATGGGATCTAAACGCTACAGATATACAGCTTGAGCTGAATAGATACCATTCACACTAGCCTTTAAATTACATTCATAAAAACAGCACCGGTTTTGAGAGTGTAATATTGCGTTGGACGGCCCGCACCTTACACAGTCTGAGGTAGCACGGCCTGAAGTTGTGTGACCACTCGGACACACAGTGGGCTTCATCAATGCAGGCGAAGGCCACAGGTGGGAGCTGATCAGCTGGGGGAAGACAACCGGAGCCAGAGTGACCGCCACCAACCAGAGCCTCCGGAGACAGCAATAAAACATGCACTTGACCTGCTTTCACCTACACGCATAGTACAAATAAGAGAAACATACATATCACATTATAACCGCATAGCCTCGTTCAGAATTTCTGAATTTCTAATTCATTTTTATTTTATTGTCATGTACACAACCATTCACAGTATGATATGCAGTGTAATGCTTAAATGACTAATTGTGACCTAAAAAGGAAGGATATGATAAAATAAGAAGTTTTAACAGCAATATAAGAAAAACTTGAAAATTGTGCTGGGAAAAACATTTAAAAATTTAAAATCTCATTTACAGATTTACAAGCTGCAAAAATGATAATAGAATAAATAAGATTTATATATTATACAGAATGTCCAGAATATGCAATAAATAAGGGTATAAGAGGGGAAAGATATGGTGTGTAGGTATGGCAGCAAGTACTATAAGTGAAACATGAAGTATGAAATGAAATTACGTGTGTGTCAGCATTGTTATTGTCATGCTTTTCACTATAACCATGTTATAAAGTGCAATTTATAGCGTTCTGAAAATAATAACCTTTTCAATAGCAGTCTCTCTCTGTTTCTGAGACATGTTGGAGTGGATACATGCTGCTTTCAGCTTAGAAGGGATTCCAGAGAGCTGAGAAAAGATTAAATCAACACACAACATTTACAGATTCTCCATCATCACAAGAGTTTAAAAACTGACATTACTTACTTTTCCATTCCTCATCTAAACAAATATCAGCTCTTGCGCACAGAGCAGAATACAAAGCAAAATTACACTACAAGTTATTAATGCTGTTTTTAATGCTGCCTGCTTTTAATAAAAAAAAGAAAGAAAGAAAGTGCAGCTCTGTTTTTAGCCTAGTCTCTAAGGAAATGACAGCGGCGCTGTAGAGTTTACACAACCGCACTGCTCATTTTACTTGAGAAAAACAAAAACACAGTAAAGCAGTTTTACCTGGTCGTCCATAAGCGATACCAAAGGTGACACAACCAGGGTTATGCAGTTTGATCTTTGTGCATAAAGGTAGGCAGGGAGCTGGTAGCACAGAGATTTGCCCATGCCAGTGGACAGAACAACAAGTGTAGACAAACCTAAATACAAAATAATAATAAACAACACAAGATCTGTAAAATGAGGACCACAAGACACCCATAAGTTACAACCTTCAGTGTTCTTTGCTTCTAATATTTAAATTCCATATTTAATTAATTTCTTCCACTGCAAGTAGCAGATTCATGTTGCAGAAATAATTACTGTTATTTAGCCAAATTAAGACATTTTACTGAGACTGTAAAGCTTTAACTGAGCCTGTAAAGCTTCTCTAGTATGGCTCCATGGTATTACTGGTTATATTTTTATTTCTTGTCCCCCAAGTGCTGATGGAATTCTTTATTTCTGTAGCAATGGGAATTTGAATGATGCCAGTTGGCCTCTCCCAACATCCAACCCTCCTCATTCATCCAGGCTTTAGGACTAGCCACGGTGGAGTGATTTGTAAAGTGCATGTGGTTAAGGGCCTTGTACAATAGGATAAAACTGGCAACACAGTGATTGCGAGACTCAAACCCAGAGCCCCAACCACCTCAGCCACCACTGTCTAGCTACAGTATAGACAGAAAAAAAATAGCTTTTATTTACTGTATATCTTTTTAATCTATTATAAAATATGTCTATAACTATTACTTAAACATAAAATATACAAATGTACAGTAAAGACAAAGATGAGACATCATTCAAGGGAAAAATCTAACTCGCACAGTAACATCAGAATTTCATTTTAAGTGAGAATCTTAATTCTAGTTCAAAAGCATTCACATTGTTTTCTATTTTATTGTCAATCATTATCATGCTGCAGTCGTTCTCTTTTAATACATTCTCTTGCTCACACTCACCTGAGAGGATTCTCATGATGGCCGTCTCTTGGCCGGGCCTAAAGGACTTGTACCCAAAGTCACGGAGAGCCTGGTGCACTTCAGGAGGAACTTCTGTAGAAGGAGAGACAGTTCAGCTCATTCAGCTGCTTCATTACCCTTAATTCCACTAGACATTCTATATACATCAGTTGTTATTAATGTGTTTCTCAGCTTGGTGAGGTAAGTGGATTTACCCTGTACTTTGCCGTCCTCTTGGGGACTGTACAGCGGCTCCATGGGTGGAGGAGGAGCGGGACGCTCGTAGTCTGGTCTGATAACGTTTAACAAGATTTCCTCTCCTCTGTCTTCTCCTTTCTCATCTGTTTCGTCTACAACACTCGAGGGAACAGCTGGAAAAAGAGGTGGTGGTTTTTTAGGCACCACAACCAAAAAAAAAAAAAAAACCTTACTTTAAGTTTATTATGCTAAACATAGCTATATTTATATTAGACTGATATTTATACTTTTAAAACAATGGAATTTCACATACTTTATTCTTGCCTATCTTTGACTTATTATATTATATTTTTTATTTATTATTTTTCTACAACACTCACCAATTGGCTCAGACCGGAGCGTACCCGTGGCTCTGGCTACTTCCTCTAAGGTGGGCAGTTCGAATGGCTCCTCTTCCTCCTCTTCTGGGACCGTGTCCTTCTGTGACAACCCTCCCACACCCGGAGCTGAACAAGGAAAATATATTCATATTTTTGTCTCTTTATACTCCCTCGGTGAATTTGAAATGAAACAATAAAGCTGTGATTGAAGTGGACACTTTCAGCTTTACTTTAAGTGTTTTGATGTAAATATTAAATTTAGAACTTTAGAAACCATTCAGGAATTACACTACTTTGTATACAATTTTCACAGACTAATTTCACAAGCAAATACAATCAAGCATATTAAGATTACTTTTAATATTTGGAGACAAAAACTGGAAGTCTGGAACTCTTGGACATCATCACAGTCTGAGTTGTCTGACCTTCAGATGCTGTGCTAGGGCTTTACATTAGTCACCTTGAGTTGATGCTTGTTTTGGGTCAGTTTTGTCTTCAGTAAGTGTAAAGGATGCTCATTTGTGATCGACTCAGGTGTTGAGTCTTGATTTCGATCTTATTGACAGCCATAAAGATCTCTCTTCATTGTAGATTTGGACAATGGGTGTTCAGATGATGTGAAAGTAATTTTCTTCACAAAGGAAAGAACTCTGGTCACCTCTATTAATAGCTCTTCTGTGGCCTTCCTGGTATTGTGGTGTTGTTTTTGGCATTCAACATTGCATTCCTTCTTTTTAAGAATGCACCAATTTGTTGATTTTTATCATTCAAATTCTCTGCTATCTATCTGATAGTTTTTTCTAAATGATTTTCTAAATTATTAATGTAACATTTTGTTAAACCACTTTAATTACAGCTGAAAATTATACACTTCAATCACAACTTGATTGCTTCATTTCAAATTCAGTGACTTCACAGAGCAAAAAAATTATAATAATAATAATTTGGTCATTGTTCAAATACTTATGGACCTGGGCATATGTAAAAATAAAAGAGTTTATCAAAATTAAACTTTCTCACCCGCTCCGCGACAGTCTCGTGCCCAGTGTCCCGTTCCACCACACTTATAGCAGGTATCACCCTGTCGGTTAAAGCCTCCGAACCTCCCCCTGCCCCGCCCACCACCAAACCTCTCGCCCTTCAGCTGGAATTTCTGCATGTACATCTGCAAATAACCATAACGCAATTTCATTCATTTTTTGATAAGTTACAAAGTGATAATCAGAATTTTAATGGCTTTGTTTTTGTTTTTTTGTCCCACTGACCTGTTTGCGAAGAGCAGCTCCCCTCAGGGCAAACCCTTTAACATGGGATTTCTTCTTCAGGTTGATTTTCACAAAGTTTCCATCTGTGTTTTTGGTCACCCTTGTGTAATTGAAACGCAAAACATTGCACTTGGAATATATTGCCATTAACAAGTTGTAAACGGAAAATGACTTAAAAAATTTCAAGACGTGTGGGAAATCTTATATGTATTAGTGACAATATGACAATTACGTATCATAGCATTGGAAGATCATTCTACAATACATGATACACACTGAAATGGAAGTGTGTTACCAAATTTCCTGCAAAAGAGTAGTGTTGTCATTAAAATGTTAAAAAGTTTAACACCTACAAAATGTTTTTTATTTATTATAAAAGCACAATTTTAGATGTTTTATTTGACATGTCAATGTCAAAATTATTTAAGAAAATATAAAAATACTTACATATACAAACTACATAAATCCCTGACTATGATTATATTATCTGTGGTAATCTGCAGTCTTTTGCGATTAAAGAATTGCACAGGTCCATGCAGCCATTCCAATTTTTATGCAATTAATTGTACAGCACTAATTCCATTGTTTTTACCAACTGTAAAGTGCCAGTGCAAAGTTTGAACAGTTTGTAATTGTTATTTCTTTATCCATGCACTTATTCTAATACATAGTTTCTATATTAACAGCTCCTATACAGGAACCTGCACTACAGATGTTCCACATACTCCATAGTCGATGATGGATTTATAACACATTTGGAGCATCATGCAGATGTTCTGTATTTCTTAGACGATGAGTGAAATTGTGTGCGAGTGGCTTTTGGGTAAGCTCAGTATAAAGGTTTTACAGAGACTGACCTGCTTCTGACTGGGTTTTGCTTCCTGGATGATGCTGCCCTCACATCCTCCTCGTCCACTTCTCCTAAAAGGTTCTCTTGGGGCATCTTCGATTTCTGAGGTACTTTAATCTCACAAGTGCTTTCTCCCTCCTCAGATCCTTTTGCCTTCTTTTTCAGTTGTTTTTTAACAGGTTTCTCATCTGCAGAGACCTCTTTCTTGGTTCTGCGTTTCTTTTGGACACTTTCGGTTTGTCCTTCCTGTTCTTCTCCTTCTTCGGTTTCTCGCTGCCTTTTGCGTCCTTTTTTCCTTACAGTCTTCTGCTCGCAATCTGTGACTCCAGAGTCTTGAGCTTTCCTAGATCTGCGTTTTTTCGGTTGTTTTCCAGTTTCTAAAGAAGGACTGGATTGATCAATCCCGCCCTGACTCTCTGTAACATAATCCGACTTTGTTTCTCCATCGGAATTTCCTGACCTATGATCAACATGTACCGGAGATTTCTCACTACACACCTGAGACTTGTCGTCAGGCGATGCAGAGACTCTGGACATGCTATTCTCTACGACCACTTTTTCATTTCTAGAACTACTTTGAACAATCCTGTCTATTTCTGGCAGGTCTAAATTACCGACGACTGGTTTGTGCTCGTCTTTCACCTCAGTGAAGACCTGACAGCGCTCTAGCCAGCCCATGTCCACGCATGACAGCCTCTTGGTCATGGATTGCTTAAGAAACTGGGCTTTCTCCAGGCTCTTATCTGGCGTCTTCATGCTTAGTGAGGGCAGTTTAGATGGAGTGAAGGAAGGAAAGGGATTGGAGGGTTCATCCTCACATTCAGTGCTTCCTGTCTGAACTGGAGAAGTGAGCACTGCTGGACTTGTGTTAGCAGGTGTTGGGGACGCAGTCGTCAGGTCCCCGGGTGCTGAGCAAGTGGTTACACCGTCTTTCCAGTTCTTTCCTGGAGTCCGGCGAGGAGTGACTGCTTTCTTCAGAGAAAAAGAACGCTCCTAAAATGCAATAATAAACTGGTTATAATTCAATTTAAATGTTTTATAAAGCAACCTCCACAAGGGATATTATTTATTCATTCATTATATCGCTTATTTGGTACAGTGTCCCAGGAGGCAGGAGGTGAAGTACACTCTGGACTGGATGTCAATCCATCACACAATCACACACTATGGGAAATTTGGAAATGCCAGTTAACCAAACCAGTATGTCTGAAAACCACAAGGGATATCACTCATTATATATTACCTTTGATAAAGAATTCATGAGATTAGACTTTAACTTCATGCCGAAATACTGGGCAGAGGCTTGTAAAGTCTCTCTGTCTGTTGATGTGAGTTTGGGTGCTGCTGCAGGCAAGTTCTTGCGATTGAGATGAGAACCCCAGCAGTCCTGATAAAAAATTTAAGAAACAAATACAATGGGTGAGTAGGCATATCTTGTATCAGTAACATTCTGTTACATTGAAACACTAGATAAATACACAAAAAAATAAATAAAATCAGCAGCTTACATCAGTGGCTGAAGATTGGACTTTCTGATTTTCTAAATGATCCTTTTTCTCACTTGCGCTCTTCTCCTTTACCTCTTTGAGTGTGCGGTACTCTTTATAAAGCTCTGCAGCATAGATATATAAAAATGATTAAAAATGGGGAAGAAAAAAAATCAGATTATTGATTTCCGCATAAATTATACTAACTTACTTTTTGTGTCTTCTGGAGCTGCAGCAATATCATCCTAGAAAAAAGATTATGAATTGAAAAATGTTCGTAGTGATGTTGATACACCTGTTTACTGTAATCTAACCACTAGTTTGTAAATGAACAAAGCAACTCCTTTTTTCCTGATGATTTGCAACCCAGGAGCATGTTCGCAACTCTGATTTTAAGGTCAACAAAGTGAGTCTTATACACCTTTGTCACAGATTTACAATACCTAAAGCATACCAATCCACTTGACTAAATCTCTGTCTCTTTTCCCCACACTGCCATCATGTACCAAGAAACCGTAACAGCGCCTAAGGAAATGAATATCACACAAGTCAAATGTAACAGTGTTGTCTCTGCACCTTTAAATCGCGAGGGGAATTCTGGACGCCATTTTGTCTCAGAGCTGCTTTCTACTGTATTGGACTGTGCACTCTTTTTTTTTTTTTTTTGATGAGCATTTTTACAAAATCAGGATTATTTACCATCGAGACGGCTTTACAGGACAGCCGTTTTCCATCATCGTCCTCCCGGACTGATTCATTGAAACCGTTAAGGCCAGCTCATTTTGAGATTAAAGGTATAATGGAATAAAGGTAGAAATAGTTTAAACATATTAAGGACTAAACCACTCAGTGACATGTTATTGGAAAAGAATCAGCTTTAACAATCGACTCTGGACTGTTAGAGGATCACGTTCATCTTAAAAGATATAAAACAGCTACCAAATTTGGCTGTTATGAACCGATTTGATTCAGTTATGAATCGCAGTTCTTTTGTGTGGTGTATCGACACGCTGACTCCAAAATAACAAACGATCCTGTATCGAGCGCAGAAGCTTCTGAGTGATGCAACAGAAACACATTTTTATGGCGTTGCATAATCAAAAATCGCACAGGTTAAAAGCCCCTGATCTGCCGTGTTCTCCAAACTCTGAGCAAATTAGTCTTAAACCCACTTATTTTGGGAACTTACACAAATCTCAAAACACTGCAAGCACAAATTAGTCGAAAAGTTAGAAGCACATCAAAGTTAGTTAGAACATGACAGTTTCTCTATAATCCTGCAGGTGGTACACTCACAGATGGACAGAGACACGCGCTGCTCAGTTACATGTTAGACTCTTGTATCTCAAGTTTGTACTGTTTAAATGCTGTGCTTGGTTTTTAAGTGAGAAAACTCATGTTATAAGTAACTGGCTAAATTGAATTAACCATTTAACTTTTTAAAGGTTTGAAATTGTAACAAAATCGAAGAAAATGTAATATCGAATCAGGCTATTTAAAAAAATCGAGATACTCATAGAATTGCAATTTGAATTGAATAGACACCGATGTACCGTGATAATATCGTATCGAGACATGACTGGTGATTTCCATCTCTAGTATATAGAGCAACTACACAACGTCTAGTAAAGATGGGAATACGAGCTTTTCCTAAAACTCACTAATATAAACTGACTCTTTCGATTCTGACACGAACCTTTAATCTTTTTCCGTTTAAACCATAAGTGCATATTCTGCCCAGATGTCATTTTATTTTTCTATTAAAAAAAAAAAAAAGGTTCATATTAAGAATTCCACTCTCAACCTACAAAATAAAGAGTCGATTCAAAGAACCGACTCTTTCGAGCGTGTCGGTTCACTGACGCTATTCCCGAACTGGATATGAAACAAGAACGTTACTTTCAATTAGCGCTAAGAAAAATGTTACAATAACGTCACATTATATTTTGTTTAACTTACCTTGCTTGGTTTTCTGTTATGTCTTTGAACAAATGAGTGTTCCCACTGTTTTAGGAGAATCTTTAAGTCGTTGTATCGGTCCATGTCAGTAAAACGGCTTCTGTTTAATTCGCGCTGAAACTCGTTCTCGCAAACAAGATCACACTTTTCCTAATGTGCTTTATCTAAGCACGATAAATATGCATGTCGTAATTCAGTTATTTTCACAAGCTATAACACATAGTTACAGTTCAGCAGCGGCAGACTTTAAAACCAGCGCGCCAAATAACACGGAAGCAGAAGGTCTATTATCCCCTGTCAAAATAAGAGCTCCCGCACCAAGCCGAGCTGGGATCCTTAACCAGGATGTACTGTATGTGCTCAGTTACTGTAAATAACTGTATACATTTTTTTCAAATAATTTTTTTTCTAAAACAAAAATTCTAATAAATGATTTCTAGTTACTAAGACTTTATTTTAACAAATTTAAAAAAAATAAAATAAAAAAAAAAACCAAAGTCCACCCTGTGTGGTCCAATCCCACAGAAAAGCTAATGATGCACAAAGTGCTAAAACGTCAACACTGGTCACGGAAGAAAGTTATCAGAACACCCAGTGCACCAAAGCATCTCCATATGGGGCCAAGCAGAAAAGAGTTGATCCAGCCTCCAAATTCCCCAGATCTGACAGAGCATCTATATAATGCGCCGGACAAATCCACATCTTATCCACATCAACTCCACAACCCACAGCACCCAATGATCCACCACTAACACCCAGACAACACAGTACCCTGCCCTGCGATCTTGTAGAGCCACACTCCATTAGAGTAGATCTGGCACAAGGGAAACATACAATATATTGGGGTGTTTGCCATTTAATGTTATGATGGATCAGTGAAGAGAGGCAAATACTATTTAACATAATTATTATTTGTTTAATAGGTTAAATAAATCAATACCTGAACGAAATAAACTAAATTATGTTTCCATTTTATGATATATAATTAACACTCACTCACTCACTCATCGTCCTTACTGCTTAATCCTGTATTCAGGGTCACGGGGGGCCTGGAGCCTATCCCAGGAGACTTAGGGCTAAAGGCGGGGTACACCCTGGACAAGGTGTCAATCCTTCACAGATACAATTAACACAAAATAAATACAAAACAGTTTTAATATTTTATGGTCTATACACAGGTTTTCCAGGAAAAAAGCATATGTATGTTTAATGAATACTATAAAATCTTCCATATATTTTGATACTGTTAATAGAAAATAAACTAAAGTACAGACAGGTTTTAGAATTGCTTTAATGATTATTAAGCTTTCTGTCTTTATTTTACAATGGACTTCATGAACTCTCGGATTTTGCGATGTCCTATAGCCAGTACGATCGGGGAGAAGGCAGTAAAGGCACAGTTGAAGAAACGTGCGATAATCAGCAGGTCTGCAGATGCGGTGCCGCGGTTGTAGTTAAAGTAGTTCACCGAGATGACATTGACACTCCAGGAAATGATAAACAAAACAATCAGGGCTAGAATGACCTAGAGAGAAGAAGATCATTATATAATAAATGCAAAAACACAGGATGCTTAGAGTGGCTTGCAAAAGAATTTGATCCTCTTCAAATTACTAACACATGAAATGTTCCAGTCCGTCTTAATATTGCAAATTAATATCCTCTTAAAGGGACTTTCAATATCAAAATTATATATTTGTCAGTAGCTACCTCTAAAAAAATAAAATAAAATAAATTAAAATAGCTACTTGTCTATGTATTTGACCCATCATACTAATGCCCTAGTGGAACCATCTGTAATGTAATAACAGCACCAGATGCCAATGCGAAACAAATAATTCCCTGCGGTCATTTCTGTAGCCTAGCCCTGTAAGTGGAGTCCAATCTGATTTTGACAGCAATTAATTTTTTGCCAAAACTTCATGGAAGTATTTTCCGGTCAATGAAAAATAAATTTGTATTAAATACACCATAACTTTGAAAAATACTCATTTAGCTCATACTGCTATGTTACTTTCTGTTTATATTGGCTCCGAAATACACGTAACGGTACTCCCACAGTTCATTGCTGTGATTGACGTCATGGGAGTCACTTGATTGCAAAAGGTCTGTAGTAAAACCTCACACAAAGATTTGTGCAGCAAATGCTCAGTGAAAACCAACTAAAACATAGTATTGTCATTATGCAGACATTTTCTTTAAGGAAACATTTATTTAGCTTTTTTTGTAAGGAGTCTTCAATGGCAGCAAAAGGGTAAAGAAAGCTGTAATTTTAAGTTTGCAAACCCAATAAAGTCATCAGGGCAGAGAAGTTTGCTGTTACTGTTTATGGTAAAAATTTATTTTGTCACCTTAATTTCAAAGAAGGAAAATAAAGAGACAACCATTTACACTGATTTTCATATAACAATAACAATAGATATAATGAATATATAATAAATAACAAAACTAGCATTAGTATGCGTTGTTGATGGGTAAAGAGTTTTTAGAAATAATTAAACAGTTAAAGCTAAAAATAAGCTGACCAGCTTTAATGTACAGTAACCAGTGATATTATTATTTCAGGTTGAAGCCCATGTACATGATTGCCTGTCTTTCTTTACAGCAGAACTCTCTGCCTAACTTATTACTATAAAGAAATAAAATTTTGTAACCTTAGAAAACTGCCTTCTGCCTTGTTTGCACAACTAAAAAGTTGTACTTCTTTCATCGACAGCCAAATACATTCCCTGTTTAAAGTTAATTATTACATCTGGCACATAATTGTTCATAACTGAATATTTTGATTTGAGCGCATAGTGACCAGTGTTTTATCTCATAGCTGAGTGACACATATAGACACGCCCACTTTGAGAGCAAAATCGATATATTTGTCCAAAAACGCGATGACTGTTGTGATGTAATCTGACACAAAACTGCTCATAACTTTTTTTCTACTCAACATTTTGATTAAATCTATGGTACAAATTTTTCTGAGACTGGGTTCGGGTCCTCCAATGTATGAAATGTAAAAATTTCATGGAAAGAGCGAGTTATGACCAATGTACATATAAAATCTTCTTTTTATTTATAGAGTTGTCCTGTTGTATTTCTTGGCTTACACACAATATATAATATCCGTTAATAGACAGGTACATAATAAATAAATATGTGACCTTGGCTGCACGTCTCTCTGCTGGCACTCTGCGTATTACTGGAGCATCCTGACCCTTATTTGCGGTCCTGCGTGCGCTTCCGTGTGTATACAGTATGAAAAGTGAGCCCAGGTTGGTGGTGCTCATGAGGATGATGGGGATGATCTCATGGATCACCATGGCTGTAGTGGCAAATATAAGACCATTGGTAGCTGAGGGAAAATCCCACAAGCAGCCCAATAATGGACGGGTTGTACTGGTCATCAACATCAGTGTCTGTAGAGAAACAATCCGAAAGAAGAATAGTGTGTGATTTGTCATTTTTCACATCTTCTTATCAAGCAATCATCTAAATAACTGAAATGTCTTTGGGAAGTAGGAGCTGTCACATACAGAAGACACAGGGATAACATTTGATGTAAATATAAATGTACTCATTATGGAACATAGATATACAGTAGTTACCTCACTGGCATTCTTGCCTCCATTTGTGGAGTAGATAAAAGCAGGGACTGAGAAGAAGAAATTGACAGTCCAGATGAGGCTACAGCACATTATTAGGATTTTGGAAGGACCACGTGAATGGTTTAGACTAGAGATGGAAGGGCCTGTCCTTTTCAAAGTGTAAAAATGAAACACACTGAGGAAAAGCGTCGACCAAACGTTTGCTGAACGCAGCCAGACCCACATACCCATCATGAACTTGCACCAGTCTTTATTGGATGAAACCTTCAGTTGGAAAAGATGAAAAGAGAAAAAAATGATAAGATGGTACCTGGTAAGTAATGCAGGCAAGCAGATATACTGCAATTTTGTTAAAGATGTTCTCCTTCAGAAGCTTTTTTCTGACTGAATGTGTGAATTTATTTGTAAGAAGTAAACATTTGGCAGTGATAACTAACAAGCCTACTATTATCACCAGTGGTCGTGTAACTGTACTGTAAGTCGCAGTTGTACCCTAGTATGGTAAATACTGTAAATCAATTGTGCCTAGAGTGAAAGCAGCATCATTCTCATTCTCAAGTTTCTTAAGTTTTAAACCCATGCTAACAGTTTGCAAAGTTCAGAGTGTACAGAATAAAGTATACAGCTGTTCAGCCTTGTGCCATCGGAAAATGTGCTTTAAGCTGGTTTTGAGTTGCCTTAGTCACTCTAAAGCTGCATCTTCTACATGATATACATAACAGATCAAATGATTATCCCTATTTGTATCCTAGGTACTTTAGCAATTTCTCTAAACAGTATTAGATCAACCTTTGTGCCAGATGAGCCTATGAAACTGCAAATAGCAACACATCGCTGAAATGGAGACTCTTTTAGTCGGGCTAGGATGATGAACCAGAAAACTGACAATGCCACACCACAGATCATTCCAGTGTTGCCTGAATGTTTAGCACTAATCAGCCTTATCACAAAGGCATATGTCAGAAAATATAATAACAGCTGTTGTTAATATAACCTACCTAATAGTGGTACTGTACTGTACATCAGGTGTGGATCTTATGTGAAACACCAGCATACTGGAAAGTGATCAAGCACTTAGGAGTATAGCTGCAAGGACGTGAAATGTTTTTTTTTTTTTCAACATGTTGAAGAACCCTCTGTCATGCAGCATGAATAATCTGCAAAGCCATCTCTCTCTATCCTACTACCCTTTACTTTGAAGGTGACAACTTTGTTCTGCTTGAATGTTTGTCCATAAACTTGTCCAAGCATTCCTTAAGGATACAAAACCAATCTAGTTGCATGCAAAATGGTGGTCCACCAGCTGGAACCAGAGCTGCAGATAAATTTTCTCTTTCTTTTAACATAACATAACTCTTTATGTTCTTTCAAGAACATAACTATTTTTAATTTTATATTACTAATTATATCTAAGAACTAGAAATCAATGGTATTCAGCTAAAAGTTTTAAGGGTCCATCAATAAGACAAAATACTTTCCTTACAAAAGAAATGGTTCATTATAATTTCCTAAATATCTTGAAAACAACTTGGTCTTCCCAAAACACTGAATCACCACTTACAATAAGCAGTTACTGTAATACCCCAAAACAAAAACATTCCTTTGTACCTCAAGTCCAAAGTCCATGGTGACCAGCATCAAGTTCCTCATCACAGACACCAGCAGGTTAGATAAAGCCATGTTGACCAGGATAATGTCGGAGTTGCGTCCTCCTCCAGACTCCCGAACAACACTGTTCCCTACTACCATGATCACCATTGCATTTCCTCCAATGCCAAGCAGCACCAGGACGAAGTATAAAGTCATCGGGACACCTGTCAACTGACCTGTTGTTATCTTTTTAATGGATGAAACCGTTTTATTGGCTGTCATCATGGATATGGGTTGTTTCCTAGAGGTAGTGCCTGTTTTCCCGAAGCTAGTCCTTTGCAGTATCACCAGTGTCCTTACACTTGAGATTTGGCGATGCCTCTTGTTTCTCATGGCCTACATTTGAGCCCACCTCTTCAGGTCCATGTTGAATCCCAAATAAAGAGGTGTCTTTATCAAAGGATGCTGAACCCCCAGGCTAATTCAATTAAAATACTGCCTATGAAAGACATTTCACCAAAAATAGTTCCACCTTTTTGCTTTAGGAGCTGAACATGCATCTATCCGTGGAGCTGGGGATTAATTAACTTTGGCTAATTGAAACACAGCTTGTTAACAAGCTAATTAATCAACATGCTCTGCTGCTGATATGTGAGGAAGGAAGGAACAGGGGATGTTACATTTTCTTGAGTATTTTAATCACAACTGAAAAAATATTTAATTTCATTGGGTCAATAATGTTATAACGATGTAGTAGCTTGCTTCCAATGAAATAAGTATCTTTCTATGCTCCTTCAGATTTGGCTTAGTTAACAATTTAAAAGAAAGGTTACAGATAAAAGTTACAGACAAAAAGTTCACGTCAGGTCTGCACCAGTCTTGGCAACATTTATAGAAATAGGACAAAAATCAATGATGCTAACTTTGTTCAAATTTGTTTATATCGGTTGATAAAATCAGATATATTAAATCTAGGTGTAATTAAGAGTAATTACGGTGTAATTAAGAGTAAAATCAAGGCAAAGAACAAACAAATGTATAATGACTTTATATGCACTAGTCAGTTTTCACACAAATGTATGCTGTAGAAATGAAAAAAGAGCAGATTTTTTTTAAAGGGAAATATTATTATTAATTGTAATCACTGAGATGGTGATGGAAGTGAAGAATCATTGAAAGGCAACCCACCTCTATTAACGTATTTTATGCTGACTAACAATATACAACTCTTTGTATCTAAGAATCGTCTTTTTTGTACTGCTCTGACATTTACCTTCACCTTTGTGATAATTTTTTTGTTTATTCTACTGTATATCCAGAAGGACAAAATTAGGTCTGAATTTCTTCAATTCTGCGAATTTCTCTGTCGCGTCTCTCTTGTATGTGTGCGTCATTCACATGCACTTGCCTTACATACAGTATGCATCACATTAGCATTGACGTCATCGTGCTGGTTATGAAATAAATAGAGAAGTCGTTCTCTCTCATAGTAATGGGGTGAAATTGCACTAGACATCATCATTTTGTAAACAAAGAGCTGAGCATGCTTTAACAGAGAAACTGGGAATTAATTAACCTTTGACTAATTGATTCGAACCTTGTTAGCAGGCTAATGAATTAACGACCACAGCTCCAAATATCATTAGAGCGCGTAAAAGACAAAAGGTGTAGTTTAAAAAGATAAAAAAATATATTATTTATTATTATTATTATTATACATTATTATATATTATATCTATAATTGGAATAAAAACAATAAAAGTAGGTTAAAGATTTTTAACTTTAATTTCTCTCATGGCCGTTTTTCTTCTATGTTTCACCAAAACGTTTTTCTTTTTTTGTTAATATCAGTTAATATCAAACACTTAAAATTTTTTAAATGTTAACATGTTTTATTATTTAGTCTTATTTTATACTCTCACTCTCACTTATTTTATACTCTCACTCCTTATCTTATAGGTTACAACCTTTTCATAAGACTGTTAAAAGCTTCGACAGAGGAAATTATAGCAATCTTCTTAACAGCAATGTACAAAGGCCGTTCAAGTCAAACCGGGACTATAGTGAAAAAATTCTCTCTATGTTTTCTCAGTTCACCAGGGCCATGATCGGACATCCTGGACTTCTGTGACAAAACATTAATTTAACTCGTTGTAGATGTAGATTTTAGATCAATGTTTCCAAATTGTATTTTATATTTGCTGATAGATGGCCAGTAAAAAATAGAGTTTGTTATAGATATCTTAGCAGTGCTATTATTATTATTTTTTTTAGCATAAAATATACTGCTCAAATTAGGAAATGAAAAGGGACATTTGAATCAAACTCAGATTTTTTTTTTTAGCAGTATATTATACTGTAATATTTTGTGTTTGAAAAAAAAATAAGAAAAAAAAGGACAGAAAGGACTAAATAGGTCATCATAATAACAGAAAAAGACAATGGGTAATATTACATAAATGGTTTATTTACTTATTTGCTGTAAAAATGCATATTATAGAAAAGTTGTATGTGGTTTCTATAGCAACGGAGGAAAAACGCACAAAAGGTAACCATATTGCTTTGCGTTTTGATACCTAAATAATACAGAGCATATTTATTTCTATTTACGATTATGTTTTTTTTATCTTCATGAGTTGGTGTGTTGACCACATGCAAACCAGCTGACATGGTGTGGGAAAAAAATAAACAGCAAAAAAATACAACAAGCCTTCTAAAACACCCCCCGCCCCCCCCACCTCCCCCACCCCAACGCTTGAGTCAAATCACCTCTTTTGACCAGGTTACTGCAAATAACATACAATTTAGCATATTAAAATATTACAGTATAGATATATGCATGTGTGTATGGGTGCAAATGATATTCTGCACTGTTATCATCCTTCGTCAAACATAAATAACAAAAATGAAATAATAAATAATTATAATAACAATGCCTCAGTCCTCTAATGCCGTAAAAATGTCAGTAAGAAATGTGCAGTGTTTATTTAATCGAGCCAAAAATACTGCAAAGAATTCATGGCTATATAATTTCTGTTATTTTTAAACCCCCCTTTAAAAGAGTGCCCGTGTTGAATTTAAATATTATAAACGATCCCTTTGTGAGTCCAGCCAGTGGATGGCATTAAAACTTAAAACTGTGACAAATCAGTACTCTCCATATAGTAAAAAGGAATTTTATACACCCATGGATAAAAGAACACCTGGGCCTTTATTTATTTTTTGATAAATCTAATAGCTGCACATAAGGCTAAAGTTCACGGCCTTGATGTTAAATATTAAAGAACTCTCCCATAATAATATTTGGCAATGAAATATGAATATGTTTGCAGATGCCGCACAATAAACTTGTACATTTACAAACTTATATACAATATTACACATTCAGAGGCGTCGTGCCGGTTCAAGTTAAAGGTGAATGAGCCTCCTTAAATTTTTCAGATTATTTGGCTGTAGAAACTCTTAAAATCTAGGTGATTGAATTAGCTTTACTTATACAATTTTGTAGCCGAATGTGCTTTTCTGTATGCTTATACTCTAACCCCTGTCTGTTTAGTGTATTTGGTTCATTCTAACTAGAGAACATTGTGTACTATCGGCTGTTGGAGTAGACCGCTCACCAGCGCGGCTGTAGATGCAGCGTTATTACAGTAGGAGCTGATACTGTACACACCTGCGGTCGTGTTAACTGTAGTGTGAGGTATGAAGAACCGATCTCAGCTCACGACCACATTAATAATTGTGTACATTACTAATAGCTTCAGAATCTCTCTTTGTAAAGTGTCTTCTGCATCAGTGATTAACTCATGAATGGCTATATTAGTGTTAACATCAGCTTGTTTCTCCTTTGCCTTTAAGTTACAAGGGGCGTTCATGTCAAACCAGGACTTGTGATAAAATTTCTGGTGCATGACTGTTTGACTGCTGAATGTAAAAAAAAAATATATATATATATTCAATTATTTGTCACATGTACTTTACAGCAAAGTGAAATTCCTTCGTCACATATCCCAATTAGGAAACTGGGGTCAGAGCGTAGGGTCAGCCAGCTTACAGCGCCCCTGGAGCAGATAGGGTTAAGGGCCTTGCTCAAGGGCTCAACAGTGGCAACTTGGCGATGCTGGGGCTCGAACCCCCGACCTTCCAATCAGTAACCCAGTAACCCACAGCCTTAACCGACTGAGCCACCACTGCCGACTGAAAATGTTTTAAAGAAGGCTCTACGTCCGTGAATGATGATCTTGACCGAGGAGGCTCGTTCCAACCAACATTCAATGAGTCACAATCATTCACTGACACCACTTGCACATTACAGGAACTCTGCTGGGAGTTATTGCCACATCTTCCATACAGTCCTGAACTGGTGTCAAATGATTTACACATGTATGGGCCATTTAAGGAGTTCCTGGGAGGTCAGGGTTTCAGACGTGAAGCAGGCGTACTGAGAAAACGTTTTACCTTTGATGGTATCCAAGCAGTAGTGAAATGTTGGGATAAGTGCATTAGTGTAGCAGAGAAATAAAGGTTAAGAACGGCAGTACGTTCTGTTATTCTGCTCAACGAAGTCCCGGTTTGACTCGAACACCTCTCGTCTTTCATTTGTCAAATAAAATGATCACTACAGCACTGACATATGTCCTACAACAGGAGGAGGAGAAGGAGGACATAAGAGGATCTACTTCTCTGTAGATGTAATCTATGTAATGATTTAATCTATGCAAATAAATTAGTGTGAACAATTTACATTTTGGATGGCAACGCCATGGAATTGTGCGCCCTCAAAAAAGTGAATGCATGACGCCTCGGTACACATTACTGTACAAACAAAGTTAGAATAAGTGCAATTCTATTATGTGCACGCATGCAAGTTGAAAAAAAAAAAAAAAGATAAATAAATAGCCTCCTGCTTAAATTGATTCGGTCCAATGTGGCATCAGAGAAGGTAAAACTGATGGCTCAAGTGAAGCGAGAAACGAACACTGCACGCTGTTAACGACTGCATCGGGAGTCTGAAGCATTGCACAGAAGAAAAAAAAGAACCATGTATCCGATAATAATACTGCGTTACAGAAGCTGGGGGTGAAACCAGTTCCAGTGAAAAGATTCAAACAAATATCACGACGACTGACAATATTTATAACAACAAAGTCTGTATTAAGCGTGAATTTGACATCTCTGGGTCCAGATGTAAAGTGTCTCTGTCTTGCGTTTCTTCACTCGGTATGGAGGCCTGGATCTCAAGGCACGTCCATGAAAACTCGCGTGTCGATCCAAACGCCTGGGTCGTGTCCCGATATTACTTCCCGACTGTAATATAGTTGGCACATAGATAAAATAACAGCAAAATACACCCCGGTGTGGAGCTCCAGGAGAAACGATGTGCTATATAACATTGAAAAAAAAGTAGCAACTTCAAAAATCTTCATTCGGCTCGTCCGCACTTCGACTATCGACTAGTGGATACTGACTCAGCAGTGACAATAAAAGCGTAATAAAGATCCTAATCTTACTCCTATCGGTATTTATTTATTTATTTACGCCACCAAAATGAGACTGATTGTTCAGTCAGTGCTGAGGAATGAGACGTGTTCCCTCTGTGAGAATCTGCTAACAAAGACGAAAGAAAGCACGCGTGAGCAGGCGTAGGAAGATGCTGCTGCGTTTCTAGTGAACATCCACCAGGTTCCGCTGTAGTGTTACGCTCGGGGCTCCAGTCTGTGCGACAGCTCGAACAGAGTCTGCTGATTGTCAATAATGTGAAGGTAGTGCACGCTGGATCTCACGTCCACGCTGTCGCTCTGGGCAACTTCGCTTCCTGGGGAAAAACAGAGACATACCAGGATATTATTAGCGACGACACCGATTATAAATGGCATTTTTCCTTTGAGATACGAGTTGATACTAGTATTTTTGTACCTGCATAGAACAAGCTTAATAACTCTTTAGATACAGTAAGATGAAAAGTATTACAGAAAGATTTTATTAATGACATACTGGAAATAAAAGCATATTAAACACACCAGGGTTTCAACCTACACTCCAAAGAAAAGACATCTTGGCAAGTAACGGAGTCTCTCAGTTTTTCCTCTATACCACTTATCCTGTACAGGGTCATGGAGGGCCTGGGGACCGTATGTTAAGTTACGTAAGCCTTTATTTGTCACATAGATATTACTGCACAGTGAAATTCTTTCTCCACATATCCCAGCATATCTGGGGTCAGAGCACAGAGTCAGCCATGATACAGCGGGTTAAGGGCCCATCAGTAACCTTCCCATCAGTAACTCAGTGCCTTAACCCTCTGAGACACCACTGCTCAAACCTTGCTGCGAGCAGGGTTCAAACCTATGCGGGGAAAGCACATTGGACTTCGAGTCCAACACCTTAACCTCTCGGCCATCACAGCTCCCGCTAGACGGGCAGGGCACTAGGCGATCTCAGGGAAAAAACACACACACATACTACAGGCAATTTGGAAATGTCTGTTGGAAATTAGGCTAATTGCATGTTGCTCCCATGGATTGTGGGAGGAAACCGGAGCACCCAGAGGAAACCCAGCAAGCACGAGAGAACATGCAAACTCCTAAGGTGGGGGTCGACCCTGGAGGTGCGGGGCCACAGCGATAACCACTGCACCACCAGGCCGGCTTAAAATATGACGAATAAGGAAATATTATCTAATATTTTTTATTATGGGAAAACTGTATACAACAAATATAAGACCATAAATCCTACTTAGAGACTTTACTATTTTTGAATTAAAACTGAATTAGAACTTAAATTTCTCGCATTTCATTGACAGATAATTTAGCGTCTTTCTAGAAATGTCTTTCTGGACATTAACGAAATAATCTGCCAATAGAATAAGACAATTTTAAGCTTAATATTAGAATAAGAAGAAATAGGCTTATTAGTTTTACATTTATTTCAAATCAATCCAATAAAGTGCAGTAGTATTTGGGTTTAACTAATTTTTAAACTTGCTAAGCCTTTTTTGTGTATTTTTTGTTTTTCTATGCATCGTAATTACTATTCAACACATCTGCAGCGGAGGAATTGTGACCTTTCTTTCTGTATTGAGAAAACTCACATAATGGACGTTCAAGGGCATTTAAAGCAGGTAAATATAAACATTATCATTCGTAAAAACAAGTCTTTCTATACTAACAACTTTGGATGCACATAAACAGCCATTAAAGTCATGTTTTCTAAAAAAAAAAAAAAAAAAAAGTGTTTATTTAAAATTCATGAAAGGAGTCTCCAGTGCCAGCTGAGGTGCACTGCAACACTCAAAGCTTTTCAGACAAACTTGTAGAGAAGCTTTCTGAATTCTTGATAATATAGTGAGCTAAAGAGGGTGGGGCTAAAAAAAGAATAAGTATTAATAATAAAAGCTATAATGAAAATTTGAATGGGAACTTATGCATTTCTTGATAGTTTCCCAACATTAATTGTAACATTAATGGATCCAAAGTATGATGTAATTTGTTGGAAAATCTGTATGGTACTATAAGGGTCACTCCTTGTAGCCCAACGTGTAGTGTCCATACATTGGCTAAAAATGCTCTGGGTTTTAGGCGCTACTTTAAAATATTTGGTCTGTCACACATAGTAAAACTTAAGAATTATTGGCACCCTTGGTAAAGAAAAAGTCTGTTTGTACAAGACCGACTGACATTTATAGAAGACTTTAAGCACAGTACAACGATGAAGCATTTAGCTGCAGTAAAACATTTGAATGGTGCAAACTTTCAGTAAAACATCTGTCAGTGCGAACTCATAATCATACACATTATCATAACAGCACTTGCACAGTACAGGAACTCGGCTGAGAATTATTGTCTTATCTTCTGTACAGCCCTGTCCTAGCTCGAAGCCATTTTCACATGCTGTGAAGTTAAAGGAGTTCCTGGGAGGCCAGCGTTTCGTACAGGAAGTGAAGGAGGCAGTACGGTAGTAGTAGTGAAATGCTGGTATAAGTGCATTAGTGTAGAGAAATAAAGCCAAAATCAGGAGACTCACCGGTTTGTTCAGTCTGACAGTGGCGAATGAGACGGACAGTGTCTGCAATCATGTGCTGTAGAAGAGATACAAAGAAAACACACTAAATACCACATTTTACTCAAGTCAAGGGCTGTCATTTCCTATAGAGTGTGTTCGCTTAAAAAGATTTTTTTTTCATCGCAATCACAACCGTCTTGAGCAGAGGCTGCATATGTGAAATTAGTGATGGGCTCATTACTTAAAAGTCTGGAGGAGTTAATATCTGGATGAGCAGCGAACAACAATGAATGATGACAGCAGTCACTTTTTAATACTACAATATTAGTGAATAGTTTATGGCTATACTGTAAATGAGACTCATGTGATTGTGGTTTTAGGTGAGATGTCTGTACTCATCTAGTGTCCCAGTATAATCTGAGCAATTCTTTCATACAAACAATAAAATGCCTTAATAGAAAAGTTGGTTTGATCTTTCTTTGCTGGTTAAATGTAATTAAATGTAATCAATAAAAACAAAATAAAATTTCAACCGAAAGTGTCTGGAATAATTAAGCATTTAAATATGTACAGTATTATATTAAAGTTGGGTCTATAGTGCTTATCCACTAACCTGGGCTTTAGTGCTTCAGGAAAATTTAGCGCCAAATATCTAAATGTCTGGTGGCGCTGAGATGCAATACCATGAACTTTTGAACCAAAGTGGGATTTAAAATTCGAGAACTTAAATGCCGTGCCCTGAGTGTGCTGCTCTACCCACTCTCGCACAAATGCCTTTATTTTAACCATAAAAATAACAGAGGAGAATAACTGGCACACAGATGTTCTGTCAGCCACTGACATTTACGCCTGGACGAAAATAGAGCCGTCTCTTCACGGCTTATTAAAGGCCTGTTTTTATTTATTTAATTTTTCTTGTGAAAAATATGAAAATGGTTTTCGCCATGGCTGTAAATGTAAAGTGGATTGTTCTGCACTCACCAGCTTCTCAAAGTTGACGAGATTATCATGAAATGTTTTGTTTCCCTCATGAATGAAAGTAATGTCTAGAGAGGGAAAAAAAAAACATGTTCAAAAAAACATTGTAATATTTTTTTTGACATTTGAAGCACTTATAATTATTTGTTGAGATGTGAACGCAGACAACAAAGAGCTAACCTTTAAGCAGCAGAGGCATGAAGGGGATTTTCGGCGGCTTCATCTTCCTGAAGGCGTCTCTGTACGCCTTGTGGTTTAGAGACGGGTCCTGCAGCAGAGCACACTGAGTTAGGACCATCTGTCCATGTCAACACAACGCAGCATGCTAATACCATCAGTATGGTGTGTTTAACTTACTGTTAATAACTCAAGCTCGGAGAAAAGCTTCTTGAATTTGCCAGGAACTTTCTGCGGGAATGTGAAATGAAACAAGATTCATGATTGTGCCCAACATGTACTGTACATCTTGGATAGCTTTGCATTAGTGTCTTATGTACAGGTTGTGTGTACAGTACAGTATGTGTGTGTGTGTATATGTATGTGTGTGTGTGTGTGTGTGTGTGTGTGTGTGTGTGTGTGTGTGTGTGCACGTTCTTTTACCTCCCAGGTCTGATTAAGTCGACTCACTGCTGCTGTGTTTAGGCCCATAATGATGGCAAAGGAGGAGTTTAAATTCCTCTGTGCTTTACAGCTGTTGAAGGAAACAAGTCAAGTAAAATATCAGCCTTCCGTCCTAGATTTTGACACAAGATTAACTAGAAATGATGCACTACAATCTTTCCCGCTTACTTGTATAAGGGGCGGTAAAGTCTAACCGGGACTTTTGTGACACAGAACAGTCATGAGAGTTTATTTCTCTATATAATCCCCTGCACCACACTAATGCACTTATGGTGTCACTAGTGCTCAGATACCATCAGGGTAGAAAGTTTTCTCAGTACGCCGGAGCCATGATCGGACTTCCTGCTTCACTTCTAAAAACGCTGGCCTCCCAGGAACCTCTTTAATGGTCTAAAAATGTGGAAATGGCTTGGAGCAAGGTCAGGACTGTAAGGTAATAACTGTCAGCCGAGTTCCTGTAATGTGCAAGTGGTCACAGAGAGATGCGTTCTGAAAGTGTTCACTTGCCGTCGCCTCTACCGCTTTATCCTGTATTCAGGGTCGCAGGGGGCCTGGAGCCTATCCCAGGAGACTTAGAGGCAGGATACACCCTGGACAGGGTGCCAATCCATTTACACACATTCACACACTACGGGCAATTTGGGAACGGCAATTAGCCTAATCTGCATGTCTTTGGACTATGGGAGGAAACCAGAGTACCCGGAGGAAACCCACCTGAAGAGAACATGCAAACTTCATGCACACAGAGACGGCAATCGAGTCTGGCCGGGAATCGAACCCGGACCCTGGGGATGCAAGGCGACAGTGCTAACCACTACACCACCGTGCCGCCAAGTGACAAGTTATCTGTTGATTTACTAGGTGGCACGGTGGATCAGGCGTTACTAGGATCAGGCGTTCCACTCGCTGAATGTTCCACCTCAACTGGGATCATCATGAATGATCTTTAAAACGTTTACACCATTCAAGTGTTCTACTGGGGCTAAGAGTCTCATCACTGTCCTGTGGTTAAAATTTTCCGTAAATGTCAATCAGGTTTACGTCTTCATTCGCAAAACATTTCATCTCAACTCTCGGTTTAACTTTCGAACACCTCTCATGTTATGTCTGAGATACTGAGAGATGGTCATAATCAGATGCAGCAGTGTTAGTATTAAGTGAAGAAGACGAGGCTCTTACTGCGCAGCGATCTTGATGAACTTCTTGAGCAGCTGGACTCGTTTTCCGAGTGAAGGACACAGCAGGACCTCGGACATGACCCACTGCTGAACTTCGTTACAGCGCTGCAGGAGCTGCTCCAGCGCCACCGTGTGGCCGCTGCTCGCCTGCCGACTGAACGTGTAGTACACCAGTTCTTGCTGTGGAGGGCGAGATGAGAAATTTGTTTTTAAATTAATATTTTACATGTATATTATCAGAATCTAAGACCTGCTATCATGGGAATAAGAGACATTTCTGGTGGTGAGGAGAGCTCTTCTAACACATTTCTCAAAAATCTTAGGATGATGTCTGTGAATACTTTACATATTTACAAGATTTGCAACATTTTCATCATCCTCATCATTGAGTCTTCGTGCCTTGTGGATGAGAGTGTAGTCATCCCAAGAAAGAGCCCATTTTTATAACCTGTACAGGGTCACAGGAGACCTGAAGCCTATCGCTGGAGACACAGGGCATGAGGCGACGTACACCCTGGACCAGGTACCAGTCCACCACAGGGCACTCACACACTCATTCACACCAAATTGGCAATTTGGAAATGCCAGCTAACCCTTTTTTCCCAGGTCAACTTTCATCCATTTAAAGCCTCACCTCGTGTACGGAGTTGAAGAGGCTCCAGTCAAGGTTAGTGAGAACCATAGACACGTCCCACGTGTTGATGCCGAGAAGACGTGACGGCCGCTGAGACAATTCCACACACTCTGTTAGAGGTGGCTGAAGGCAGACAGAGCAACGAGGCATTTTTCTAATATCCATGGGAAATTATATGCCAAATACATGAACATATACTGTAAATATCCAAGATTTTAACATTCTGTAACCTGGAAAGCAATAATTAAATTTATACTTATTGTAACTTGGATATAAACATCTAAACATACAGTACTAAACATACCAGAATCTCATTAAGGTCTTTCCAGCAGGTCATCAGTCTCCCAGGAAGAGCCAGAGACTCCGAGAAAATGCAGTCGTGAGGCTGAAGGACGCGTTTCTCTAAATTAAAAGAAAAGAAAAAAAGAAAAGAGTGTAAATGTATTATCATGGTACTAATACTTGGTATTTACTCACTCATCTTCTATACCGCTTTATCCTGTATTCAGGGTCGTAGGGACCTGGAGCCTATCCCAGGGGACTTAGGGCACGGGGCGGGGTAAACCCTGGACAGGGTGCCAATCTATCGCAGGGTACACACACACACACACACACACACACATTCACACCCTACGGGCAGTTTGAGAACATCAATTAACCTAACCTACATGTCTTTGGACTGTGGGAGGAAACCGGAGTACCCGGAGGAAACCCACCAAGCACGGGGAGAACATGCAAACTCCATGCACACAGAGATGGGAATCGAGCCTGGCCAGGAATCGAATCCGGACCCTGGAGGTGCAAGGCGACAGTGGTAACCACTACACCATGACATTTCAACATTGAATCCACTGGTTTAGAGTTGCTTTCTTAAAAAGAAAGTTCATAATTTTTTTTTTTAATCCTGCCTTAAATCAAAATTGAGGTGAATATCAATTACAGTAATTCATTATAAATTTTCCTGCTCTACACACCGTAAATCTGAGCCGTATATACAGTCATATGCCTAGTTCTAGTTACCCATATTTACCCATATGTGAAAACAGTTACATTTGTATTACATACTAGAGATACAAATGATACGACAAAAGATATATATATATATATATACTTTTGAGGTGGTAAATTGTAGAATCCTACAGGTGTTCTAAACTATTCAGATCATTCTCATCCCTACTAACTACAGCGTAACTTTAAAAGACACAAACTTGATTTAGCTCAGTGGGCCTGCAGAAACTTCATATGAGCTCTAAAATGCATTTTTACAGGGAAGGGAAATTGTGGAATTTGCCCCCGAATACTTACATACATTTCATTCACATTCCAGAAGACAAAGTTCACGGTCAGTGTGCAGAGCAGCAAAACTTATAACAAACCAAGACCTATCGGAATGTATTTATATAAAATATAATGTATTTATATAAAATATCCATACTATCCCATGAAGTTTTATCTTTGTGATCCTTAAAAACCTTTAGTTCTGAATGCTCTGTGGTTCCTTTATGATAAAACAAGCTGCTTATTTTGTCTTAATAATTTAAGAATTAATAAGTTTGAATTATAATTTTATCATAACTGATAATGTTCCATAACCGATAAGATTTTCATCCTTCATGAATCATTTCTCTGACTGTTTTCACTTTGACCCATTATTAATTTGTTGTCTTTTTTTTACCTACTTTTTTTTATTTTAATTTTTTCAGTTCACACTCTGGCTGTTCTCTTTATCCCCACTTATCCATATGTTTTTTTTTTCCGCATTTCGGATATCATGTTATTTCCTGTTTTGTCTCTTGAATGTTATTCCAGTTTATGATTACACAGTATTACATTTCTCCGTCTGCATCTTGACGCACACCACATCTTAGATTCATTTTTGCATTAAAACGAATAAACAAAACACCAGACAACACGCACAATACAGATCGGTGACTTCCTGTTCTATTCAGGGTGTGATATGCCCGCTACACAATGGCGCTGCCGAAGCCCAGTAGTGAACTACGTGTCCTGTAACACGACATTTCAGTCACAAAGACTGTAAGTACAAGCTGAAAATAAAACGTATAATATAATATAATACAATAAGCCATGAGGGGAACTTTGTTAGCGTGATGTTATCACACCTAGGGGCATTCTCGGGCACAATGTGACAAAAACAGTACAATGAAATCCAGGTTTCAATAAAAGTCGTATTTTATTGTTAATAGTGCTTGCAAGGAAACATTTATGTCTTTTAACATTAACCTTTGGCGGCTGACAAAGATTAGAGTGTTTAATGGCCAAGTGTTTCGTAATAAACAGCCATATTAAGGTGTGTATTTGTGTGTGTCTATATGTGAAGGAACTGCAGCTCAGCCAACAGATTTTTGAAGCAAACGATCCATTTTCTAATCACTTCTAGAAGTAATACTTGTAGTGTGTGTGCATGTGTGTGTGTGTGTAAGTAAAGCACAGGGAAAAGCGTAGCAAACCTCCGCTGTAGGTCTGGGCCACCAGCACCATGTCCTCTACAGGTTTCTCCATCCTCTGAGCCACAAGATGCAGGAGCTCCTGAGCCACCACTGTGGTCCTCACTCTCACGCTCAAATAGGAGTCTGAGCTCACATACACATGGCACATTACTGAAAGACAGAGAGAGAGAGAGCGAGAGAGAGAGAGAGAGAGGAATTTGGTGTTACAGATAATTGTCCTGGTTGCATCAGCTCCAGCACTAAACAACATTAAAGGAGCAATCAGAGTACTGTAAATCCTTTAACCACACACACACACACACACACACACACACACACACACACACACACACAAATGCTATCTCATACATTAATTAGCTGCTCATACATAAAACATCCAACCTGGCCTCCAGCGTGCATGAATAATTACTTCATTCAGTACTTTTTAAATACATAAATATTCCCAGAGTGAGGAAACAAAGGTAGCGTATGCAGAAATAACTTGGAAATTAGGCAAGCCAAACAAAGGCTTTTTTTTTTAAAAACCTAAACAGATAAAAAGTTTTCAGAGGCGTGTAAATGCATAAATTCATCCATAAATTACATTAACGTTAAATCCAATACAATGTCATGTGACCAGAAGGAGAATGCTGTCCACATTCCTTCTTTTATTGTGGTTTTTCCAAATGCTGAGTTCTCCAAATGGCCTTTCCTGGTCACTTCACATCACAGGACTTAAGTCACCTGCGAACTGACCATGCATTAGCTAGGAACTATTAAGATCAGGGTTTGACATTGGCACCCGCCCACCCGCCAAATGCGGGTAAAATTCGGCTGTGGCGGGTAATAACTTTAGT
>JAQMYG010000023.1:29755826-29765918 GCA_030014215.1 Clariallabes teugelsi | reverse complement strand
AAGGCTGAATGGCGAGTGACTCCGGAAATCCACTAGCCACATTGGCCAGTGAGCAAAAAAGTTAATGTCAAACCCTGATTAAGATGTACAGTACTTGTGAATCACCTGTGAACTACTGTATGTCAGAATCATGCTGTCGACTATCAACTATTGTTGAAGAACTGTGACTTCACAAGCGATGAACCTGCAGCACACTTCTGTACTAAACACCACCATGCGCATACTCTTTGGTAGCTCTTTGGTCTACTGGATTAAGAAGAGGCACAAAGCACCTACAAAGTCTAAAAGTCTTGGCACTCCACGTGGCCTTCGTCTTTCGTTCTTGTACTGTATTTGCACTACACCTAGTTTGACAGCTGACTTGTTTGGTGGCTCATGAAGTTTCTATTAGGAATAAATGGCTGACCTTCTCGGGGTTCGCTGTGTGCTGCACGGAGCTGGACGCCGTTCTCCCTCAGACTCAGCTGCTGGAAAAGAGCTTTGTTCTGCAAGGACAAGGAAACCGAGCAACACGGTGAAAATATGTCTATATGACGTCCAAAGCAAAACCAGAAACACATATTGTCCATGTTCTATTCATTAAGTGATGCACAGGAATCAGACAAACTGTACAGTGTATATACAGTGTATATAGGTTTAAAAGCAATTAAGTGAACTTAAAAAAGCACTGTATAAAAATATATATAGCATTTATTTTAATATTTTGATAGAATTAAATGATGCATATATATATATATATATATATATATATATATTATATCTTTAATTGTAAGAGAACATTAATAGTAGTGTTACACCACATGTTTGTTTTACAGAAAATGATGGGAATTGTTTTTATCCCTATGTGCCTTAGAGGTATTATACAGTATACTGTAAGGACACTTACTCTATACAGTGTGCACTATATACTTAATAAATGCATTAAGTGTACCAGTTCACATACTGTATACACATGGATAAAGAGTGACTCTGATGAGTGACAATGGAAATGAACTACTGTAGATACCTGTCTAGGTGGGAAAATGTTTTTAGACCTATATTTATATGTACTGTAAAGCAATATTTAATCAAAAGTCATGTTAAACATAAAGTGTAAGAAACCTTTTAACAGCATTATGATGCGTGACTATAAAATAAATAAATAAGTTAAATAACAGTTAAACAGTAAAAATTGATCATGAATGCTATAACTGATAATAACAGATAATAATAATAAAGAATAGTACATGATCACTATGATAGTTTGTTCCTCAGGAGAAACCTATTAAATATTATATGTAAAAGTTTTGACATATCAGAAAGATTAACACAAAATATAAAGTAAAAATAAAACAAATTACCCTGCACTTTACCTTTAAAAAAAAGTAAAAATAAATCCTGACAGATAAGTGTTTCCGTTTATGCGCGCAGGCGCTGTGTATGTGTGTGTGTGTGTGTGTGTGTGTGAAGGGGCACGGTGTCCAATGACAAAGTGCAGGCTGATACAGAGAGAGAGAGAGAGAGAGAGAGAGAGACAGAGAGAGAAAATGGATCTTTAACCTCTCTAATGAGACTTTCTTTTGCTTTACATGTTTGCTGTACACACACGTGTGTTATAAGAAACAGTACACGCACGCTGTACACACACGCATACAGACACAAAATAAAATATGTTTTACGCACACACATGGTCACAATGTTATAGTAAACAGTACACACGTGCACGGATGTTGATTATACCAGCAAGAGACACGCACGATTACCCACAATTCTGCAGCACTAGAGAGAGGAAAACCGTTGGCTCAGTTGTGATCACGTGATGCTCGGCGTTAAAACAAGAAGTGCATCTGTGATATATGATACTCGGTACTCGTAAACCAAAGCAAAAGTCAAAATGTATTAAAAATCTTTGCTCGTTTTGCGGAACACTCGCAAACCGCGTTACTCGCAATCCGAGGTTTCACTGGAGTTTTAAAAGAAACATTTAATTGTAGAGCGCTATCACAGAGTCTTACCTTATCAGAAATAGTTAGAGACTAGATCCTATTTACATAGCAAGCTAAAAACCCTAAATAATACAAAGATAAGCTTGTTGTTAGGAGATTACTAAAGACAGGATATATTATAATTTAGTACCTTTAAGGGTTTAACAAATTGTTCTTATGGGAATTAAAAGATTTTATGTATATAAACAGGACCAGTTTAAGAAACGGGGAATACTTAAATATCTATAGAATCCTTGAGCAAGCCTAGTTGATATACAAATATTCTCTGTACTGGCTCCTGAACAGTGCTCTAATTCAATTTAGTGCCACTTTAACCGCATTAAAGCGTACAAAACATCACAGAACAGTTCCAGGAATCAGGTCTTGATGTTTAATAAGATGCTTTCATGTTTATTGTTCTGCTTCTTACCTTTTGGTGAGGTGAATAATCATCCACAGTGCTGTAAGGAAACAGGAAAAGAGGAAAGACTGATTAGAAAGAGAGACGAATGCATGAAAGAAAATAGTAACCACACACACACACACACACACACACACGCACACAAACACTTCTGACACAGCTGTCAGACACAGAGACAGACTGAGCTTTTCACAGCTGGTGGTGTGAAACACTGAGTCATCGCACTGCAGCAAAGAGACACCACCCTGAACACGGCAACGAGGAGGCTCGCTCTGAATCCATAAGTCTGTCAGCGGCGTCAGACGTCCCTGCCTGTCTCCTTCTCTAAACCCTGTATGAAAACACCCGAGCTCAGGAAGTGAAAGAGACAAATGACTCTCCCTGAGCTGCTTTTTGGATTCGCTTAACACAGCTTCAGTGTGTGTGCTGAAGGCCGTCGCTGTACTACATCATTACACTGTCAGCGAAACGCTCCATCTGCTTTGTGCTTGACAACAACCCTGACTTTGTCTTTAGTGAACTAATAACAGACTCTGTATCTGACTTGCAGGTACAGAAAACAGTCTTTGTGCACCAACACAATGACTGCAAACAGCCTAATAAACTGCCATTTATCCAATCATCGTGAAAGGATGCTTATATCACTTCACCAATTGCATGTTCTTCACCCACTATCATGTAAACATTACAAACTGCTGAAATACAGAATTAAACAAGAAGCTGTTGGCTCTTGTGTTCCTAAAACGTTTTATCTTTTACAGATCCTTCATGTATTCATTTTCTAACAATAATCAGATTTTATAAAACTGGTTATTTAATAATTAAAAATGAAGTGGTGATGTTTTTGGAAGGAGTCTCCAGTTTCAGCACTGGAAGCAGTTACTATCTTTAGAGGGATAGTTTGGATTTTTTTTTTTTACTGAGGTGCACATACTGTACATTACAATAGGTCTTTGCAGTCATATAAACTGTGAGGTTTGTCACCTGGCATGCAAGTACAATTTAAGTTGTTGTTCTTTCGGCTGCTCCTGGCAAGGGGTCGCCACAGCTGACCATCCGATCCACACACAAGCTTACCACATGTTTTTTACGCTGGATGCACTGCCTGATGTGATCCTCCCATTTTATCCGGGGTTGGGACCGGCACTGCATCCAATGGTTGAGGTTTGGGCATTGGCTGGGAATCGAACCCGGGCCTTATCCGAGCCAGGTGAGAAACCTACCACTAATGCCCGCAAGTGCAATTTTCATAAACCTCATTCCGTGCAAAAATGCATTCCCAAGTTCAGCTGAGATGAACATATGAAGCTTCTGCACTCCTGCTCATCGAGTTGATATCTTTATATATAAAGTTGAGTAAAGTGTTGATAAAAGGATATATACTGTATAAAGTTTTAGCTTTGTGGTTCTGGAAAACCTTCATTTCAGAAGGCTTTGTGTGTAAGACAAGCCTAAGACTATTATTTAGTCTTAGTAACTTTGTGCAACATTAAGTCTAATTACAAATGTATGAAAATGAGGCTGTTGAATTCCAGACTCAGTGTTAGTGTAAGGGACTCACTGTCTGCGGCGTATTAGTTTCTGGAATTCCTTCAGGTCCTTTTCCAGTGTGGGGAACTCGTAGACGTCTTCCAGCACGTAGCGGTACAGTGTCTGTAGAGAGGATTCATAAAGTGAGAGGCGAAAAATCTGTTTTGTAGTTTTTGCATCTGAATGATGTAAACATCTGCTGCGGGACAGATTAAATCGACTCATTGTTTTGCCTTAATGTCTTTGGAGAAAAATTATAAGTAAGCTGATTGGATAATGTGTGTTTAATCCAAGGACAAACTGCACAAAATGACAGATGACAGATAAGCAAGTGTGGTTTTTATAGGCTAAATAAAATGATATGCTTCTACATATTGGCTGGACTGAGATGTTCAACAAGCACCGTACGTATTGATGAGATTATACAAGCGTATCTGTCTACATGGATGTGATATTTTGCCCCACATCATTCTTATCGTATATTCAATTAGTCCTTTTTTATTATAACACATTTATCAACAATAATCGTTAAACTGTTGAACAATTTATACTGTATATACCCTCACATCTAAGATAATGATCAGGTGTCACTGCATGCAGTATTAAGATCTAGAACAATTTTCATAGCCATAAATTTACATAATTAACAAACAGAAAGCCATCCTGCTACACGGTATAATGCTTGAGTTGCCATTTGGAATGAAGGTCTCTTTTAGTGATGTACAGGACAATAACTCAGAATAAATTCCTCATTTCAAAGGAGTTTGAACTACATCCATGAAATATAGAGAAGTACAGTGGGTGTTGCTGCCTCACACCTCTAGGTTCCTGGTTCGAACCTGAGCTCAGGTTACTTTATGCGTTTTCTAGTTTCCTCTTGCTGTCTGAAAATCTGCAGACGGGCAGTCTGGCTACAATAAATTGACCCTCAGGTATAAATAGTTGGACCGAGGTGAACTCTTCTGCCTAGAACAACATCAGTCTTGATTGGATACGGCTATAGATCCACCAATAGTCATAAGAGGAACAGCATAAACTGAAGACACACACACTTCATGCCTTACACCTCTCCTCCACGGCTCTTATCATCTTTGTACCCGTAACAGCTCATATCCGGAGACTCTCCACTCAGTGGGGTGACCTCCATAAACCTGCACAAGCGACTGGAGGACAGCCCGCCATTGCGACGTCCCACGGTTGCCATGGGAACAAGTGAGTGGAAAAGACAGCAGTACGAGATGTGTATATCTCACAACTGAAAGCACAACTGAAAGTGAGCACGGAGAATCGAATTGGGCTTGGAAAAAAAAAACACACATTAGCTCGAGAAAATGAGAACCCAGCTGCTAGAATAAGATCCAGTGTTGAGTGATTGATGTAGATCTCAGCTCAGCTCAGCTCATCGCACTAAAAATACCGCTGATCCATCTGCTCCCACACATCGCCCTCTGTTTCCCTCATCAGCGCAGTGAGCCGACCGGTTCTAATCACCGGCGCCGTTATCATCATCCTCGACTCGTCCCCTTCCCGTCTTACACAGATCTAATGTCTTTCGCCCCTGTACGACACGCTAAATAGTCTTCTAATGGCCGTGTTTGTTTGTATCCTCTGGCGGAATGCGTGTTGGAACCCGAGCGAGGAGTAGGAGATGGATAGGGAGGAAAATAAGAGGCATCTGGAGGGAAAGCGGGAGGAAAACGATTAAAAGCATCAAGTCCCAGCATGTGGCGGAGGCATTCCCCGAAGAGCTAAAGTAATCTTGTGAACGTGTCGTGATACACAACACATGGTTAAGGGGGAGGTGTACGGAGTGATGGGCGTGTAGGAAGACAGGTGGAAGACTAGGTGTTACAGCTCATTGCTGTAGTGGTGACAAGAACTCGGTGATCACACATGCAATTTATTACGTAGGAAGACCTGGGAACATCCTAAACCTGGCCACATGAAAGACTATAAATATCAAAAGTTCCAAAATGTGTTTGTTAATGGTCGAGGTGAAATACCCCTCAGATAATGGTGTGCTCAGAATGGCTAGTAGTTCCCTGTAAAGTGGCCTGCTTAGGGTATATAGCCATGTTACGTAAGATTCCAAACCCTAAGTGAAACTGCTCAGTTCAAAGGGAACTCCGAACTCCGTGTCTGGAAACATGGACAATTGTTCATCACTTTGGCAAGCAGACAAGCACAATTACCCAAAGAGACATGGAGCTCACATGAGACCTGCCATTAATTTTATGCACAGTTCATTATAATCAGGGATGAGACAATATTAGTATTACTTCAGAATAATAGCAATTTGCAGGGATGGGAATCACCCCAGCACGGTGGTGTATTGGTTAGCACTGTCGCCTTCACTTCCAGGGTCCGGGTTTGATTCCCAATCTCTGTCTGCATGGAGTTTGCATGTTCTCCCTGTGCTTTATGGGTTTCCTCTGGGTACTCCGGTTCCCCCCCACACAGTCCAAAAGCCTGCAGATTAGTCTAATTGACGTTCCCAAATTGCCCGTAGTGTGTGTGTGTGTACTGTATGTGTGTGCCCTGCGATGGATTGGCACCCAGTCCAGAGTGTACCCCGCCTCATGCCCTAATCCTCCTGAGATAGGCTCCAGGCCCCCCCTGAATACAGGATAAAGTGTTATAGACGATGAGTGAGTGAGTGAGTGAGTGACGAAATCACCAGTGAATTTGAATAATAAGTCTGGTTTAAAATGAATAATTATGCACTCGTCCTAATCCTTATTGTTTTTAAAAAACCTGCTCACAGTCAGGGACTTGAACGCTGAACGCTACACATGATCCAAGACTAAGAAGCCGATAACACGAGCCGGCTTTACAACAAAGAAAACACAAGTCTCCAGTGTCAGCACTGAGTAACTGTACATTTCCATTACTGGAAAGAAGTTGAAGGCTCTTAGTGATATGATAGGCTGTGTTTTTGTTTTTTTTAACATCAAGATAGAAGGATAAAAAGAGACATCGGTAAGGAAACACACTACAGCTGTAGCAGCCCGGGAAATAACCAAGAACAGAAACATTTCACATAAAATGTACCTACAGTAAGAACAGTTCAAACGTATTAATTCATAAATTAAATATTGTGTACAAATTGATCATTTACGTATAGGCAGCATGGTCCAGTTGGTTCCTATAGAGTACTTCTTGTTAATGCAAAGTCCCTTGAAGCGGCTTGGCTGCTTGTAGGGACTTTTTATCTGCCCTATTAATTGGGTTGAAGATCAATTAATCAATGATCAATGTTTAGAAAATCAGAATGTGGAAACAGTAACAAAGTACAGTAGAGTACTGCACAATTACTGTAACATTATTATACAGTATAACTCTAGCACAAACACACACACACACACACACACACACACACACACAGTAACCTCACATTTATACATTTCATCCAACAAAATAAGATATTTACTAGACTCAAGTCATATAAACGTCATTATATGAAAGAGTTGAAGAAATGCATAACACTATATATGGATAGATAGATAGATAGATAGATAGATAGATAGATAGATAGATAGATCGTTTTTATAGATACTGTATATAAGTGTGTTTTTAATACAGTATATTGATAACATTACGACAAACGTGAATGCCAAGCTGATATTATATATTGGCGATCTTGGGTGACCAGAAAGGTGCCTATGTAAATAAAATGCATTATTATTATTATTATTTTTTTTTTTTTAAATTAAGGATGCCGTTATACCGTCGCTTCATTTCCAAAGGTAATAATAATACTGAAACCTTGAGCATTCAATATGTACCTTTCTGAGATTTATTTTTAACTTTAAAAAATATAATTGTGTTAAAAAAAAAATCTATTCTTATTGTGGAAGAATACATAATTAAAAACCATGATTAAAAATATGCAGCTGTCACAACACTTGTGTGTGCACTGCAAATATAAAAAATATAAATAAAATAATATAATAATAAAATTCTAACAGGAAAATTCTATCAAATCTCTTTATTCCAACCAAACAAACAAAACAAGCAAAGTCCCAAATGAAACAAATGGAATACTTTTCTTCTTCACTTGTTACATAACTGGAGCAAATTGAATTCGATATCTGAGCTCTATTTTAGTATCAGCTCGATATTAATTTTAAATATCGGTTCAAATGGAAATGTATCGGTTTTAAAAACAGCTTTAAGACAGCTGTTTAAAAACGCTCAAGAAATCTAAAACCTAAATCTAAACCCAGCACGGGTTCAGATTCTGTACCCTGTTTTTCGTTGTAAAAGAATTCGAATGTCATCTGAAGGCAAGAAATTACCTTCATGAAGAGTTTGACGTGCTCTTCCTCCCGCAGGAAGTCTTTATACAGAGAGGTCCACTGTGAGACGAGGTGCAGGACCTTCCTCTTCCTGTAGAGGGCCTCCTTTCCTTCCTCCTTGCCACGGCAGCGCTTAGTGCAATAAGTGAGCCCATGTTAAGGGCCAAAACCAACAGAAATGTCAAGATAAGGTACTGATGGTTACCAGACCCGGTATATAGTCTCTTATATAAAGACAGAATAAATAAAAGAATAAATATTAATCTCAGCATCTACAAAGCAATTCAGAAAGTGTATTTTTACAATCAGGAAGGATATTGGCCAAGCAGCGCCTGGCAGAGATCGTTGGTGGACATGAAGACCAGATAAGTGAGCAGAAAGTCATCCAGGAGCATCTCTGTAACACAACAAGAGAAAACATGCAGTACAGTCACATAGCTGAAATGTAGAAAAAGCAACACGCAGATTTTCAGGCACCTGCTCACATAAGGTGAATGCAAATAAATAAATAATAATAAAAAAAAGTCATGAAATCTAAAAGCTGTGCTGCGCTCATTACCCAGACAGAGACATTAGCAAAATACAGTAATGAAAAATAAACCCTTGTAATACCCAGGACAGCACGACACACTGAACTGAAGAGCTCGCAGGCTCGATTAATCTGAAAAATCTGCACGTCTACACCAACTTGGCTTCGATGCGTTTACTGGTGTGTATGAGCCTGAGGGGAAGAACAACCATAAACATGTTCTCGCTAATCTTTCTCATGCCTTGAGAGCGAACAGGCTTTGTTCTGCTCGTTTATCTGTCATTACTGTGCTGAACCTATTTTCTAATGGCTGCACAAAGCAGACACCTGATCCTTATCAGCATCAAATCCTCAGCTTCAGTTTGTTCTTCAGTCAGACACTACGGTACACACCCACTATGTACTGTGCACATCTGTAAAAATGACAAATCATAAGTGAATTTTTATAGTATATACCTGATATTCCATATTGCGCATTATTGGGTTTTTACTACAATACACACTGATATTTTCATATTTTCAAGATTAATAATGTCATTCATTGATCTAGTCACTACAGTAGATCATCTGTCCATTCAATAGTTTAATGTTCATCCATCCATCCATCCAATCATCTTCTCATCCAGTCACCCTTTTGTCCAAGAAATTAATCCATTGATTAATGTGTCCATCCATCAATACACCCATCCATATATACCTCCATCCATCCCTTTATCCAATCATGTATCCACACACTTAATGTATTTCCAAGTATATCCTATATAACTTTTATCCACTATTCACATTCTAAAATCTATTTATCCATACATCTAATTATCCAACCATCCGTCCATTCACCTACTTATTTAATCATCCATCTGTCTTTCCCTACCTCCATCCATCCCCATTAACGTAAATACACACAGTTTTAATTACAATGATTATAAATGACACTGCCTGGCCAAAAAAGAGGTTGTACACTCTAAGATTCCATTCAAATGCCTTAAGCTTTGATTACAGCCCACACTGCAGTGGCCAGTTCATCTGTGAAAATGATTCTTTATGAACCCAAAACAATTCTGTATGTGCCATCAGGGAGGAAAAGTGGTACAGTGGCCACTATGCATGATGGTTGCATCATGTTTTGCCTTCACTTCTGACACTTTGGTATAGGGTCAGACTGGACCACATGACCTTTTCGCATTGCTCCAAAGTCCAATCTCTATGCTCCCTAACAAATTGATGCATTTTTTAAAAATTAGTCTCACTAACAAATCTTGTATATACAGTGGACTGCAAAAGTATTCGGCCCCCTTGAACTTTTCCACATTTTGTCACATTACAGCCACAAACATGAATCAATTTTATTGG
>JAQMYG010000023.1:29673792-29701292 GCA_030014215.1 Clariallabes teugelsi | reverse complement strand
TTGAACGTCTTCAGATTTTTGACAGGTTTAACCTTTATATTATCATTTTCCACTACACAATCAAATCCTCATGGATAAACTCAAGGATTACTCATTAATTATTTACAGAATATTCAGTTTTGAAAAAAAAAAAGGAAAATAAATGCATTACGATTTCAATTCCATGTCTTCAGCCCCTTAAAATCTCAGCTTATTAGTCACTTAATTCATCTTAAAGCTTATTATTCAGTAAGTACGATGAATTATTCAGTGACTACAGTGAAGCTAATGGGAATGGCGTGTCATTACGAGCATGAGGAATGTAAGTCAAGACCCGCTGACGGCTCCTGGGAGATTCAGAGATTTAATTTGATGGATTTTCTGCTTGTTTTGTTCACTAGAGATTCATTAGTTTAGTATGTCAGGCACATTAGGTTCAACAGCAGCTCCGGATGGATGGAGTCATGGTGGAGACAGGGTGGTGAAGAGGTATGTCCTCTCCATTTTTATAATGTTTAACATTGTGTTTCTTTTTTTATTTATCGCTATTTTTGTCATTTGGAGCAGTTCGAGTTCATGTTTTGCATCTACAGATATGACGATGAATATTATTTTTATTACTTATTATAACCTTTTGTTTTAGGAAGTTCACATTTTTCTGTAATCGCTGCATCTGATTTCATGGTTCTAGTTCAGGTTGAATGGAGATATAATTGAATACGGGTAAGGAATTCAATTTACAGGGAAGGTGGCATGGTGGTTTAGTGGCATGGTCACCTAGCACCTCTAGGGTCCGGTCAATTTCCACCTCAGAGTCTGTGGTCATGGAGTTTGCCCAGTCTCTCCAGGCTTGGTGGGTTTCCACCCACAGTCCATAGACATGCAGGTTAAGCTAACTGGCATACCCAAATTGCCCGTAGTGCATCAATGACAATCAGGCATCAAGCTGGACACTGGTGTGCGGATGACACGTGTATGGACAAAAATTTAAAAAAAAAACAAAATGTTATAAGGAAAGAATTAACAACTGGATGCTGTCCTGAGATTACCACCAAAACTTCAATTCTCAAAATATTTGAAACAAAACTTGAATGAAGAAAATTATTATTATTTTATTTTTATTTTTTTTAAATATAAAAAAAAAGTCAATGTGTAAAATTAAATTAAGTAAAATTAACTATGGTTTAAAATAGTAAACAAGATGGCCTACATGTTCACTATACCTTAAACATGAAAAGTTTGACAGCAAAATGAGATAAACACAAAGCGACTTTTACTCATTTTGGCAAATTATTATCTAAAACTGTCTATATTGTCTATATAACCTTGTGTAAGAAGCTTTAAACTCCCATGTTTTAAGCAAAGCACGACAGATAGCAGAGGCTGAATTTTGAGGAAAAGCTGACATGGAGCAGAGAGAGAGTGAAGCAGAGAAATAATGCCATAACAGTAGAGTATAAGCTTAAAACTTTATGCCCAATAGTGTGTAGGTTCCTCTTGTGCCACCAAAATAGCTCAGACCCCTCGAGGCATGGACTCCAGAAGGCCTCTGAAGGTGTGCTGAGCAGATCCTTAGCAGCAGATCTTTTTAGTCCCATAAGTTGCAAGGTTGGGTCTCCATGGATCAGACTTGTTCGTTCAACACATCTCATGGATGCTCAATCAGATTGAGGTCTGGGAATTTTAGAGGATGGATCAACAACTTTAAACTCTTTGCCTGCTAGGCCCCATTTACAGCAAGCATTTGCTTTTCTGTGAGATCAGACCACACAGACTGGCTGTTACTCCTCACAGGCATAAATAAGCCTTGGGTGCTCATGACCCTGTCACCAGTTTACAGGTGTATAATTAATAATAAATGTTAATGTTCTGTGGTGTCAGTATATTCATGAGTGATTTGTGCACAAGAGATGTGAGATACACATACTGACTTGGGAAGCTGTAGCTGATGCTTATAATGTTCCTTATGATCTTTAACAGTCTTGATATACAGTAATCAGCTGTCACTACTTTCTGTTTATTGCGTGCTACAAAATCAAAGTCAAAGAATTAGTCTGACTATATATATACATATTTTTAATTGAACCTTAACAAACATACTATTGATGATTTTAAACCAGAAACACAACTGCAGGTTGATGTATCTAATTGTGAAAAAAGTGGGAGGTGGAGTACAAAACCCAAACAATTTTAACAAATTTCTTTGCCATTTTGGCTTTTTTTAAATAAATTAAAAAAAAAAAAAACATTGTGAGTCAAAGAAAACCATGCACAAAATATTGTCTATCAGTCCACAATTATTTTTGCTTTATTTGAAAAAAAAAAAAAAAAAACTTCTTCTTCTCAAAACTGCAAAAATGGAGTTCTCACATTGCTGTCAAATTGTCCATATAAATAAATTACATTATCAATCAGCCTAAAAAAATTAATAAATAATGAGCAAGCAAAGCATCTGACTCAGGGAATATTATATTATCTAGGGAAACATGATGAGTTCTGTAACTTCAATTGCCAGTTTCTCAGACACCACAGATCACAATGGCCATGGGATGTTGCTGTGAAAAGCAATAAAGCGCCCATTTTAAAACTTATAACATGGTTAGTTTACTAAGATGTACAAGGGTCATATAAGTCAAACTGGGACTTTTGATTGTGCAGAATAACAGTTATGAGAGTCACATCTCCCTTAATTTCTCTATATAATCCCCTGCTACACTAATGCACTTATCCAGCGTTTCACTGGTGCGTGGACACCATCAAGGTACATCGGAGTCATGATTAACTGCCTGCTTCATGTCTGAAATGCTGGACTCCCAAGAACTTTAATGGCCCAAACATGTGGAAATGGCTTGGACTGAGGTCAGGGCTACACAGGGAAAGTGGCAATAACTCCACTTATTCCTGGAGTTCCTGGAATGTGCAAGTGGTGTTGGTGAATGATTGTGTGTACAGTGTCTACAGACAGATGCATCACTTCTGCATGTTGGCGACAAGTTATCTGTCAATTTTCAAAGATCAGGCGATCCACTAACTGTGTTTTCACCGAGAAAGACCGCAGTGGTCTCCAAGTCCCCTCAGCCAGGATCGTCATTCATAGACCTACAAATTTCTTTTTAAAAAATTTCAGCCTCCAGGTTTTACTGCAGCTAAGAATCTCAACACACCTTCTGTAAATGTCAATCATTTTTATGCCTTCACTCAGAAGAAATTTCTTCACAAGTCCCAGTTTGACTTGAACCCCCATTGGAGATTATGTGCTGGGTATTGCAATCTGGATTCATTGGTGACATCATAAGTGCAGACGATTCCCTTTTTGGGAATGAGAATCTTGCAGACTCACCACAAAAAAACATCACGTGACCAGTGTGTTCTTTGTGTCTTTTGTAACTCTACAGGATGCACAGATTGGGACTGTTGATGCTCAAACCGTGCAAACATATTTCTTGAATAAATAACAGAATGCTGGTATTAAATAATTTTTTTTTCACATTTTCATGATGCACATCATCACATTTTTGCATCACAATGGAAATGAAAAACACAAAGCCCTTTGTCCTGATTAACACCCTCTGACTAATCAGAACTGAGAGCTGTGGCATAGTTTTGTCTTACTAATATTGAATGGTTTTCAACTTATCATCACTGGAACCTAAAATCTAAAAGGTGTGTAATGGGGAACACACAAGTACAGTTTTTACAGAGTACAGTCTTTTCACTAGAATATTTCTTAGTCTTAGTCGTCTACTGGAGTAACGCTTTCAGGTGCATAACAGTACTTTGACCTGCCAAGAAATTCTTGACGACTATTCATCATGCAAACACTGATCGAATATATCCGTAACAAGCCAAGCAAGCAGAAAATTAAACATGCAGTACACGGAAAGATATAGGGCATAAACACAGGGAAAGACTGCAACATGATTAATGATCTTAAAGGGGAATCCCACTGAATAGCTAAATTGTGGTTACGGGCCAACATTGTTGAAGTAATACTAGAATCTCCTCCTTTATTCATTTTCTCTGAATGCACCCAATTTATAGCAGTTACTTAAAAAAACACCTTTCAAGATGTCAGATGGTAAATTTTTTTCATTCCACAAGGTCTTTTACTATTTCAGAGGACTGAACAGACAAATACATACACATATACACCTGATTCATGTACTCAGGGTAATCACTGTACTTTGATACTATATTTGAGAATCACAAATAAATATTCAAATTAATACGTTTGTACTATTTACATTTTTAGTTGTTAGTGCACATATTATGCATTAAAATACTATAAAAACATGCTAAACCTACAAGAGGCCTTCAAGTCAAACAAAGTGGGGGTGTAAACTTTTGCAATGAAATGTATACTGCTGTGTCATGGGAAACTATCTACAGTGTTAGAAATTGTTTGTTTTTTGGAAATTAATAATATGCAAATTGCAATAGCGATTCAAATATTTAACGTATTTTATATATTACTGGCGTTCAAGTCAAACCAGGACTTGTGATGAAATTTCAGATGAACAAAGGTCTAAAACATTTACAGAAGACGTCAAGCACAGTATAGTGATAAGACTTTTAGTCACAGGAAAACATATGAACGGTGGAAACGTTTTATGGATGGCGAGGTCACTCAGAGTGTACTGTAGTCAAGTATGCTGGTGTAGTAGTGGATTATATACTGTAGAAAAAACTATGTTGCGTTATTCTGCACAAATCAAGACCGTTTTTGACTTGAACGACCCTCATATAGATACCAAGACCTAAACATATCGGTCGAGATCTGTCTTTTTTTTTTTTATTTGAATTTCATGTATCATAATCTTAAAAATTGGATCCAGTAACGAATCTGAAAAAATATAGATTAAATGTTGTTGAGTCAAAAATCATATCCGTTATAACTTTTGCTACAAACTGAGTTTCCAAGATTCAAACAAGGGAAAATTGTTCCCTTTTCATTTTGATTCACCTTTTTCTTTAATAATGAAGCACAATTCTAGTACATTAACTCACTCCTTTTATAGTATATTAAAAAAGTAGCCTACCTTGGTCATGGAGTGAACGCCAGCGCTGGGTCCAGGGACGGTGTCAGGTGACTGCTGCCAAGACACAATCAATAAAAACAAACAGAGTTATAATGCTACTTAAACAGCACAGTTCAGTTTCCACTGACTGATAATGTGATAATGGTGAAGCCAAACACATGCTCTATAACCAACCTCCTGTTCTTATATAAGAGCTGTGTAGGACTGTATACACCTTTACAGCAAGTCAAAGAGTGTTTGTGGAGCCTTGAAGCCAGTAAAAGTCAATATTGACAGTTGCTATATAAATGAACAGACAAACATTATATGCTGTACCTGTGCCAAGCATTATACAGTACATGTTATATATGATGCTAAAATGACTGAGAAATAAAACATGTTAGTAGTGAAGTGTGATGCATTTACAGCTTTCTTAGTAACTGCGCGATCAGGGTTTAAATACTTTAAATTAAGCTATCATTTTATTTATATTTTGGGAAACAATGTTTTCCTGGATAGTGAGAGGGTCGATATTTACTGTAATTGAAAAAAAAATGCATTCTTGAGCCACCCCTCATTTCTTCATATAAAATGAAATAAATCGTGTAGATTCTTTAAATAAACCGGAATAAATGTTTTACTTTGACAGGCTGCAAAGTGCCTAAAGATACTATTTTGGTGGTTTGTGTAACAACCTCGGCAGCAACCTCATTTCCCCTCTCGTCTGTTCCAACCACTCAACATTCAGCATTAACTGTATACTAATCACTGTCATCTGCACCTGTTTCTCACAGATTCATACCTTAAGTTAGATGGGTTTTAGGCTTGAATGATTCAGAGGTCACTGTGTGGCTTAACAAACTGAAACAGCTCATGTACACTGACTGGACTGAAAGTGAGATCCAAAAACGCCCATAATGAACTGATGAACTGACTAAAGAAAAAAGCTGACTTTAAAATCAGTCTTACATTTCCAGATCTTTCTAATTATCCACTGTTGATCCGTTTTATTCAGATTTCATTCCTCCAAAAAGGTAAAGTGATTCTAATTTCTCTAAACATTCCACAGATTGCAGACGAATGCCGAATTCAGACTCTGTCCCAGATGCTCAGCCAGGCAAGGGTACTTCATGATTCAGTCTTTTACACTAGCAGGCATGTGGATACAGTTTCAAATTTACTGTGTGTTTATCTCAACCCTCACACCCTCAAATGCTGGTATAGATAGCGGGAAAAAGGAAGCAATATCGTTATATATATTAAAAATTCAGCTAAAATCAATAAATCAATCAAAATAAATGAATCATGTATCATAATAAAGGCAACAAAACCTGATCAAATGAAAGGAAAAATGCAGAAATATGTTTTAATAGTTTTATTTGTTATTTATGTCACAATTCACGATTCTGATGGTGCTGACGGGCTGCTTACGCAGGGACTTCAGATGCTTCTCATACAGTAGATACATTTTTAAAAGGTGCAACTATTGATATGGTGATGGTGGTCATGGTTTCTATGTGGATTTCTATGTAGATTTATTAAAGATTTTTGAAAGGAGTCTTCAGTGTCAGCACTTTCTATCAGTCAAAAGAAAGTCTTCTGGCCGGAGGACATCTTTTCTCATATGCAAGTCTTAATAAGGGGGAAAAAGGGAAAAGCTGATGAATTAGAAATCAGGAAATGAAACAGCTTCTATAATGGCCATGATAACTGGACCTAACTCGTTTTGTAGATGGCCCCACAATGTGAAATGTTTGATTAAAAATAAAAGTAAATTGCAAAAAAAGAGAAATAAAACACTTCTGGGTAGCAACATTATGGGGAAAAAATATATTCAGGGTAGTAACAGTAATTACCCTTCATCCCAACCTGTTATTGATTGTTTCCCTATAACAGCATACCCCTAACTGTTTTATTCCTTACCCAATATATAAAATGTGAGGCAACCTTCTACACTTTCTGCTGTTGGAGGAAATACAATTTTGCCCTCCATTCAAAACAAGAATTTGTCGAAATTTGTGATAATAAATATCAGACTACTCTGGTTTAAGGCACAGGTCGGGTGCCCTTCTAAGATAAAGCGCTACAAACAAGCTTTTGGAATACAAACACAGAAATCGGAAGAGACAGACAGAGAAAAAGAGAGATAATATCAACAAAGCAACATATCTGCTGGACTAGAGTTATCTCTGTGGACGCTAAGGCATGTGTGGGCTTTGTTTTGGCTACAGTGAAAAAGGTGTGCGTGTCCCTATAGATTTGCTGTGGGCAGAGGGCACCAAGCTTGGCAGCGAGAGCAGCAGACAGTGTTTGGGTTGAGAGGGAATTGAAGCACACAGGCTGGCTACTCAAGCACAAAGATGTAGAACAGAAAACGCGGCAAGCACAAAGCCTTCCCACGAAAGAGCAATCTTACAGGAAAACAGAAAGACAGGCTGGCGCAGACACACAGTGCACATAATCAGCTTCCTCTCCTTCAAGGACTCATCCTCCTTTACCTTTCATCACCCCTCCCTCTCTTTTTCTCTCCTCTAGGCCTGTGAATCATGACTAGCATTTTCTTACATGGGATTATTATGCGCGTCTTGTATCTGGTTTGTATCCAGAGAGCATGTTAATTAAACTTGCCATTAAACGTGTCTACAGTTAATCAATGTACAATAGTGAACGTAACTAGGGTAATGGATAATGTTTAGCTACTCAATTTATAACTTCTTAAACACCTTATCTTATTTATCACTAACCAATCTAGCTAGCAAGTTTGATATTTATGTGTAGCTAGTCCAGTAGTACGCTTTCAGTAAAACTAGACATCTAACATTCATCAGCTAGCTGCATTTTCTGCCATATTTGTTGCATTAGCTAGCTACAGTAGCTATTTAGATATAGCTACCACACTCACACTGATGTCTCACTTTATTGCAAGATTTGAAGAATTAACAACCGCTTACTTAGTACTTTGTTTTTATTTAACACTAGTTAGCAATTTATCCAGTTAGCTAGCTATTTAACAACAGGTTAATACCTTATTTTATTTAACATTCATCATGCTAGCTGCTTAGCTGCTTATGTGTAGCTTCTCCAGGTATTAAACCATCACTATAATCAGAAATCTCTGACAACAACCAAATAGCTATACAGTATGTAGCGCTGTATTTCATAGCTCTGTTAATTAGCTACTGTAGCTGTTTATACAGTATATAGCTATCATGCTCCAACGACATAAAATGCTCAAAATAACATACCTGAATATAATTAAAAGCTGACAATTATGTGCCAGCTAAATAAAATGATCTTTAATATTTAAATTGCTTTTAATTTCTACTATTTAGCTTATATTTTCCACTGAGTAACGCTCATTACAAGGGCAGTTACACTTTGTTGTTCTTAAAGCTATCTCAAGTTACCTTTGTTTAAAGCTACCGCTTTACAGTTTTCGAAACCTTACAGTATGAATGAATTTGAATTCATGAAGCCCGTGTAAAATCATAAAAGGACACAATTATGTTCTTGATTACATTTAGCACTCCCACATCACCCCACAACAAAGCACCCATTGCTTTGTTTCCTGTACTGGCATTTAAACACTCATGCTTGCCTACAAACTGAACCAGGCTAGCCAACTACCTGGAGGCACTCATCTATCTCCACTCTACACCACATCCCCACTGAGCCTCTAGCATAGCTCGATTTCACCCACCAGAAGAACTGAAGATACGGGAAAGATGGCCATAATGTCTCTCCTTTGTGTCTGCACTCTGTTTTCTAACTATACCAACTTCTCCCTCTCACTCTAATATTTTAAGCACGTGAGCATTTTGTACTAGCGTAAGAATGGAGGAAAATATAAAACACTTCAGTAAGTAGCTCTGGATAAGTGTGTCTGTTAAATGCTGTAAATGGAAATGGAATGTAAATGGGATGTAAATTTCAGCTCGTGGCACAGTATGTATGATATGCCCCCCCCCCCCCCCCCTTTTTTAAAGCAGTTGCCTGGCTACCTGTGCGGTGACGGCAGCTGCAGTGAAAACAATGACAATGCTTTCCATTGCACCATTCTCACTCTATTTCTTCTGTTGAAACTATGGCTACGTTTACATGCAAAGATTTTAACCAAGCTGTATAAACTCGTTCTGATTGCAGATTCCAAATGAACTGTTCAGATGTATCCTAAACTGTAGACAGTTTATATGGTATGTATAGTAAGTTATACTGTTATACTGGAATCCGATCTGGTTATGAACATATGGGGAGTGAGGTTTGGTGTCAACGTTACCATAACAACAAGAAGCATGTGAAACCAGTCAGTATGATAAACTGCTTAATCGCACAGCTAAACATGTAACATGAACTATGTTTTCTAACTTGTCTGATTTATTGCAGAAAGACTGCATCACGAAAAGCATCAGAAAGTGAAAATCAGACAGAAATGTTTAGATGGATATTATCTTTCAAATTATCGCATTATTGAAAAGATTTCTCATCTTGTTCAATTTGATTGAAATGTAATTTGGTTTGGCCTTGGGTGGTACTGTATACTCTATTCCAATTAAGGTGCATACATTTTATTCAGATTACTAACAAATAGGTGACAGGATCATAGGCACCAAATGCTCGCCCATGCCCACAGGGATCAATGGTCAGTCAGTCTGTTCCCACAGCAAAGCCAATGCAGCACAAACCGCAGAAAACAGTGAATCCTGATCGCGAAAGGAAGACAGCCGAACACCCCTGTCTGCCATACACGGGGCCAATCAAGCAAAGAGTTCTAGGGCATCGACCCGACCTCCAAACTCCCCAGATCCCAATCTGTTCAAGCATCCATTTGATGCTCCAAACAAACAAGTCTGATCCAAGGAGGTCTCACCCTGCATGCCCACAGCAACCAAAGGATGCACTGCTGATTGTTGATGTCCGAGGGTCAGACATCACAGCACACCCACAGAGGCCCTGCGGAACCACACCATGAAGCACAAGTAGACTGGTGGCACAAGGAGAACCAAAATCCTTAGTGGTTTAATTGCTAATGATTTTAATGATATGTCTGGCTAAATCCAGTAAATGACAACATTGCGAATGTTTTTTTTTTCCAAGGAAATTTTGAAATGATGTGTTTTCTACAGGTCTAGACAGACTTCAAAAATTAGCCACACGTTTACATGAATGCAGTTACACCTACACTGTTACGCGGATGATGTTCTGACACTTAAGCTGAACAAAACGACCAATTTGTTCTAGGCTGAGCTATTTTTTGTGTAGACAGCTGACATATCACTGTTGACCATTCCCAGCTCTAGCTAGAGCCTGGTTATGAAAAAATTAAAATGTTGCTGAGATGAAGGTTTGGTTAAAAAATTAAATAAAGTAATAACTAGATGAGAGAATCGAAGGTGTGAAAGAATCAGAAATATGGGAAAGGAGAAATGAGTGTAAAAGGAAAAGAGGTTTTTGGAAAGAGGAGTTTGAAATAGCTTTCTTTTTTGACGCAGACCTGAAGGCACTGGATTTCTGTAGGAATAAGGAGTGTCGGATTCACACTGAGAGGGGAAAAAAAACAGAAAGAGTAGGAGAAATACAAGAAAGGACAGGAAACAATGGAAGGTGAGCGAGAAGAAAGAAGAAGAAAAGGGGCACCCTGGTGCTGTTATCTATGTGCAGACATCAAAGCCTCTGGGAGGAGCATGTTCCTGTGTGCAGCATGTAGAGTGCAGTGGGTGTGTGGGTCATTATCTGTGAGAAATGGATTACTCTCAGATTAGAGTGCTCAGTGAGGCTCGGCACTGGAGCTCCGAACGCTCTCTCTCTCACACACACACATGTACATACACGTAAACTCTGCTTGCAGTGACACGACTCGCGGATAAATCTGTCACGTCAGATGAGTGTGAAACGAGATCGAGAAAATCAAACAAGCTCACCGCTTCTTTGCATTTCACTACAGCAAACAAGTACAGGAAATCCACTTGAGGGGTGCGTCCACCTGGCTGTCTACACAACAAACTACGCTCATGCCATATACACACACCAGGACATGCAGAAATATATATAAAGGATTTTATTTTTCAATTCTTTAGATCCTCTGGTGTCAAATATGCTCTGCTTTCAGCTTCATCTTCCTCACACGCTTTTCCTATTCTAGTGGAGGAATGAAAGCTTGTTCACTAAGCACTAATATTCCAGCAGAAGGAGCTCCATGTTGCACGACAGATTGCAAATGTCAGCATCATCACATAAACCTCTTAATACCTATAATCAGATCTCAATTATAGGTAACTTTATTTAAACTTTATTCCCGATTTCATTTCCAGGAATCAAGTGTCTAGTTTAAAACCCATAAGAAACAGAACATCAGCACTGACAAATCTACAACAACCCCTGCTATAAATAAACACCTACGCCGACGTTAACAGCCCAAAACCAATCTAGTTCCCCGTCTCAATAAAACAGATTAATGGATCAAACCACATCATTGTCCTTTCTCAAGTCTATTTGCACAGAGCCCTCAAATCAAATCAAATGAGACGGAACCTCCAAACTGCTCGCTAATGGATGAAACTACAATTAAGCAAGGAGGAGTTTTGAATATTAATGCAGATGGGATGTACAACTGTTCTTGGTACAGCTCATCAATTTAAAAACGGAAACATCTGAAAACTTTGAAACCAAAACTCTTTAATCTTCATTAAATCATGTACGAAATAACTCCAGTCAGAACACATTTGCTTTTGCCCTTTAAGCATCTTCTCGATTTCGACACCATGCAGGAATAGAATATGTAGACAATATTATATCATGTTTGACCTTCCCACCTATCAGACACCAGGATAGAATATTCAATACATGCAAAATATGACATCTACAGTACACTATGTGCAATAACCGGAAAGTACTACATTGATTTACTATATATACTATATAGTACCTTTATTCTAATAAATAATGCATGCATTACATGGAATGATGTACTGTACATACCTTTATGAGCAAAATTAAAAACTATATTCATCAACAATGGCATGGCATGATGTGACCCAAGACTTTAACTTATACTTTATACCTCAACAATTTGTCAATGCTTGCATTTTCAGTTAAAGAATAACAAAGTCTCTACCAGCCTCTTTTTTATCTCTGTTTTAATGAAGCAAAAAATCAGCAACTTGCCATGATGTTAAAAAAACAGAAACAGCAAAGATGCTCCATTGATGCTCCCCAATGACAAAAAGATTTTGTTTATGATTGTTGCAAAGCGCTGACACTGGAGACTCCTTCCTAAACCTTCACCATGCCGACAAGTACTTAGTGATGCACAATTAGCTGCTATAAAATTATATAGAAAATAATAAATTAAAATAATAATATATGCATTGTTGGGAGTTTATATATGGTTTGTCGATAATTTTAATAATTATGTGTTAATAAATAAATATCGACAAACATCTTTTAAAAAGGTGTAGAGGTAAGCACTGTGGCCTCACACCTCCAGAGTCGAGGGTTTGATTCCTGCCTCTGGTCTGTGTGCATGTTCTCCTCAGATGATTAGTATACTGGTGATGCTGAATGCTGAGTGTTTGGAACAGATGAGGTGGGAAATGAGGTTGCTGCTGAAGTTGTTACATACCGCATAAAACAACTACAGTACTTGAAGACTTTGCACAGTACTGTATACTATATAACTATAGCAGTACTACACTGACAACTTTCTAACCATTCACTCAGAATATTCATATGTCTTGGACATTGTGTCCACTACAGAGTCACCCCCACCTACAGTATGATGTAGTTTCCACACTAATGTCTAGGAGAGAAAAATCAATCCAGACCTTTAGAATAAGATAAAGTGAAAACAAAAATCAATTTGCAAGCAGCTTCTCCAAATGAAGAAAAGTGAGGTCTCTGAGTTTGCGCTCTGTTATGCAATGTTCAGTCATTCGTACGCAATGTTCGCTCTATTCGATACTGTCATTTCTCGCTCAGCCATGTGGAAAATAAAAGTTGGAAACGATCCATACAATGGCAGCACAAGTTCCAACAGATCCACATAGATCCACACCCCAAAAACTCTGCAAAACAATCATCCCCGCTCTGAATGACAAGTATTCCCACGCTTAATTAAGCTAGAAGACATCAAGCAGTTGATCTGACACCGTGCATGAAAAGAGTAGAGGGCAGGAAATGAAAAGCCATGATGCTCCTAGGTTACTCCGCTTTTTGGGGGGCGGGGAGGGGGGGGGGGGGGGTTTGGCTAAAGATACAGATAATTAGCAGGAAAAGCACAAACGTAAGGTCATGGAAATGTGCAGTACAAGCAGGAACTGAAACAGTGCACACTGACTAACTGCAGATGACATTTTACCTGTAGTCTTGAGTGGGAGACAAGTGAGACAGTCCAGTTTTCATTTTAAAGCCACTCGGTCATCACGGCCCGGTGCACCTGTCTACAAGGGCACGTCTCATTGACTCACGAGGATGCCTGTTACACGCGTTGCAGTGCACGAAGGATAGAGACTTTCGGACTGAGGTGGACAGTCTTTTTATCATTTTTATGCACTTTTAACCTAGAAAAGTGAAAGTGGTGCAAGTAAGCAGTAAAACATACTATTGGGAACATTACAGATAGATAAATAATCAGTAACTGAGTATGTTTTGAGCCGTTAACAATTTATAGCTGTTTATTTTGAGTTAATAACCTCACTTTCCAAAAGTGTTTGATTAATCCTATATGAGAATGACTCAAGTAGTCAATTTAAAATGACATCATACTTTTATCTGCTTTGAAATACAATAAAGTTTAGATATTTTTTCCAGATGAGTGACAATCAACTGTACTGTAGGAAAGCCTCCAGACATAGGATCAGTGTGAGTGCTTTTTCTGTTTTTTTTGTTTTGTTTTGTTTTTTAATAACCCACAGTAATCCCTTCTTTTTTTTTGTATTGACACACAAACTTAGGCTCTGAATTCACAGGGTATATTTCACCCAAGTAAAGTCAGTGCTTAGAGAGAGTAACTCCTATCAGAAGCCTTTCACACCCACGTGTCTTTTCCCCTTCAGTGAACTGCCTTTCCCACTGAGGGAATTTTATTTGTTTGGTCTTATTCCTGCTTTGGCTGAAAAAAGCAGATAAGCATTAAATTTCATCTCCTGTTTCATCATAGTAAAGTTATTCATATAATAAATGTAACTGCTAAACTGAAAATGTTGCCCCCCTCCATGCAATATTATAGAGTGCATTATTGTATTTCTCAGCATCGTGTGGTGTGAAGTTTACTGCTACTCATCATGCTCTAGGATATAGAAATGCACCATATAACCTAAAGCGAAATCATGCAGCTTTCTACCAATAGCTTGTCATATAAGAGCTTTATTACTTAATGAGGCAACTAGCAAATCAAGCAGCGCTCCCAAAAAAGCAATAATAGTCCTTGTGGGATTAGGAGATGTGTATTAGTTTTCAACCCGAAACATTTTTATAAAAAGTTTATTATGTAAGAGACGAGAAGATAACTTTGCATAAGAAATATTACAAAAGTTTAAATTATATTTTCGCCAGCCCAGAGTTTTAGTTACTCAACATCTTTCAGCAGATACTGCCAATTGCATCTTTCTATTTTTAAACAAAGATCTGGTTTGTTCATTTTGCCATTTTTAAGATTAAAACAGCAGGGCAGTTTGCAAAACCTCCACTAAACGATCAGTACTGTGCATTTATACTAACACTACAACCTCATTTTCCCAGTTGAAGCCAACTGGTTTGACAATAACAACTATAGCTACAACCACTGCAGACTGGTTTGTAACGTAAAAGTAAAAATAATAAGAATGGAAGTCTTACTTGAGACATCAATCTAAATCCATTAGAAATTGAAAGATTCTCACACACACACACACACACACACACTGTGGCGATAATGTTTGTCATTTTTCCCAGTTGCACACATTTGCATCTCCACTTAAACTGAGCTGTGGCTGTGACTCATCCAAACACCCACTGAAACTCATGTGAAACAGGCTCAGAGCGCAACATAAAACATTTAGTGTGGACTCACTCACAGCCTTTTAAACATAAAGACATTAAAAATACACAAAAAGGACATCTTTTTGACATCATCATTTTGAGAGTGTATCTTTATGTCGTTTTGTGGGCACTGGGATTTATACTCCAAATATTGTCATGATGATTAACAACTGATAAACCATGCAGGTCTTGAGGGAGGTATGGTGCCTAACCTGTTCTTACATCACAAGTGAGGTAAACCCAAAATGAAGCGATAAATCAATAAGGAAGAGTTTTTCTGCAGGAAAACATTTTACCCCTAAGAAGAGTGTTTCACAATACATTTAAAGCAATTTTAGCATTTGTCAAGAGGTGTGCGGTTTCCTACTATATCATCTTGCTGTTGACCATGTCTTTGTGTCTAAAAGCAAGTTAAATATTAAATATATAAATAAGCAAGTAAGCATTTATTACAGTGGGTAAAGATAACCATTGGCAGAATTCCTGCTATTTGTAACTTTTTACAAAATCTTTGTTACATGGCAAATAACAAACAAAAAAGCAAACAAACACATAAATAAATAAATAAATAAATAAATAAATAAATATTGCCGACCAAAATGTGTTTTACTTACTTTTGTTTTTTTACTTTTTTTATATTTTGTTTATTATTATTAATTTAACCAAATGAGCAAGCAAGCAAACAAACAAGAAACACTAAAAGAAATATATCCAATCATATGGATATGATGGATATGGATATGATGGATATTCATGAATGAATGAATGAATTGAAATCTAATAAATGAATGAATCAATGAAATCTAAACATGGTCCATCATATTTATTTCTCCTATATTTCTCTCTTTTTTTTTGCTCTTTGTATATTTTATGAATTGATATCAATTACACACTCACTCATCGTCTATACCCCTTTATCTTGTGCACAGGGTCGCAGGGGGCCTGGAGTCTATCCCATGAGGCGGGGTACACCCTGGACAGGGTGCCAATCCATCCCAGGGGATGGAAATTTGTGAACGCCAATTAACCCAATCTGCATTGTTTTTGGACTGTAGGAGGTAAACCGGACTACCCAGAGGAAACCCACCAAGCAGGGGAAAAACATACAATCTCTATGCACAAAGACCAGAAGCGTGAATCGAACCCGGACCCAGGAGGTGCGAGGCCACAGTGCTAACCACCAAGCCACTGTGCCACCAATATCAATTACATACAATTTAAAATGAATAAATGAATAAATCAATAAACCAATATGAAGATCCTAGGTAACATCAACCACCAGTCAACATACATAAGATGTGCGCAAAAACAGCACTCTGTCATCCTCAAGTCTCTGTGTAAAGTAACACCAAGCTTCTGTTGATGTGCATGCTGTTTATTATGGTGGTATAACAGGGGGACAGGGATGTCAGTATAATAGTATGATAATATGGTAATATAGTAAATAGTATGACAGTATGCGGCTGTCCTGTAGCCATAGCTTCGTGATCATGCACTCACTGCTCCCTGCATGTTATTCGCAGCTTAAATGACAGCTAAATTAAATATTGTTTGGCATGTAAAGTCCCTGCGCAATATCACTGAAAAAAAAAACATCTTAAAGATCGCCGCTGTGTTTAACTGTTTCTGTCATGTACAAGAGGGGAAATAACGAGGTAGGGATGCCTATTTACCGGAGACGCACACACACACACACACACACACACACACACCACCCTGTCTGGAAATGTATTCATCAAAACAGATCCACTCAGGTATTAAAAAGATGGAGTCGGTATTAAGCGTCGTGATGAGGAAGTTACAGGAGGGGAAGGACAGCTATAAGCCGTCAGGTGCGTGTGTGTGTGTGTGTGTGTGTGTAGGATTCTTGTTGCCTTAGATACGATGGGTGCAAAACAGCGGGTCCTGTCTTTACGCATTCTCCCATACTAACTAAATCAATTAACACGTGAAGATGAAACCGTTTCAAAAAAAAAAAAAAAAAAGATCAAAAGGCGCAGAAGTGCGTGCGCACGGGCGCGCACAGAAGCCGTTAATAATGCAACGCGTCCTTTAAAATAAACGCGGGGGCGACTGATCCTCACTGATCCTCATAAAAAATGAAGAAGAACAGCTTGAATGATTTTGCTTGACAGGAGGGGGACGAAAAAAAAAATCTAGCAATCATAATTAAGATGCAATACTCACGCTCTTCTTTCTCAAATGCAAGCCGTGCTTCAGTAACCCGGGCAGGTCTCTGATCTTCTGCTTCAGCTGTACCTGCTCCCGCGCGTTGCGGTTCCATCGCCAGGTCCCCAACAGCCCGTCATCCGCGCCGCTCTCCGAGTCCTCCATGTCTCCCCGACCGGAGAGAAGCTTCACCCGCCGTGCACCATTCCCCGCGAGCGAGCGCGCGCGAGCCAGCCAGCGACTTCCCGCAGCACGCCGAGGCGGAGGCTCCCTGCTCCACCCTGATCAGAGCGACAGTGCGGGAACGCGGTGGAGCTGAGTGTGTGTGAGTGTGTGTGGGCGGAGGGAGGTGGAGGGGGAGGTGGTGGTGGTGATGATGATGATGGTGCTCCAGGTGCAGCAGGAAGCAACCATGCATCACTTCCACCTTGTCCACCAAGCCTCAGGAGATTTTACCTCTGACAGCGTCTCTGACTCTTGGAGCAGTTCACAACACAACTGGTCCGCACAGCTGTTTTACGTGCTGAATATACGCGTTAATGTTTTGCATCTGGATTAACTACTCAGGGGCGTGGCCACATGGGTGGCATTATAGTCCTTCTGCTGTTCCCCATACTGACACTGCTGACAAAGTAGCTTTACAAACTCTTTGTACAGGTAAAAATTGTTAATAAAGATGAATGCAATCATTAAAAGCATTTCTTTCTCTTATTCTACAGTATACCACTTACCAGTATTGACATTGGTGGCTCAGTGGTAGGTTTCTTGCCTGCCATGAGGAAGGCCCAGGTTCGATTTCTACCCAGGGCCCAAACCATAAAATGCCAGGGTTGTGTCAGTAATACCTGTACCTCATGTACTGTAGATTAGATCAGACGCTAAAGTCCTGATGCTGACACAAGGTGGGGTACAACCTGGATGGGGTTCACATTACACAAGTGCACGCCTAACTTTGTACTTGTAGAGGAAAGCATGTGGAGACCAGAGGTGGGAATAAAACCCATGACCCTGAAGGTGCAAGGCCACAGCACTAACCACTATGCCACCATACTGCCTATAAAAACCCATTTATTTATTCATTTGTCTAGGTCCAAGGTGGGAACAACACCTGCATTAAAATACAGGTCCATTTCAGGTCACAATGCACACTGACCTAAACACCTAGATGCAATGCAATGTAGTGGAGCCAGTGCATCTACTGGCATGCTATCAGGAAGTAAAGACCAGGGAATCCAGAGGACGCCCAAATGGAGACATGAGCATGCAAATCTCTACACAGTAACCTATACAGCTCTTTAATGGCCAATCATTTATTACATAATCTACAAAGGCATGCTTGTCCTCTTAGTAAGCTATGTTTGGAGAAGGTTATTTTGCCATTTTATTCACATCCTGATCCTAGTACAGCATATCAAGAGTGAAATTATGAAGACACTAATACATTGAATTAGTTGCAAGTCCCCCGCATTTTCTTTTAATTATTTACTGTTTATTGCTATTTATTTACAATAATTATTGTATGGATAATTAAGAGATTCCCTTTAATGGTTCCCTTTAGATATGAAACTGCTTAGCTTTACGTTGCTGCATAAAACCTTTAAGTGTTTTCCTGGTAGAACAATCAAATAGAAGTTGGCAAAGAGAAGGCAAGTGCACAGAAAGGGGCAGATTTCTCGATCTCCAAGAATGGGTTTGGACACAGCTGCATTGATGAGATGAGATGTTCTCCATCTTGACTTCAAGGTCCAACAGCCAATCATTGTACTGCTTATGTTCTTGAGCACAGTAATCATCAGCATTGTGTAGTCTAGATTACCTTCCTATTGTGAATTTGTAGATGTAACACAATAAAATGTTGACAAACTGTGGGTTGGTGTGAACTGAACTGAAAATCTCTGAATTAGACAACCCATATATATTGACAATACCTTCTGGTTCTTTGCGCTTTGTTTATCAGTTTGTTGTGTAAGGACAACACCAGAGCGTAAAACGATTGCTCTCCTGGTGGTCGCGTTTGTTCAGATCAATGAGTGTCTCATTTAACCTTTACATTTGACCTCTAATTGAGTGTCTTATATTATACTTCACCACATTATAGATCTAAGTGAAAGTTTAAACAAAAGCTCAAAATCTTTTGTTCTCTAATATTGTTATACTGCATCTGATTTTTAGCAATACAACAACAAACTGTTTAAAAGACTATAAATAATATTCGCCTGATTGGTGAAAAATGAGTTGTGGACAGATTCATCCTGATAAGCATCCTATTTTATAGGGTACTAATTGGCTTAAAAGATTTGCTTTATTTCAGAAAAAATGTGACAAATGATACTGTATAGAATTAGTTGTTAACACATCTATAACATTTATATATAGGCAGTATGAGTGAGAAATTGGCTACTCACACTAAAGCTAAACATTATTTAAATTTTTCATGTTTTTAGTGCATGACGAAAAACACCTTGCAAATTTTGAGGGATATCATGACGAGGATGACGATGATGATGATGATGATGATGATGATGATGATGATTATGATTATTATTATTAGTATTATTATGTTGTGTACATGATTATATTCATTTCAGATCTTCAAGATGTTATGGTATTGAATTTGACCAACTGAACTGCAACTGTGGTTCTATATCCACAGTATTAGGAGTTTTTTTTATTTTTTTTTACGGATTATCCATTATAGCATTACACATTACTGTGGTGTTTGGATGAACATGGGCTTATGGCAATTTGATGTTAGTGTGTTTAGTCTTAGATAAATGTGTTAAATGTTTTGGTGTCTGGTTTGTATTTGGCGTGTTCTTTTTTTGGTGTCTGGTTTAGATTTGTTGTGTAAATGTTTTGGTGTCTGGGTTAGATTTGGTGTGTAGGGGTTTTTTGTGTCTGGTTTAGTTTTGGCGTGAAGAAGTTTTTTGGTGTCTGAGTTAGTTTTGGCGTGTATTTGTTTTGGTGTGTATTTGTTTTGGTGTCTGGTTTAGATTTGGTGTGTAGAAGTTTTTTGGTGTCTGGTTTAGATTTGGTGTGTAAATGTTTTGGTGTCTGGTTTAGATTAGCTTTGTGATTGTTTTCGTTTCTTATTTTGATTTGGTGTGTATGTGTTTTGTTGTCAGGTTTAGATTTGTTTATGTAAATGATTGGGAGTTTGCCTTAGATTTACTATGGGAGATACCTTGGGTGTACCTTGCATCTGCAGATTTCATGTGTTATAGGGTATGTCTTGGATTTAATGTAGTAGATGTTTTAGGTTCTGGTTTAGATTTGGTGTGTTAGTTTTTGGGGTTTAAGAGTCTTTGTGGTCACTCTTGGATATGGTCTAGTAGATGCTTTGATGTGTAGTTTGGGTTTGTAGATTTTGCATGGTTGATGTTTTAGGATCTGTTTTGGGTTTGGTGAGGTAGATGCTTTGCGGTCTCACTTACATTGGTTGATTTGGTGCGCATGATTCTTTCAGATCTGGCTTGGATTTTTAGACTTGATGCTCTTAGGTCAGGTTTACATTTGTGTAGTAGATGTCTTGGGGTACAATTAGGATACGGTGAGCGGGATGTTTTGGATTTTGACTTGAATTTGTAGATTTGCTGGTTTAGGGTCTGCTTTGGATTTGCCGGTCTTGTGGATCTGGCTTCATGTTAACGTTATCTGGTTTATCCTTTCCATTAGTTTGAGATCTTACCTAACCTCGAGGCTCTTTCCCATCAACATACATTATGTTCTGACAGCCTGACAGACAGCTCTGCTTAAATTTGCACGGCTGGTTGGTAATGCTTTGTAGTCTTACCAAATGCTTTGTAGCCCCAAGCCTTAAAACAGACTTCCCTGCTTGGCCCATGATGGTCATTACATTACACGCTTAGTTAAGCCCATAAGCTTGTAATGTTCTAACACATGATCATCTCTCGTCTGTAGAGGATGGTGTATTCTAATACATATTTGTCATTTGTTAATGTACAGGAACTTGTATAGATGCACACATCCACTAATGCATTAACTCAGCAAGAGCTGATAGATCCTAGGCAGCAGAATGGTTGCCAACCAGGCGACATTTGTTTACATTGTCAATGTGAAGAATGGCTTCCATGCATACAGCTGCTTTGTATATAATGCTCTAGGGGTTTGCAATGAACACAAGTGATCCAATGGTGGCGATGTGAAGGGGAGAAGAAGGTTTATTATCGGGGGATGGGCAAGGAAAAAAAGATGGTTGGGAGTGTCTTGTCTATTTTCAGGTGCAATACAATGGTGTTAAGTGACATGAGGGCAATGAAAGACCCAACTGTGGCATTGTGTGGACTTCACGAGATTCAGTGTTATTAGAGCTTCAATCTCCTTTTTACAGAAATCCAATAACAACTGATTTAACACTATATTACTATAGCAAACTTCTCCTCTTTCTCTCCCTTTATATTGTTCATTCAGTCTCTCTGCGTTTTAGATGACATCCTGGAAACACTGTATCCATATTATAATTTCCTTTTAGTGCCTCTGTAATGTTCCTTTATAATTTTAAACAGTTTAAAATACTAATTTAGAAACTCCAATTCCTCTGCTTAGAAGAACTTAGCTTTAAGCTGAAGAAAGAAAAAAATGTTCATAATCATACTCAGTGTTCCATATCAACCCGTTTCCCTTAGTGCACACGCACACACACACACACACACACACACACACACACACACACACACACACACACACACACACACACACACACACACAGATAGGGCTGTTAATAGAATGAACAGAGCTTTAATATCTCAGAGCATTTACCATACTGTACATTATACAATAATGGCAATAATACAAGCCTGACCTTAAATGGTGATGTTAAAGCTCAGTAATGTGTGTTATGAATACTGGCTCTGGTGTAGAGGACTCAACACCATGCTGTGCAGAAACTGGAGCCATCGGTGTACAGCAGCAGGGGTACGAGTGCCCCCCTGAGAACACTAGATGTCTCTTTGTTTCTCCAGCACACAATAAAATCTCTTTTTCATTATACAAGGATCTTTTTTTTTTTTACATCCTTTACCTCAGGATGCGGCAAAAGTCAATGTGGATGCTTTGCTTTACTTGACTTGATGGCTTAAATTATCTATTTCACTGCTCCTTCATTTACAGTTTAGGAAACAAAAAGCATCAAGTCTAAAAGAGAAGTGTTATTTGGCTTAATGATAAAATTATCTGCATAACAATTTTTTTTTTTGAAAATGAATGGCTGTACAAAAAATGATTTCCAAGGAAATAGAGTGCCTATTGCATACTACTATGCATTTATTTTTTGTATCAAATAATTATCTAAGTTACATGTAAATAATTTATCGTCTATATTATTACTAAATACGGGCATTGGTGGCTCAGTGTTAGGTTTCTCGCCTGCCATGTGGAAGGCCCGAGTTCAAATCCCAGCAAGAGGAGGCAGTGCCGGTCCCAAGCCCAGACAAAATGTGAGGGTGGTATCAGAAAGTAACTCCTGTGCCAAGTTGTGAGAGCTGAGTGACTTTGACAAGTGCAAATTGTGGTAGCACATTATCCAGGCCTCTAAGGGTTAGGACTGAGCAAGGTCACAGAGAGGGCAAGAGGAACAGATGCTCAAAACGTTATAGCAGCAGAGTGAATTGTCCATTACATGCTCCATATTCAGTTGTGCGCTTTCTCCTATAAAGAACTCATCTTGTTCAATGCAGGGACACAAAAAAAAATACAATCAGTATGTACAATTATGATTGACCAGGTAATATGATAGAACATCAAGCAGACAAACATATACTGTACAGCGCTGTGCATAAACACTGAGACAGTAAAAGGAAGGGAAACAGGATAGAACTATATCTTGTTTTACACATACAATGATCAGTCATAACATTAACATTGATTATCTTGATACAGTATCACTTATATAGGGCTGGGATTTATAACGCAGCAAGTGAACAGTCAGTTGTGGAAGTTGTGCTGTAAACAAGACAAAAAGATGGGCAGAAACAAGGATCTCGGCGACTTTGACACGGGTCAAATTGTGATGGCTAGATGACTGGGCCAGAGCATCTCCAAAACAGCACGTCTTCTGGGGTGTTTCTGGCATGAAATGCTTAGCACTTATTAAAAGTGCTTCAAGGAAGGGCATGTGGTGCACCAGTGACAGGGTCATGGCCCGCTCAAGGCTCATTGTTGTGCGTAGGGAGCAAAGCCTAGTCTGTCTGGTCCGATCTCACAGAGGAGGCTCTGTGGCACAAGTGAATGCTGGCTATAATAGAAAGAGGTTAAAGCAAGTGCATTACAGATGCAGACCAGTCACTCATGACCCCTGTCTACTGCTGAAATTAGACATGATTCATCAGACCAGGCCTTCTTCCATTGCTCCATGGTCCAGTTCTGATGCCCTGTTATAGGGCGACTGAGAGCGTGTGTGTCACTTAGGCTACCTGAGGAAAAGATGACATCAAGAAGCACTACAGGAAGAATTACTATATGTGCAGCAGGCTTGAACAGGTTCAAAACCCAGCATCACCAATCTAAAATTCTTGCACCCTTAAGCAAGACCCTTAAATCTTCTCAGATATATAAAGAGAAAAATGTAGGTCTTTCTTAATAATGGCGTCTGCCAATTGACATAAATGTAAACGTAAATGTAAGAAGGCAAGCCAGTAGAGGGAATGTGATTCTGCTGGGAAACCTTGTGTCCAGGTATTCATGTGGGTGTTACTGTATATAGACACATACCATCTGCATAAACATTGACCACGTACACCCCTTTAGGTCAACATTATATCTGGGGTGACAGGACAAAGTCAAACGTTAAGTTAGAAAAAAACTTATACAGATTATACCTGGAAAATAATTATTAATGTTGAGGAAGATGCAAAAAACAAGCTACTCACATTAAAAAGACAAAATCAGTTGATCATATACAAGTCTCTCTTTTTTCCTTTCTCTGAAATGAATAAGATGTAATAAGTGTCATGTTATCAACACAACCACAAAATCCTTCATTCTAAAGATGTTCCTATTCAGACAATGCATAGTTAAAGAATTTAAACCTGATTATTATAACAAGATAAAGTACAGTGTATACCTTTTTCTTAAAACTTACTGTATATGATTAAACCTATAATGTACTGTAGAGGACTTAATTGATATTTTTATAATGATATTTAGGCATAACATGTCTTGTCATCCTAATATCTTTGCTGTATCTGTATATTTTATCATAAACATGGCTATAATTTAAGTGTTTTTTTTTGTTGTTGTTGCCATGCCATAAAGGTGAATATCCACCAAAAGTAGCTTGGACACAATCAGGATGTCGTAAAAAAGCAGAAAAGTAGTGTGTCTAGAAAGGAGATAAGGAAAAGTTCTGCGGATAAAAGCCTTTCATCACTATAAAACATGGTGATAAAACTCCCATCCCCAGCAGAGAGAGAGAGAGAGAGAGAGAGAGAGAGAGAGAACCATTTTGACATGCATACCCTCACTCACAGAGAGAGCTCTTCAGACTGTATCTTGATTAAATATTGAAGAAAGTAGTGGCAAGTAGAGCAGCAAATACACTTTCAGGTCAACAGTGGCAATATAGAGTGAGGCAGAGGAGGTGGGAGGCAATAGAAGAAAAAGAGAGGGGGAGAGGTGAAGAGATCAGACACAGGACAAACATGAGATGTAAGATGAGAAAAGAGACAAATAAGACAGAAGAAGCACGAGGTGGATGTGACATGATTATGTATGATAAAATGAGATGAAATGGGAAGAGATAACCAGCTGTGATGAGATGTAGCAGCATGAAATAAGATCAAGTGAAATGTAATGGCATGAGATGAGATAGAGAGAATATGAGAAGATAGGGAAGGTGTGAGGTGGGGCAAAGTGGGTGATGAGATGAGATAACATAAGAAGGGATGAGCCGAGATGAGATTAAATGAAAAGAGATCAAATGAGATAAGATGAGAAGCGAAGAGATGAGATGAGATGAGAAGGAATGAGATTAAATGAAAAGGGATGAGATGAGATGAGAAAGGATGAGATTAGATTAAATTAAATGAGATGAGATGATATAAAATAAGATTAGATAAGAAGAGAAGTGAAGAGATGAGATTAAATGAAATGAGATGATATGAGATAAGATAAAATGAGAAGGGATGAGATGAGTTTAAATGAAATGAGATAAGATGAGATAAGATGAGAGGTGCAGAGGTGAAATGAAATGAGATAAGATGAGTTGAGAAGGGAAGAGATGAGATTATATAAAATGAGATGAGATTAGATGACAGACAGAAAGATGCTCAAATTGTTGAGTGATAAAATGAAACATGAGAAGACATCAAAGATTTGTTGATGTCACAAAATGTGATTAGATGAGGAAGACGAAAGTGATTAGACAGTGGGGAATGAGATGAGATCAAATAAGAGCTGTAATGACTGAGAAGGCATGAGATAAAATAAGATGAGAAGTGAGGAAATGAGATTAAATGAAATGAGATAAGATAAGATGAGATCAAATGAGAAGTGAAGAGGTGAGATTAAAAGAAATGAGATGAGTTGAGATAAGATGAGAAGTAATGAGATTAAATGAGAAGGGATGAGATGAGATTAAATGAAATGAGATAAGATGAGAGGTGCAGAGATGAAATGAAATGAGATGAGATGAGTTGAGACGGGAAGAGATGAGATTAATTAAAATGAGAAGAAAGGGTGAGATGAGATGAGATAACATGAGAAGAAAGGGTGAGATGAGATGAGATAAAATGAGATGAGAGGAGTAAAAATTAGACACAAATAAATGTGACAAGAATAAAAAGAGAAGGTGTATTAACAGTGAAGACAGTGATGTAGGATGAGTTGGCACATGAAGGGATTGGATGAGAGTTGAAGAAATGTGACAGGAATGTAAAGAGGACATATGGGAAGTGAGGTAAATGTGAAATGAGATGACACAAAGAGGAGGGATGAGATAAGATAAGATTAGATGAACTGAAAAGAGATACTGAGCTTAAACAAAGTAAAGAACCTTGATTATATTGTAAGATAAGATTAAATGAGACAGAATGAATTTTAACAATATTGAAGACAGGTACAGTATATGTAAGTTAATGAGAGTAGAAGATGTGATGTGATGTGATGGAGGTGGTTGTGTTAGAAAATAAGATAGGAGGTAAGAAGAGAGCAGAAGAAGGAACGATCCTAGAAAAGCAGGGATCAGAAGAGATGACCAGAAAGGATGATCAATACTGGACATTAAAAATGCAGTACATTTGCAGATACCAACAAGACCACAATGAGCGATTAAAGTGTTAAATGACACAGGATGTAAAAGAAATAAACCAGATAATGCATAGTTGAGAACATTGCACATGACTGCGCACAAGCTGCACTGACATGGAAAGAGTTTAATGCTTTAGCTCCATCTAGTGAGCATTTGTAAGCTTTGCAGTAAATTAAGCATAACTGCACAGTGTACAAGTGTAATAAAGACAAATCAAGTAAATACAAAAGACTCAAGTATTAATAATATACAACAATAAAAATGACATATATTTTTATGCTCTTTTCAGTGAATCAGACTGCTGAGATCAGATCACCAATAAGAACCGAATCTCTTGGTTCCCCTAAATGAATGATCAGATGAGTGGGGCATGAGGCGGAGTACACCCTGTATGAGGTGCCACTCCATAGTAGGACAATAAAAGCACACACACTACTAACACACTCGTTTAAACATAGTGGGTAATTTGGAAACACCAATTAGCCTACTCTGCATGTCTTTGGACTGTTGGAAGGAACCGGAGTTCCCCGGAGGAAACCCACCAAGCACAGGGAGAACATGCAACAGTTTTTAAGCTGTGATCACGGAAGGAATTTGAACTCGATTTAGTAACGATTAGACTCACCATAGATTGTTGCTTTTAACCCCAAATGATAAAACCACCTCTGATAGACTTTAGGACACTAGTACATACATATAATAAGTTGGAACTGGGAATGGGAACAAAAATATCAAAATTTCTTTCATACACAATATGTATATTTACAGACAACCCGCCAGAAATACAGTAGAGTGTGTTAAAAAGAATCATGTTCTGTGAGTTACTGTATATAATGTCATTTATGTAATAGACATAATTCTTTATTATAATTACACAGATTTGTTTTTATTAATACAAAAACAACTAATAATTTCAAAGGTTTCAAGTACAGTATCAGCTACTTTTTCATCAGTTAATAATGGATTGTGTGTGTGTGTGTGTGTGTGTGTGTGTGTGTGTGTGTGTGTGTGTGTGTGTGTGTGTGTGTGTGTTTTAAATAAAAATATATATATAA
>JAQMYG010000023.1:29650575-29663220 GCA_030014215.1 Clariallabes teugelsi | reverse complement strand
CTGTGTTTCCTTCTGGCTCTCCCTTTTAGTTATGCTGTCATAGTTAGTCCTGCCGGAGTCCCTGCTTACACTCTGCACCAAATATACATTCACATTATTGTGTAACAGTGATCATACCTAACTGCCATCTCTCCCTCTCTTCTGCTCTCTCCTCTTCTGCTCTCTCCTCTTCTCTCTCTACCTCTCTTTCTATCCCTTTCCCTGTCTCGCTGTCAAACTACACGTGTCGTTCCTGAGCTGCCAGTGATCCAGACCCCCTCTGCCTTCTGGACCTGTCTGACTCGTCCTAGTGTCTCGCTTCTGGCTGGAGATCTCGCCGCATGGATCAATCCCTGCTATCCATTTTCACAGAAATGAGGATGGGTTCCCTGTTGAGTCTGGTTCCTCTCAAGGTTTCTTCCTACTGCCATCTCAGGGAGTTTTTCTTTGCCACTGTCGCTGTCATCCTCGGCTGGCTCATCAGGGACAATCTTATCATTTTGATTCATACACATTCACATTTCTTTTTTTTATTTTTTTATTTGCTGGATACATGTATAAATAGCATTCAAGTCAAACCGGGATTTGTGAGGAAATTTCTTGTGAATAGAGGATTAAAAACGACCGAGGTGGCTCAGTGCCCATTGCAGTCATTCCTGTGAACATTCATCAAGTGGATCGCCTGATCCTTGAAAATTGATAACTTGTCACCATCTTGCACTGTAAGAATCCACACAATCATTCACTTACACCACTTGCACATCACAGGAACTCAGCTGGGAGTTATTGCCATATCCACTGTACAGTCCTGACCTCGATCAAAGCCATTTCCACATGTTTGGGCCATTAATGGAGTTCCTGGGAGGCCAGTGTTTCAGATGTGAAGCAGGCAGTCTGATCATGGCTCCGGCGTAATGAGAAAACGTTCTACCTTGATGGTATCCAAGCACCAGTGAAACACTGGGATAAGTGCATTAGTGTAGCAGGGGATTATATAGAGAAACAAATGTGTGAGTGTTTACTTTTTATTTATAAGTGTGTTCTGTTATTCTGCACAATCAAACATCCTGGTTTCACTCGAACACCCCTCGTATATAACCTGTATGTATTACCTTTTGGTAAATATTGATTCCTTCCAATTGTTCCTCTTGTTGTAGGATGTCTGTAGTTTTTATGTTACTCTTTTTTATTTATGCAATGGGGGTTCCATTATTATTGTGATCAAGACAGACACACTTACATGATAATAATCTTAGTAATATTTAAAACAAGCATATTCTGGTAACACCATATACAGTAGTTGCCAGTTTGTTTCTGTATATCATCACAATTTCCAGTAATATTTTCTTCTAGTATGCCACATCTAGGCAAATGTGTCGTTATTTCAGGTTTCCAAATGCTATTTTTCATAACAACTGTAATTCATCAACCGTCTAGGGGAACAAACGGGACCGTACACAAGAAAAATCATCCAACCCATGTGCAAAATCTGGAGGTGTGTTATTAACGTTTAGTGTCTAGTATATACTGTAAAGGGGATTTTTCTGAGATTGATGATATCTGAGTACCAGAATATTTCAGACAAAAATCTAGGTAAACACGTGTTTGTATGCGTGTGTGTGTATATGTGTGTGTTTGTGTGTAAAAGCAAAGAAAATGAAACTCTAATCTGTTACTGTAAAAGTATACGCATTTTTCCAGAAAGAGCAAAAAGTTTAAGATGAGTTTAACAGTTGGTGACAGAGTTTCACACAGAGATGGTGTGAAATGTAAGCTGCTTTTTTTGTGTTCATGAATGTGTGTATTTCATTGCTCAGTATGTGTCTGTGTATGTGTGTGAGTGCAAATGTAAGCTGTGAAGTTCTTGGGAAACATGATTTCTGGGCAATGTCTGATATAGCCTTCATTTCAGAGAAACAGTGAAAGTGATTAGGGGATCTTTCACCTTGTTGCACCAACTAAAACTTTCCTTCACACCAAATTCTTCATCCTGTATTAAAAAAAACATTATAAAATTGCACACTGACATGAGTCATCAGCTAAGGGTTTGGTTTATGGGTTAGAGCACAGTGGACAGGATAACAGAAAGGGTTTACAATGCATCAATGTTATACATCTTATAAGTAACAGGTTAGAACTACAGTAGTTTGTTTCCAAGACAAATGCCTCCTGTGAAAATCTTTTTCGTTCATCTGCTCTCTAGAATTGTCCCCAATAAATCAGTGGTGTTTAGATCTGGTAAGTGTGTGACATAGAGAGATTTTTCACTTCACCCTTGTGTTCATGAAATGTCACAGAAACAGAGCATTATTATTTCAGATTATGGGAACATGAAGGAATGGGATTTGCACTACAGGGTGCATTATTCTGCTAATGCTATCCGTATTTGCGAATTCCAGTAAGCCTGGGCTGCTTTGTCAATTTTTTTAAGAACTGATTCATTTCTGTGGACTTTTTTTTAAAGGTTTGGTTTTAGGGTAAAAAAAAAAAAAACCCTTCTGGAAAATGACTAAAAGCTAATACCACCTTAACCAGTATGCTGTAAAATTTTAGAACACATAAGAGCTCTTTTTCAGCCGTCTTTCTGAAAAAAAAAACCCTTCGTGTGTTACCAAGTGGAACGTTTTCTTAATTATCTAACCTGACGAAAAACTTATTAATAACATTGTTCTGTCGTTTAATATTTTCAAGTTAGGATCTAAGCCATTATTAACTTTTGTTGGTACAGCAGAGGCTAAAGGTAAGACTGTGGCATTACAAGTTTCCTTCATTGGAAATACAGGACCCAAACCTGTTGACAAACATGGTTTGTCAAGGTTGGACTGGAAGATCTTCCAAATTCTAAGCGCCAGTGGTAGCTTAGTATGTTAATTCTCTGGGCTACTGATCAGAAGGTCTGCATTTTAAACCCCAGCTCCACCAAGTTGCTGCTGTTGGGCCCTTGAGCAAGGCCCTTAACTCTGTCTGCTCCAGCGCCACTGTAGAATTGTTGGTCCTGCCTTCTGACCCCAGCCTCCTAACAAAAAGCTGGGATATTAGAAGAATAAAAATTTTAGTATGTATAATCTCACCCATTAGATTAAGTTGAACACGAAATAGACGACCTTGAAGACTCACTAGGGCAGTGGTGGCTCAGTCGGTTAAGGCTGTGGGTTACTGGGTTACTGATCGGAAGGTCGGGGGTTCGAACACCAGCATCGCCAAGTTGCCACTGTTGAGCCCTTGAGCAAGGCCCTTAACCCTATCTGCTCCAGGGGCGCTGCTCCGTAAGCTGGCTGACCCTGCGCTCTGACCCCAGTTTCCTAATTGGGATATGCGAAAAAATTGAGCAATTTCCCTCTGGGATTAATAAAGTTCTATAAAGTAAAAAAAAAAATAAAAATTTAAAAATAATGAGTGCCTGATCCCTAATGCTCTTTAAAAAAAAAAAAAATATATATATATATATATATATATATATATATATCCTAGAAATGTGAAGCTTATTATGAGGTTCTAAAAAAAATCAAGTTTTAACCTAGGAAAACGTTTGGCCTAAGCCAGTGATTCTCCACTCCAGTCCACCTACCCTGCACGTTTTAGTGTTGTCATCTCTCAGCACACCTGATTTAACTAATCAGCTAATTAACAGCCTTTTCTTAATTGAAGTGGGTATGATAGAGCAGAAAACAATGAAAGGGAAATAAAATGGTTAAGAACAGGGTTAAGAACCACTAGCCTGAACTGTATGTTACAAATCCTAAATTTTCAAATACGTTTTTTTCTAAAAGTGTAAAGAAAATATTTACTGTGTTGCTCATGTTACCATCTATAATGATTTTGAATGTCAGACATCAATAATTATTGATACATAATTTCTATGGCGAATGGATCGTCCAACTGTCTCATTATTTTTGTTATTTTTGTTTTTTGCGTTGGTTTAAAAATTCTGCTGTTATTTTTCATCCAGTTTGCATGCAAATAAATGTTACTCTATATAGCTGTTCTGTAATTGTGGTTTATCTTCTTCAGCATGAATGGAATTTCTCGTGTAGAGTTCCTCTTTTGCCTCATCCGCTAGCATGCCTCTGGAGCATGCACAAAAAAATGAGTTATTTTAAACGATGACAAAAGACAGCGATGTAACGTAAGCAGGAGTAGTGGTGAAGTGTAATGTTTCCCAATAGTGGTTCTCAAAGCCTTTAGTGTTTTCAGTGTGGAAATTACAATTGTATTTCCTGTTGCACATATAAAAGATGGTAATGTTTATGTTAATTTATGATTCCCACGCAGTTATTCTCTATGTATACTGCTCATCCTTTACAGGGTCACGCGAAGCCTGAAGCCTATGCAAGGGGACTTGGGGCATGAGGTGGGGTACACCTAGGAGAGGGTGCCAGTCCATCACACGACACACACGGGCAATTTGGATATGTCAAATAGGTTACTCCCCATGTCTATGGACTGTGGGAGGAAACCGGAGTACCCAGAGAAACCCCACCAAGCACAGGGAGAACAAGCAAACTCCATACACAGACCAGAGGCAGCAATCGTATCCTCAACCCTAGTGGTGTGAGGACGCTGTGCTAACCACTCCACCACCTTACTGCTTTTTATAATAGAATAGAATACAATAGTATAGAATCTTTATTGACAAGTGCAACGAAATTGAGTGCCATCATTGATGCAAACCAAAAGTGCTGATACCATCCCAAAACAGATGACAGAAAAACAGTAGCCACAAATACAGTCCTAAGTATTCGTATACTGTATATAAATGTACATGTACAGTCCTAATACATTTTGGTGGTACTTAAAATCAGTAAGAATTTTATATTCTGGCCAAATCAGTTGTAAGATAAACTATATATCTTTTTCTGAAATGTTTTCCACATTTTGTTATGTTTCACACTAATCTTAAAATGGATTCAATTCCTTTTTCATATAATACAAAGGACAAAAGTAAAAACAGGTATGTGAAATGTTTTTTATAATATGATATAATATAATATAATATAATATAAAGACTGAAATATCCATTTTACATGAATATCCAGAACAATGACAATCAAGGGAATCCACCTACAGTAATCCACTGGTACAGGGTGACCAGCAAATACCATTACTCCATCTTCGGACTCATCCCCAACTCATTACTGTATTCTTCCATCACTGCGGGGAAAATCTTATGTTTCACAATCAACATAAAATACAAGAGGAATATATTTAGATAACACATATAATCTAAATCTAGTTATAAACAGATAAACAAAAAACAACAAAAGCAAGTTATTTAGCAAATAAATAGTGAGGTTTATTTTAATTAAGATTAAGGTTAATTAAGATTTTAATTATCATTTATGTAAGGAGTCTCCAGTATCATTGTGTGGTAAGCAGTTTCAATAAGCAGTAACTCTAGACTTTACTTCACAGCAAAGTCTTTAGGAAACTTTACATTTTGGAGAAGTTTACTGTTTGTGGTTTGTCAGCAACACAAGAAGTTGCGTGTTTTATTTTTTAACTTATGTGGGAAAGAACAAAAAAGAGGTTTTAAATAATTAAAAATAATTGACATTTCATTCTTTCCTTCTAATCCAGTAATGCAGCACCTGAAACTTTTCAAATTAACTTCAAATTCAAAAATATGGCAAATTCTCTATTGATCGCTTTATTAAATGATACAGCAGAATGATTGTTTTTTCCTTTGGTTTTCTCAAAGCTTTAAATATAAAGAAGAGTTTGACTGCCTTAAGGTCTACCCAGTGCTCTTCAACGCTCCAAAATGTGTCAATCGTTAATGTTTGCATTGCCTCCAGCGTCACCTTAAATCATTTTGGAAAGTTAATTTTAAGATGACACAATCAGAAAATGTGTGGTTTCACAGGAAATTAGAGCTACCGGCTTTATAAAATGTAATGGAGATGGTGCAAAGATGCGAATTCCTTCATCGCTGACCTTTTACAAGAATTGTGATCATCATTCATAGAAGAAGTCAGGGTACCGTTAGCAAATAAACTGAATGACGCAGATTTGTGTACAATTCTTGATTCTTATAACTAGTGGTGAGCATGGTTTTTCACTTCTAGTATAGCACAGGTCTATCCTTAAATAAAGACCACATTACACTAAAACATGTGTTGTGAATAAGGTTTTGACAGTGTTAGGTTTTGTTATTGCCCGTCAATTCTGCAATTTAAATGTTTAGTCTCTCCACATTGCATGAAATAATTATGTGATCGTGATTGTGCGGGCATGTTATTCCACAAGTTCTGACGCGTATCTTTCTTATTGCACTTGTTTACTCACGACTCGGACGTCCATGAATTCTTTTGTGGCTTCGTTTATTTTTAACATAAAACATTCAACACTTCTTACAGTTTTCTTGCGTAAATCCACTGTGGTTACAGCAACTTGTTTGCTATATCTTATTGCGGTTTTAGATTACGGTCAAAAGCTTGTGTTCTCCACAACTTCCGCATCTTAATAACTTCTACCGTGCGTAATAGTCATGCAACTACGCAATTATGGAATGACATCACAGAACAACTTACGATTATCATAAATGAATGCTTAACTAATAAACTTTAAATAAACACAACAACAGAATCATAAAAACGAAATATATCTTACAGTAATTCTGAAATACACTATACGGACACCTGGCCAATCACACGGTGGACATTCAGACACATACTGGATAAACAGAGGAGGAAAAGGAGAAGTGGAAATGGACAGGTACTGAAAGAAACACAGAAAGCGAAGGAGAGGGGGACAAATACTGGATGACAAAGAAGGAGAGGAAGAATTTGAAAGAGACAGGAACTGGATAATGATCAGATATAGAGATAGTATCGTGCTATGGCACTGGAATGCCACTAACCAGTAATGTAAATGATGCCAGAATGAATAACAGACTGTCACTGAATCAAAGGCCTAGTGATGTTTTCAGAGCAAGAACTTTACCACTTGGGATGAAACCCCAGTAGACGCCATGACTGAATAAGAACCTAGATGGGTCAGTAGGTTTTAGTTGTTGGAAGGTGAAGGAGGGAGTGTAGATAAGGTAGGGCCTATTCTTTTAATCCAATGGACACAAGAGTGGCAGTTTAGTGGTGCTGGGATTTGAACTCATGAGCCCAAAGCTCTAACCAGTGAGCTACCACTGCTCAACTGACGGATTATTTGATAGGCTCTCTAATAAACTCTGGGGCTTTCCAGGATCAGGTATGGAACTAGCTGCACTACATAATTCTGGAAATTACAGGACGCTTGCAGCAGAACCTTCAGGTGGGTTGTAAGGTGTAGGTGCTCGCGTGGGTGTTTGATCGGACTGTGATTTTGGAAGCAGGGTCGGCAGCCTTGTGCGCTTTGCCTGAGGGGGGCGAGCTATAGTGCGCTGGGTGTTGAGGTACCTTTCTATTGTGGCAAGCACTGATTTTTTATTAGTTTTTTTCACTGATTTATGCTGCATTGGCTTTTTCTGTGGGGATGGGCTGGGGTTTGATCTCCACAAACATGGGTGAGTCTTGGGTGCCCGTAATCCTGTCACATGATCCTGTACTGGGATATAATTGACAGTCAGTGTTAATGTTATAGATGGGTTATACCAAAACAGTTCAAAATGTGGACAGCATTTTAGTTGTGGGTGCCACTGTTAGTAAGTATTAATACTGTAATATAATAATGTAATAATGTAATTTCGAAAAAGGGGAAAGTGGCCAATTTCTTCTTTAAAATAAGGTCAAAATTCTGTCAAAACTCAAGCAATTACTTCCCAAGACAGCTTATATATAATGAAAATGAGGGTGTTTTTTTTTTCTTTGTAAATCATAGTGATTACTAATCAAAAAAAAGTGGGTTGTGGAATTTTCTTTTGAGGTGGTAGCCTATATAAGTTACTCGGAAGTTTCTGAAAGACCAAATACTCAAGAGCTCAACGCACTCAACAAGTCGACCCATCCTGACGTGACACCCCGAGGCGACCCGAGCCGACCATGCCCTCTCTGAACTGTGAGTACCGGCTTCTGAGTGCCTCCCCTTTTGTCCTCCCTCCTCCTGCTCTTCCGCATCTCTCACACACTTCTCTCTCTCTCTCTCTCTCTCTCTGTAGATCTTGGCTTATTTCTGCTTGCTCTGCTCCCCGTGGCTTCGTTCGCGCCGTACAGCGGAGACGCGGATCTTTACGAGACACCTGGAGGCGAGGCGCTGAATGAGGCGCACGCGGGCGAAATCAAGTGGCACAAGATCGCCAGGAAGATGCACAACGACATCTGGCGCGTCCGCGACGAGCAGGTAAAGCGCGCGTGCAGTAAGAGAGGGGGATCAAAGAGCCTTTGATTTATTTTTTGATCGTTGTGAATTCGTCAAATGACTGGGATTATTTGAACTCCAGTTTGTAAGGGACTTCGGAACCAGCAACATGACCGAATTCGCCAGTTTGAGGATGTCGCTGGTCGAGATGCCGCTGCTCACCTCCGAGGACGGGTGTGTGCCCTACAACTTAAGCCCGGTAAGTAGACTTTTTATTTTATTTTATTTTATTTTAGAAAAAGTGTTGCTTTAATATAAGAATTAAAGTGTTAGAAAAGTGTAATAATAATGAAATGCTATTAATTTATAGTGTAATTACTATAAAACCTCCCTACTGGTTAATTACTGTGAGAATAAATCTTGTTTTAACCCTTTACCAATGAATAAGTTTGCCTCCCTACTGTTTGCCCATATGCCAAGATTTTAGATACATTATCATGGGCTAATTACATAAGGCGTTCTTACACTTTGTTGATATTATGCGTTATTAGGCTTGGATGATGTGGAAGTTATTTCAGCAATGGTGAAGTTGTAAACCTGATAATGTCTGGTTTTATTTATCAGGTTTAATGATGCTCTGTTCACAAATAATTGTTTAATTGGTCTTATAAAATGTTAAACTGTGTTAAATGAAAGTTCATGATTACAAGATAAAAGCATAAGGTATGTTATGTAGAATGCTGTCAGGAAGTTAGTACAATTAGAATTATTGAAACTCAGGTTTAGGCCAGGCATAAAATAAAACTGAACAAAGTCTGTCAACTACATAGATTCCAAAAATGAAACAAAAAATTAAAGCTTAAAGCTTTTTCTGCTCAAAGTCTTGTATTAAGTTGATGGTTTTATAACAATAACCAAATTTGTTTATTTAGGTGGGGATGGTCAGGGGTTCATAAAGACTATGTTCTCAATCCGCGTTGTGTGTTCACAGCTTAAATGTCTTCGGAATATCTACAATGGTTTGAGGAAATACCAGCTTTCCCTGCCCTATATAGAGAGACAAAACTTGTCGGCAGATCACATGGTGGCTATTAAAGATGGGACAGCCGGACTGTTACATTTTATCAAAGATACAGTAAAAGTAAGTGATTCTAAAACACACACAAACACACACCTACATTCTAAGAAACAGAAGATAAAAAACTACATATGTTATGCAGATATGGGCCACCAAGATAAGATTTTGGTTTCAAAGCTGTGCGTCTGCTACTACTATCGATTGCCGATTTTTATTCTAATAGACAACTGTTGTTGATTTCAGCCTCTCAAAGCAAAAGATTTCACAATATTAGTTTTTTAAGGTCATATTTCTTCAATTTGAACATGTGGTATAAGGTACAAAAATATACCATGTATTTTGAGATCTTCCATTATTTTGTACATTAACACAAAATCTTGTTTATTCTCAAGTTTATTCAATGAGAATAAACACTCCATACTTATGTACAGACCTACAGTACTGTGCAAAAGTCTTGAGCCATGCCTCACTTCTTCATATTAAATTAAATAGATTGAAATAAAAGAAATTGGAACAAATGGTTTACTGTGACAGGCTGCAAAGTGCCTAAAGATATAATTGAAAAAATGCAACAATGATATGCAACAACCTCAGCAGCAACCTCATTTCCCCTCTCGTCTGTTCCAACCACTCAGCATTCAGCATCACCCGTATACTAATCACCAGCCTGATCATCTGTCATCATCTACAACTGTATCTCACTGGTTCAAGCCTTAAGATGCTTTTTTAATACTTCAGTGACTCATAAGGCACTTTGTGCCTTAACAAACAAAACAGATTTAGTGCCTGGATTGAAACTGAGACAAAAATCCTTCAGGATGAACTATACATTAAGAATACATTTTTAAAAAATCATACAAGAAAGTTTCACTCTTTGGAAGCAAAATATCAAGAAATGAGGGGATCAAGACTTTTGCTGCAGTACTGCATGTATAATAAAAACATTTCTGTTAGCATTTAAACTAAGAGATGAAAGGCAGATTATTATTTTTTATTTTAAGTTATGCAATTTAAATAATTTTTAAAGGTTTACTATATTCATGTTTCCTGATTAAAGATACACATACTAAAGCGCATTAATGATCATACACCAGCGTGTACATGTGACTCCCCAGCGTGATACACTACCGTGTACATGTGACTCTAATCTAAACAAGCTTGTGCATCTTCTTGTCTTTAAATGATATTACAGTTAGTACTTAGTTGCCAAATGCTAAAAATCCCTCTTTATGTAATAAGAGGTGCTATTTTGTGCCTCAGCAGTATTACATTTACTAATGTATTTAGTTTGGAAAGTCTTTTAAAAAGCCTAAACAAAAAACAAAACTATGAGCAAAAATGTTTTTTTAAATACTGAAGATGGCATTGATTAAAGACATGTAGCATGTTAAAATTGCATCCCTAAGCAGTGCTATTTTTTAATCTGTATTCTGTTATCTGTATTCTAGTTTCTCATATTAAATGATCAAAGCTGTGCTCCAAGTCCCTTCAGTTTGTGATCAGAATCAATTATTATAGTCAAGTATGAAAGCATAGAAAAAAGTAACTTGGTATTCATTACCAGAACAAAGATAGAAAAATAGGGGGGGGGAAATTGTAACAATAATAAAATAATATAAGTTCAAACCAGGGTTGTTGATTGTTCAGGATAAGAGAAGACAGTCATGAGAGTAAAAACTCCCTTTATTTCTCTATATAATCCCCTGTTACACTAACTCACTCACCTTTCTCAGTATGCCTGAGCCCTGAGAGGACTGCCTGCTTCACTTCATCACTGGCCTCCCTGGAATTGGTTTCATTACCAAAGGCATTTTGCTAGTGCAGGACAGTGCACAACCTCTTCCTGCACCACAGGAACTCGGATGGAATTTATTGCCACATTCCCATATAGTCCTAACCTGGCTCCAAGAATTCAACATTTATGGATATTAAAGGAGCTCCTGGGAGGCCAAGGTTCCAGATGTGAAGCAGGCAGTCTGATCATGGTTTCAGTTTGGATACCACCAGTGTAGAAAGTTCTCTCAGCATACTGAGACAACTTTCTACATTGGTGGTATCTAAGCACTTGTAAAATGCTGTGAAGTGCTTTAGGACAGCAGGGATTATATAGAGAAAGAAACGTAGCTTTTACGCTGTGTAAATGTGTTATTTTACATAATCAAAAGTCCCAATTTGACTTGAACACTTATCATAGTATTACACAATTCTCATTCCACAGTGTGATGAGAACACAGACTCATGCTAACTTTAAAACATTCTCTGCATTTGCACCTGCAGGTAGATGATGACATAGTCCACCTTCCCTTCTTGACCGAGTTATCGGACGATTCAGCGTGGACCCGAAAGATAAAGACACACTCCATTCTGTACAACTTCAAAGACTTCATGGCTGATACAAGCAGAGCGATTACCTACTTATCTAACCACATGAAGTCTCGCATGAAAATGAAACACATTGCAAGGGAAGAAGGGTGGCTCTTAAAACACAAGCAATGAAGTGTATGATGTACCGTTGATTTTATTTATATGGTCGCATATTTATTATTTATCTATTTATTGCAGTAATTTAACAAAAAATTCTATATTTAAACTTAAGAATGTCTAAAAGTGAAGGGAATTAATTCTCAGTAATACAAGACTGCGGTCGGAGTGTTTATGTGTGTTATGTTAACACGGGACTGTTGTGAAGAGATAAATAAAGCTTCAAAATAAACATCTGTAGTTTCATCATTTATTCGCTCATACTGCGGGAAACATTGAAACAATCAAAGTTTGAGCTAAATTGAGTGTAAGGAATAATTAATCAAATATAAAATATAAAATACTCCAGTCACATGGTCCAGACATCATGATAAACAACTTTCCCAAACAAGGAGATGGAGAAGATGGAAAACAATTCAGTGCTGAGAACATATTGAACAATCACGTCCATTCTCGAGATGACGAAACCCCTCAGCTGTGTATTACAGGATGTAGAGATGATGTGGTGTTCTGCAGAAGCACTTCATCTTCACTCCTTCAACCCCAAAGCAAACTGGTGAAACATACAAAAAACAAAAGTGGTAGTTACAAGCAAGACAGTGGAAAGGAAGATACACAGCTTTGACTACTGTTCATCTAGATTTCTTAAGATTTAAATTCCTGAAACAAGCAGGAAAACTAACTCACGTACTGATGAATATACAATAGCTCAATAATAATAAAATAAAGTTCCATTGTGTAAAATCTAACTGTTCTTGAAATTGTATGGTTGTCTGCTACGCTGCTACAGGGGTTGGACAATAAAACTGAAACACTGGCCAATTTAGTGTTGGAGGTTTCATGGCTAAATTTGACCAGCCTGGTGGCCAATCTTCATT
>JAQMYG010000023.1:29603585-29615766 GCA_030014215.1 Clariallabes teugelsi | reverse complement strand
CAAATAAAGTGACAATTTCTTTACCCGCCCCAACCCGACCCGCGGGTTACCCGCGGGGTCCGCGGGTTAAAAGACGAACCGCGCATCACTAGTCTATAGGGACGCAAGAAAGAAGTTGTTCAGAAAAACTAGCGCCTCGAGTGAGTGTACTATAAATAGCTAGTACAATTAGCATGCGAGAAAACACTAGAGGCTTCTAGATGCCCACAAATGTCCAAACTGTCGTTAGTCATAAGATTAGATTTTTTCCGCTGAAGATTTTTTTTTTCCGCAAACGCTATGATTTTGAATACTAGATAAGCTCATTCGACATTACAGACATTTATGTGGAATTAAACATCTATAGCCTGAATGCAAACTGGGTATTTTGTTCGCATTTACTGAAGAAGAAAAATCTCATCATTTAATCTTCACTACTTACATCAGCAAAATAAAGCATACCCGAGTCCAAGCTTCTCAAAAAGTCAAGCATTCAAGATCCCAGATCTCCCAACAGTCAGAAATGGTCTCTGTCCTGTTCATATGTGCTGAAGATTAATGCATGAAGCACTGCAGCAAATAGTGCAGTACTCGTGTCTCGTTTTTATATAACCATATCGCTCCTGAAATAGCGCACCACATCATACTATATACAAGGAAGAGCAGCATGGACCTCCGTCCCAGTACGGTGAAAGACGGACACATACACACTTCCAGCGATTCCACCATTGAGTGGGCTCCGCATCCTTCTTCAAATAAAAGGCCTCAAAAGGCATCATATCCTGCTGCATGTGTGTATGTGTCGATCCCCAGAAGACACAGTCTTTACTGTGTTTCTTCTGACTCTGATGACGGAGCACACACACTTACTAAAGGCCTAATTACACCAAGTCTCTGGGTATGTTGGCAGATCGTCCAATTAGCGCAGTGTGGAGCTAATGACCTGACTGATCTCGATCTCTCGGGGTGCTCAGGACTTCGAAATACCAGACAGACAGCGGCATTACTCATCTTGCACAGAAACGCCTGAATCCCTACAAAGAAGGATGCTCCAGTGTTTAAGAAATGAAATGAAATCACTCCTCCTGCAGCTTGCAAGTTATTTAAAACATGCACAGTACCAGTCAAACGTCTGGACACTCCTTTTAATTCCTTGACCTTTCCTGATTTTTATTTCGTTCTACACTGTAAAACAATGCTGAGGGCTTTCAAAATATGTAATAATCCCCTCTGAACAGTTGGTATTGAGATGTGACTGCCACTTATGCTCTGTAAAGCCTTCATAACGCCTCTAATCTAAGGTGCTGTTTGTTAATTGGTTGGTGACTCTAAATGAACAACTTCTCCGCAATGGAGATAAGTTTTGGTCTTGTTTTCCTGGGAAGGTCTTCATGAGAACCAGTTTCATCATGGTTCTTGATGGGTTTTGCAAATGCACTCGATAATACTGTTCTTGCAAGAACTGTTCCAGGACAGCTGACCTTCATGGCTTAAAATAACCTTCATGTCTACTGTTGTTGTTATTAATTACCTAATGCCTGGTGTGTTACAGTATATACATTTACATAGTTTTGAAAATCCAGTATTGTTCTAGAATGTAGAAAATAAATCCAATCTTGCATCCAAACTTTTAACTGGTACTGTTAATAGTAACTTTTTTTTTTTTTTTTTTTTTTTTAGGAGACATGGAGCTTTCTATTCCTGATCTTTCCACTGACAGAACAACGTTACATCAAAGTTAACTTCAGGAAGCTTGGAAAGCTAAATAAGATATCCATGTTGCTTAAGGTGGGTTTTGAGTTCCACCACTGTAACAAATAAATGAAATCAAACGAAGCCTCAGGCTTTGCTTCAAGGAGACCCCATGAGACCCCATTTTGAGAAGCGATGCTTTTGAAAAAAAAAAACACATCAACCATATGTGACGTGTCAGCACTGATGTTTGACTCTACTTCATTCGATAAACCAGGAATCACTGAGTAACTCATGACAGATGGTGACTGAGAGACTAAACACACCAAAACATTCTGTCCACTGTGACTCATTTGTGCTTTGTGGAAAGAGGACTAAAGAGTTTGGAAAACATTTCTCAGCTGCAATGGAAATGAACCTTATGACTGCGTTGAAGTATCCGAGATCCAACACTAAAAGGAGAGCGTCTGGGTTTAAAGGGCTAACGCCACCTCCCCTGCCTGGGGCAATCTGCAGCTCCGACTGTGTCTCTCCTCAGGCTTGGAAACTGGCAGGCTGGTTAATGAGAACGGATGAGATCGTAATGAACAAAAAGAGACAAGCTGAGACCTTATTAAGGCCCGGGCGTTTGACCTTTTCACTGCCTGTCATTGCTGCCTTGCCAAAGGAGGAGTGCGTATACTGTAGGAGCCACTGAATGATGAGGAGACCAGTTTTGTTTGGAAAGAAGCTACAGGCACAAAAGGATCATCCTTGTTTTATGTATTCATGCTAACGCACGACAGTGAAAATCAGATTTTGAACTGAACTGATATGTAGGATTTTTCCCCCCAAGCCAATCGAGTTCCTTCACTCCACTGTGGTCATGCCATCTGTCCTCCGGAAAAGCCTGATCAACCCAATGCCTTGACCATGTCTGTGTTTACGCGTTGTGACTTATGCTAGATGATTTACAAGAAGGCGTAGACAAGGCTGCTTGTTCTTTCAGCTTTATTAGACACATCCTACAAAAATACTGTCTGACCTTCAGCAGAAAAAAAAAAACACACACACACACACACACACACACACACACACACACACACACACACACACACACACACACACACACACACATACAGATGAGTCAGGAGGTGGCTGATGCAGAAGAGTTTGACGAATGCAAAAAAAATTTAAATCATTAAAAAAAAAAAAAATTTTAAAGGAAAAAAAAAAGATGGCAAGAAGAGGCGGGAAACATTTCTGATAACACGTCTACTACATACAAAACACAGATAAGCCATAATACACCACACCTAATCCTTAACCCTTTATCCTACAGCAACCACTATTGTTGTAACTATTACATATATGGAGCCCAAAAGTCCACTAATAATCTGAACAACAACAAAGTGGGAATCAAACTGCGTCATGTAAACACCTCGATCGGAAAATCTGAATGAATCTGTGGTGAGAACGAGAAGCGTGGTGTAAACCTCTCACAATTTGTTCGATATATAAAAATTTGCCATGTAAACACTTTATCCGATCGTCTCTCTCTTGTTGGAACAAAATGTGCGCTTTCTGCACAAGACTGTCCCACGGAGGGGTGACGCTGTTGACGAGACAAGCTTCCAACTCAGTGAGAACTAGAGATAAAGAGGAACAACCTGATTCAGTGATGTAACGCAGTTCTTTTGTGTGGCAATTCATGTAAAATCCAAAATCGAGCCGATCCAAAATGCCGAGAATCACCCTCTCGTCTGCCTCCTGCTTCATCACACTTATAAAACTGTGTTTCAGAGTATGAGCTCGCCACGTGCTGGACAGACATGTGCAGATGACGTCATGTTCTAAACAGCTGTTAGAACAAGCTCCAAAATACGCAAATGCACCAGACTTTGGGGTCAAGGGTCCTCGGCTCTGCACTCGAGTCTGTACTGTGAATGCAACCTTAGAGACAGGTTCTTTGGTTTCTGGAAGATTTCTCTTGCCACATCATGTGGTCTGTTTTAATTTTTTTTTTTTTTGTGCAAATCATTCAGATTAAACGCCATCTATTGCTCTGGACAGCAAACTCCCTGAGGTAATTTCTCTCCAAAACTCTGGCATTTGTGACTCTGCTTCAATCTTCACCACTGACTTGTGTTTGTAAATGCATATCCAACACCTCGACGCTGCATTTATTATACCTTGTCGAAATTTTCAAACCATAGCACTGTGATTGATCGGTTTATGAGAGATCTAGCTAACGTGTGCCTAGTAAACTGGAAAATAAATGTAAATCTGAATCTGTTTACACAAAGATAGCACTTTCATATCATGAAGTATTTACTTCTTAACCAAATTCCAGAGACATTTCACAATGCTGGGATTAATTTATTGAATGTCTCTCTCAGTGTTAACACATGAGGCGTCCAGGCCACACATCCACACTGAGGAATTTAGTAAGACGAGCTTTAGTTACTGTGAGGATGTCTGCATTCGATCAGTACGAGCCAAAACTTTGAGCTCTGACAGCGAGATTGCATCAAAAATGGGAAAAAAAAAAAAAACTGGGCTTGGTGCATGGATAAGTCCGAGTCTAAATACCAGTACCAACTGGTCGCTGCCTGACCCTTAACCCTCCCTACTCTGTACTTCACACTCTGTCTTTTATATATAACTAAGTTACATTACTGATTCAGTTACATATCGTGATCAATGTAACCCAACATTGACTCCAAGATAATATTTTTCCTTCATTTTTATTTCTGTACTTTTCCTTCATTTTTTAACCTCTGTATCTGAGGTGGTAAAATGTTGCAGCGCCTTTATAATCCTACAGGTGGTGCGCTCTAAACTATTCACACATTGGCAGGCAGCACAACATCCTGTGTGATAGGAGAGAATTATGTGAAAAAAAATATTTAGAAAAAATGTATATCAAATCAGGATATTTCTAAAATCGCAGTACTAGCGTACAAATCAAATCGGCACCAGGGTGTCATGATAATATTGCATCGGGTCGTCACTGGTGATTCACATCAAATACATAAAGATCTCAATTTCTGATGTTTTAAACTTTTTTTCTAGGGACACACTTTTTAAAAATGACCCAATTCTCAATGGTCATTATTTATAAAATCATATGAGCATGAATGAATGTTACTGATAATTTTTAATGCATTTACACGTCACTTTATTATTCTGAACAATAAACCAGGCATTTCTGAGGTAGGCTACATATGATAAATCACAACTTCATATTCATGTGCTATAGATAACATGTTTATTTTAAAAGTCAACAATAAAACTAGACTATACAAACGACACTAAATAAACGCTTTTCTAGGTGGAGGTCACACTATCCGATTTTACTGTCTCTTCTCTCATTCTAACTGCAGGCAAAATTACACCAGAAACCATAACAGTGGTAGAAAACTAACTAGCTCAAGGGTGAACTGCAGTCATAAATTGTGAAAATAGCGCCCCAAATAAACTCTGATCCACCTGTGGTTTGCAACTCAGTGTGTGGTAACCAGAGTTTTAAACCACTGAAACTTTTTAAAAACTTTTTAAACAGCCTTAGCTATTCCCAAATCAAGACGCCTTTCCGCAAAGAAATTTGCATTAAAAAAAAAAAAAAAAAACGAGTTAATCTACTTGAGCCATAATTTCTGTGCATCTTCTTTTCCACTGACCTCTTTTAAGATTTGTTTCTATTTCACTGGAATACTACTTCTGTGGAAGAAGCACGGAAACCACAAAGTGCTGAGCCGCTGCAAGAACGCACTTCCTTAACAAGCTGAGAAAAGAAGATAAGGCGTGAGCACCGACCACGCAGAGAAGACCAGCCCAGTGCAGACACAGTGTTTAGTTTAGTGCTGGAAATGGAAAGCGATTCATCCACTTGTAATAATAGTAACCAAGCACGTACAGAGCAGCAATCAAGTGTAGAGCAAACAGTGGCATGTTTGCTTTTTTACTCATTTTTCAAACAAACATGTCAACGCATCACCACAGCAAACCTGTTCATCTGGACCTGTTCATGCTCGGAACATGGACTCAAGATGCTGGAAGCACATGCTGGGATCATGTGAATCAAAATGTTACTCGGATTTTAATCAATTAAATGGATTTAATACTGAAATATGGAACATTTAAAGAAACCACATCGTAATTTTATCAGTAAATAAAAATTAACACAAAACAATTTTGTTGTTGCTGCTATTTAGGTATTTTACTCTGATATCAATTTTAGTACAAGTCCCTTCTTGGTTTAAAAATGTATAAATGTATTTCTAGAGATGGGAATCACCAGGGACGACCCGATACAATATTACCACGATACTTAAATGCCGATCCGTTTTATATTGCAATTCTGTTTGTTTCATGTTGTTATAAATATGCAGATTTTATATTAATTTATTTAGATTTTGTTACAAAACCAAACAAACTTATAGCAAACTTCTACCACACAGGACACTATGTTACCTGCCCATGTGTGAATAGTTTAGAGCACACCACCTCAAATTGAAACATTCCAAAATCTTATTTTTTTTTTTTTTGTGTCAGTGTAACGATACCTGAATTGCCACACAAAAGAACCGTGATACAGAGCTGAGTATATTTTTTACCGCCATCTCTATTAGTTATATATAAGCGTGTGAATGTGGAAATAGAATAATATGCCGTAAATATTTAATATGAATATTGAATCATAATGTTCTGAGAGCTTAAGACAAAATATTGTCAAGGAAATCTCTCTTAAGAAGAAGCAGCCTGTTAGAGTCTTACGCTTGGGGACTAAAAGTGAAATATAAGATGTTAGATATGTATACAAATTAAAAATGAATTCACCCTCTAAATGCAAAGTTTCTCTAAAAAGAACATTTGGACCAGGGAATTGTCCCGACAGCCCTGTCAGCCCGCCAAAAGGCAAAGTCAAATATTAAATTTAAGCAAACTAATTTGTCATTTGTTTGCATTCTAAAAATACAGTCCTGGTTTTGGCCGCATTACATAATGCCTAGATATCAGCAGAAACATAAAGCAGCGAGTGACATCACTGTGTGTTAAATCAAGCCATATTACTGTCATGTGTGCTGCACAAAATAGGTTTGATGTTTTGCCTTGTAATGCATCGCTGCAGAGCTCACCATTCTGAACAAAAGACCGAAGGGTTATTGATTAATTTTCTATAACAGCAGCTCAATCTAAAACAATGATAAGATGTGAACGTGGGCCAAGTCACAGGTTTCAGGCCTCCAAACAAATAGACATTAGGAGGATTTGGATCCTAAATCCAAAATGTTTAGGAGCCAAACAAAAATTTTAGGAGCAAGTTTTTAGCCGTGCAAAAACTATATAATAATGAATCTACTGAGTCCAGCTGTGTGACCTCACTGAGAACTCACTGCTCCACTAGATCTCGGTATTAGGGATTAGAGATGGGAATCACCATGGACCACCCGATATGCTGTAATCACGAGACCTACAGTAGGTGCTGATTCAAATTCAATTCTTGTTGTGATTATTTATGTATCACAATTTATAAAAAATAAAAATAAAAATAAATAAATAAATAAATAAAAAACACCACACCACCTGTAGAATTATAGAGTAACAGCACAATTTTACCATCCAAAATGTAAACATGTATAAATTAAAATTTTATTTAAAAAATAAGTTTTAGAGGCAGTGTGACAATACACAAATTGCAAAAAAATAAAAAATAATAATAATAATCGTGATGCGTAACTGAACTTATATTTTCCCCAACTCTAGTATCGTTAGCATGTGATGTAAAGGGGGCAGGGTTTGGACTGGCTGCATGTGAGGAAAAATCATATATTTTTTTTCATTTAGCTGTTTAGTTTTCTTGTCAGTTGTTGATGCTCATTGTAGTTTAGCTAACAAGGCAGCTAAACTACATAATCATTAATTCATTTCAATAAATAATACTACCGAAATGAAACGTCAAATTAATCTTTTCTCTAGTTTTGTGATTCACTTCATTATCTGCCTGACAGCATGTAAGTTCAGTGTGGACGGAGCACGAGAGTGAAGGTTATAGTCCAGCCGGCAGTGTTGGGTGAAACGCGTAACAAAGTAACCAAACCATCTTTAACCATCTTTAACCAAATGAAGGGTTGTTAGCATTGACGAGTTCATGTGGTGCATAATGAATCAAACACTTAGGGACAAGCTGTCGTTGCCGTCATTGAAAAATAATCGACAGAGTGATAATGGCATCACATCACATCATCACTAATTAATTTTCCTTGAACAGTCTGCATCTGTTGTGTTCTACTCCTTACCCGTTACAGGTCCAAGTCAGAGATGGTAGGACGAGAACACCTGGCACACAAAACATTTTTATACAAAAGAAATCTGAGGAGTTTTATTTAACTGCCAACAGTGAGAAATCGAATGCGCCCTCGTCACCAGATTCTTCAGCCTGTGTCTCGTACTTGTGTCTCACTCTTTCCACCACGTTGACTTCACACACGGTCGGAGAACAAGCTAAGCTCTGCCATTTCATTATATACTAATCTTTCTCTTACAGAAAGCTACATTTCAGCTTTTCCCCCTCACACTTAAGCCCACGCTCTGAGCCTCAGACTGGGAAGACGGTGCCCTCAGCAGGCTGTTTCAGCCACTCGAAAGGATAATGAGACAGCAGCTCGAACAGAACCGTAGGAAACTCCAGAGCTTGAGCTTTACGGGCTCCTAAATAAGCACTCTCCTCCAGATGCTTTATACTTACAGAGCGAGGACGCCGATCAAAACCTGACTCATTCCACCACGCAGGATCTGGATGGAAATATTCACGCTCGCCCACGCTGTACTCCAGAGAGCCTGACTGCTTCGCGCCGCTAACACGCAGGAGGATTCCTACAGAGAAGCGGCGAGGGTTTTAATTATAAATATGCTCACCGTGTCCAGCTGAAGGGAGACGCGAGATGGCACAGCACGCCCACAGACTAAGCCTGCTCAACTCAGAAACCTAGTCTCGTTTCCTGTTGCACACTCACACCCACTCACACACAATACCCCACCCACCTGACTTCAGATCAGCACTTAGAAGGCACAGGCACCAATCAGAGCACAGCGGGGAAAAGGTTTGAGCAATGCCAGGGTGTGAATGAGAATAATCCAGCCTGGCTGCTTTTTCCTGCGCTGCTAGATGCATAGCATTAACCTGACACAAACACACACACACCTCTCTGAAAGATCCCCTTCTTTACAAAAGTTCCTGCAGGAAATGATCCAGCATGACCCAAAAACAAACACTGCCTGAGGTCACTGCTTTAAACTCTTAAAGACCTCTACACGCTGCAAGTCTGAGAGCAGGAATATTGAAAGAAACAAAAAGAAAAAAAGAGAACAAAAGAAAAGCAGGACGTTTTTTCCTCTGAATAGAGCAGCATCGAGGCTGCCGCGTGAGCTTGAATCTTATTCAGCGAGTGACGCAAAAGCGTCTGAATAAACGCAGAAATGGCCCGCTTGGAACAAGGTTCGGGTTCATGTGAGAGGCCGAATCACGAGGCAGCCTGCAGGAAGAAAGCGCCAGGACCCTTCGTATTAGTGGACGGACAAACAAAGAGACGAGAGCAGAGGAAGGAAGCGCACCTGGCAGGGGAAAAAATAAGAAGAAGAAGAGGACGCTGTATATCCAACACAGGCAGCTGGACTCTAGAAATAATGCTGGTCTTCATAACCTCGTACAATTTACAGACGCGTAGATATGAAACTGTACCCAAATACACAGTGCTGTGAAAAAGCATTTTTTGTTGAGGTTATAGTCCAGCCGGGCTGCGTTCAATAATAACAGCACTTCCTATGTTTGTGAGCAGTCTTTCTGTACCATCACGCACGCTCCTGCGCATGTCTGCATGTCTCAATCAGATTTAAGTCGGGACTTTGACTAGGTCACTCCAATACCTTAATTTTGTATTTTTTTAGCCTTTCAGAGGTGGACTTGCTGGTGTTTTCCAGATCATTCTCCTGCTTGAGCCTGAGGTTCACGAACTGATGGCCGGACGTTCCCCTTCAGGATTCTCTGGTAGAGCGCAGGATTTATGGTTCCGTCAGTTAAGTCAAATCGTTCAGGTCCGGAGGCTTCACAGCAGCACCAGATCATCACACTACCACCACCATGTTCGACTGTTGGCATGATGTTCTTTTAATGAAATGTTTCCAAAAAGTTTAACTTTTGTCCCATCAAGCCATGGAATGTTTGCTCAAAAGTATTTGAGATAATCGAGAGGATTTTTTTTGGCAAATCTGAGACAAGCCTTTATGTTCTTTTCGGTCAACAGTGGATTTCGCCCTTGGAACTCTCCTCCTATGAAAGCCATGTTCGCTCAGTCTCTATCTTATTGCTGAATCATAAACACTGACCTCAACTGAGCCAACTGGGGCCTGTAGTTCTTTCGATGTTGGTTCTTGGTTCTTTTATGAGCTCCTGATTTGTCGTTATGCTCTAGGAGTAATTTTGGCATGAAGATTACTTTTTTCCCCCCACACACGGCCAAGCAGGTTTGGACGGCATTTTCTTTTGAAGAAATATGACCATATTGGCTTTATCGGGCAAAATATGACACACCTCCTGACTTTGCTGGGGTTGGTCTGACTGGGGTTCAAATATTTCATTAGGTATGACGTGTCCCCCCTTTACATGCAGTTGCTGAAAGACATTCGTTGCAGGTCACGGCGTTGAAATTCTTTGTGAAATACAGCCACACTGTACTGAACGTTTAGCTTTAGTTGTTTAAATTTAAGCGCATTTAGCTTAGCGAGCTAACGCTATCTGGTACCGTCAGAGCAAGTGTAACTATACTGCATGTACACGTTGCATCCATGTGAATAGTCTTATTTCCCCAAGTCGGGATGTGAAAACAACATGGACACTTGGGTTACTTTAAACATTAGTTGGATTTGTAAAATTAGAGATTTCCCGACTCGTATTCATGTGCATTTTCTCAATCAGGAAATTATTTTTCATGTGCGATGAGGATGATGATACCTTTTACGTCCGTTTTGGAGAACCAGAGAACAAATATTTAAATTGATCGCTCCGGCATTTAAGTGGTTAAGTAAGGCACCGAAATCTGGGTTCTGATTCGGTTCTAGTACATACTGGTTATGTAGGTACCGGTGCCATATTGGCATCGGGTCTCGGGATCCAACCCTACCAAAGACATGGACATGTAGGCTAATGGCCGTTTCCAAACTGCCTGTAGTGTAAGGAAGTGTGTGCATGCTTACTTGTGCTGTGCGATCGATTGCTTCCCTATTAAATACCCCACCCAGTACCCAGAGACTCCTGGGACAGGCTCCAGGCCTCAGGTAAAACTCTACAGGCTTATAGACAGAGAGTGAGTGAGACATTCTGATGTTTCTCCAGCGTGTGCACAAAAATAAATGTAAAAATTTATAAGAAAATAAAAACATGATTTTCCTCTCTTTCATATTAGAGTTTTAAACAAGCAAATCGGATTTTCCCCCAGTGTGATCTCACATCAGAAGAGCCCCGCCCCTAGTGCACTGCGCAGCTCTGCTAGCCCCTGGAGATGGGTTTGTGTGGCCGGGCAGCTGCTTGTTCCTATTGTACGTTCGTTAGAGGAATGAAACAGGGGAGTCTGTGGCACGAACAGGAAAAGTGCATTATCTGAGTGGTCTTTCAGCATTTAATTAACACACACACTCTGGGGAGCTCTGAGACCTGTGGCAACTCGTTACAAAGATAGTAAAATATGGGACCTTTACAACATTGGACTGAACTTTGGTTGACCTGCATAAACAAAAGAACTAACTTCCTCCTGGCACACACACTAAGCAGGACATTTAAACACACATCGTAATGCACATCCTAGCAAAGTTTTTTAATAACACTTTTTTAAGTGCAGTGAAGCTCTGAATTCACACATTTACCCGCGAGATGAACATTAAGCAGCCGTTCTAATCTGTGTTTGTTACCATGTGACTCTGAGGAATGAGGGGCATTATCTTATTAATCATTGACTATTATAAAAACCTTTGGACGTAAATCTCATTTATTATTGTATTAGACATTACTGTGCAAAAGCCTTGACCGCCCCCCCCCCTCTCATATCTTCATATTTTGCTTTCAAAGAGCAAGACTTTCCTGTATTTATTAAAAGAGTCTAGAATAGTTCTTCAGGATTCCCAAATAAAAAAAAACATTTTTGTCACTGTACCGAAGTACTGGTGAGAAACCGGTGCAGATGATCAGGCTGGTGATTATTATATTGCTGATGGTGGATGCTGAGTGGTTGGAACAGACGAGGGGTAAAATGAGGTTGCTGCTGAGGTTGGTACATAAAAAAAAAAAACTATTTTTTAGCAGTCTGTCGTAGTAAAACGTGTTCCCATTTCTTCAATTTAATCGCCATACAGACTAGGGCTGGACGATATGGCAAAAAAGTAATCTCGATAATTTTTGGCCCATATTGAACGATAACGATATATATTTCAATATAAGCTGTTAATGCTGCCAGCTTTAAAAGAGTATCCCAACAAT